>WBNH01012496.1:63078-214573 GCA_013401255.1 Urocolius indicus
CCCCCCCCCCCCCCCCCCCCCAAAAAAAAAAAAAAAAAAAATCATTGTGTTGCTCCTAATCGGAGGAGACAGGGAGAGAGTTAAAATGCAGGAACCAATCGCTTGGACGGTGATGTAATGTTGGAACTGCAGGGTTGTTAAGTAATGTGAGAGGAAGGGGGTCAGGGTTGCAAAGCATTTACCTGCTGTCAAGGGGCTTTAAGTTTATTATCAATTGCAGTGACTGTAACTGGCTTCAGACTGCACTCTCTAATTATTAACAGACTTCCCTTTTTTATCTTTTATTATTAAAAGTAAAACTATATTATGGTATTTTAAAAAATGTGGTATTATCACAGCTGCAAATTATTTTTCCACCAGGGTTTTTTGATATTTTTTAAATGGCTTGAAACTGGGTATCTCTTTAACAAAAAGCCCAGAGAGAGCAAAAAGAAAAGAGAAAGGCAAAAAGGAGTGGTTCTTTGAGCATAGCTGGAGAATTTGAAACTGTATGAAGAGATCAGTTCAGCCTCTGCCTAGAAGAGTGAGTAAAAGCTCCTACTGTTGCAAATCTGCTGTACAAAGTAAAGCGTTTAAGGGAGGCAGTTTGCAGAGCTCATCCTGAGGAGCCTCGGCATTTCATCGCTAACACTTGTCAGCAGCAGTCTGATCGCTAGCTCACCCCTAGCTCGCTGCTTGCTTGATGGGCTGCTCTCATCACCGTTCAGGGACTTCTGAAGTTGCAACCCAGCAGGGCAGATCCCCTCCTGTCCTGGTTCTACTTTCCAGAACTACCTGGGAGTTGGCACATCTGCCCTCTTTTAGACTTTTTTTTTTTCCATTTAGCCAACAGCTTCTGGGGAACAGGGAGGGGGGGGGGGCGTGGAGAAACAAAAGATACCTCTGCCTCAAGTTCACTGAGAGTACATTCTGTGGGCCACACAGAATTTAACACTGACTAAACCTCTGCTTGGGCATTGCTCATGTTTAGATGGGGGAATTAATGCGAGATACCAGGTGTGTATTGGTGTCCTCAGGATACCCGTTCTGCTCGGAGGAGCTCTGCATCAAGTTTCTGTGTCGAGAGCTGTCTGCTCCTAAGATACTGCTCTCAGAAGTGCCCCCTTCAGGGAAATTCTCTCTTGGAGAGGAACATTGTATTGGTGTTTGGATCAGCAAGTAGATCACAGATTTGCTTGGTAACTAAAGATAGCCTTAAACACACTCTTGAGAATTTGGTGATTTTTAAAATATTTTTTACACTCTATATTGGGTCCTGACTGAGAAGAATACCAAACAGTTTTGTCTGCAGTGATGGCAGCTCCTCCCCATGTTCAGCTGAACAAGACCAGACTCCCCAACCAAATCCTACCTTCTCATTCCTCTAGTAGTCCTCTGCAAAGCTATCTTGTGCCTAGCTGTTATGTTCCCGCAGTTCACTCTCAGTTTTTTCCAAAATGCCCTGATTTCCAAGCCCCTCAGTCAACTGCTTGAGCACAAACAATTGCTCATGTGCCAAACTTATATCATTTGAGAGCCTAACGTAAGGCCGCACCCGGCTCAGGCCCACGATGCAGTGCAGATATACCATATGGATTAGATTGCGCAGTGCTCTGTTGAGGATGTGTGGGTTGCGGAGGGAGCTGTGCTGCTGCAGGAGTTCCCGTAGGATTTCTGACTCATATTTTCTCCTAGAAATGTTGGAAATACAACTCCACCATCAGAGTAAAGCAGAGTCTTTCCTTTGCCTGGCTGCTCTGGGTGCTGAGGTGGACTTGTCTTCACTCTTTCCCTTCCTGACATTTCACGCTGAAGAATTTGCATGAGAAAAGTCCGTCAGTGTTTTCCTAGGATAGTGTGTAGCCACGTTGAGCAGAGGATGACAGACTGTCACACTCCATCTTTGCCTATGCAGAAATGCATCCTTCCTGTTTGTCCTATAATAACATAAAATATGCTGTGCAGCATGGCCTGGTAGCCTTTGGGCATCAGATTGAATTCCATGGGAGATCAGAATCTCCCATATCTGGTACTGGCTATTGGTATTTCACCTGTCTGGAAGGGCAACGAAGAAGAACACCTTGGTGCTTCAGTTAGTGTGGACTGACTAATGACCCTGCCTTGTGCTTGTGACTTTCACAAATCAGCTTTGTCTTCTCCACTCTGCTGATTTGTGCTCAGTGAAGTTAGGTAGAGAGTGTAAAGATATAAATCCTTCTTCCCTTTCAGAGATGCATTGCAACTCTAAGCTACAATTTGCCTCTGCTACTGAAC
Organism: Urocolius indicus; assembly: GCA_013401255.1. Taxonomy (NCBI): domain Eukaryota; kingdom Metazoa; phylum Chordata; class Aves; order Coliiformes; family Coliidae; genus Urocolius; species Urocolius indicus. Next base: position 65,332 of record WBNH01012496.1, read on the forward strand.
TTATTTCTACAAAAGACCACAGAAAAAAACAGTTTAAAAGGCTTCTTTCAAAAACTTGCAGTTCAGAATTCCATATCTGTATATGTGTGTCTGTGTGTATGCATGTATGTTTGTTGCCTATTGAAGCCACAAAGCTTTAAATTAATGAGGTATAACTGTCCTAATGAGAGACAAACAGTTCTAGTTGCGCTTGGCAGGTGTTTTTGAAAGGCATGTTTATCATGGACAACAAAAACTTGAAGAAGCTGCTGATTCGGGATTCTTTCAGTGCTAGCTACCCATCTTGTGCTGCCTTGGGGCCACTGTGCCTGTGGACTTGCAGCTCCATGGTCAGAGGTCAACAGCTAACAGACATCCTCAACAGGTCTGAAGCTGGGCCTTCTGGCAAGAGGATTTTCTTATTTGAAGGTAGATATCTTTAGGGACCTAATTTTTAAACAGCAGCCAAGAGAAATGCTAAACAGCACTCTGAAAATGAGCATCAGAAGATATATTCAGAAGCACATGTAACATGTCAAACAAACCAGAGGCCAAACACACCAGAACGGGAAGTGGTGTTTGCACTGGAGAGCTGGCTGTGCACAGTCAGCCTGTGAAGAAAGGCAATCTGCTCAGAGCAGAGCCTGGCTGGAAGAGGCCCAGTAAATTTTCCCCACCAAGATCCCAAGTAACATTTCCGCCTGCATCGTTGAATGTGTGCGTTGGCAGAATACCTACTCTATAAGCTGTGTGATTTTAAGCCATAATTTGGTGCTTCTTAGCTGGTCTCTGCATGCACAAAATAATTGGCTCTGTAGTTGTGATACGAAAAGTAAAGGTAAAGATCAGACAGCTTATTTTTATTTCACTGGAGGTGGTGCGTCTGCTCCTGTATTCCTTAGTTTTCTCCAGCGAGACTGTTTCCTTTAAACATTTTTGGGAGACTTGGCTGATATTTGTGAAGTTTTCGGAGTTGGCGTGACAAGTTCTGGGGTCAGAGCAGGCCAGATGTTGGGTGGAAGCAGTGGCAGGGCTGGCCTCACATCATGTTTTGTACACAGAAGGCATGAAGACCAAGTTGTCTTCTGCACTCAGGGGAGGGTACTGGGGCAGAGTGGTCTCCTCCACCCTCCCCCATTTCTCTCTCCTTGCCTTCCCACCATTCTTTTGTTTGTCCTGCACATGCCTGGGCCACGTTCAGCCCAAACTGTTGAAATCAACTCTGCCAAACATTACACTTTCAGATCAAAATAAGAGTTCGGTTCCTTCAGTGTGAAATGAATGCTGGGTCTTTCTCTGCAGCTATAGATAAACCAGATATGAAGGTAATTACATCTCATTCCTATCTGACTCTCTTATTTGCCATAATCTTTTTTAATCCCTTTGATACTCATCATAATAATGTTAATCTTAATGAACTCATTTGGTATTAATGCGGATGTGATTTGTAAGTTCAGAGCAGTCTTGCCATTCTTGTTTAGCATTTATTAATATCCACTTAACTGTATTTATGCTCTCTCTCTCCTGCAAATGGACTTGGGTATTTCTGTCTTCCACCTAGCTTATCATAGAATCATAGAATGGTAGGGTTGGAAGGAACCTTTAGAGATCATCCAGTCCAACCCCCTGCATAAGCAGGTCCACCTAGATCAGGTCGCACAGGAACATGTCCAGGCGGGTCTTGAAGACCTCCAAGGATATGTGGCAGTTCCTATAGTGGAACTGTCTTTCCACACTCAGGTTTACTTTCTATTCCTATTTACACCATCCCAGAGAAATTATCCTATAGAAATGCTGCATGCATCTGATATTGGTTTTCTGTAGCCCGTTGCTTACTCATTTCTTCCACTTTCGACATCAAAATTGAAGGAACCCGTATCCTCTTGCTTCTCATTCATGTGGAATTCCTTCATAGATTGTTTCAGAGATATTACCTTACTATAGCCCTCATTTCATTGTCTGAGGGTGAACGAGTAGGAGACAACCTCTACTCTTGGCAAAGAGGCAAATTATTTGTTGCTTACTACCATGCTCTCCCTGAGCACTATGTTTATGGGTGGGGTACCTTGCCCAAACAGTTTCCGATGTGACCAGCCAATTCCAGTGAGGGAGGACTATGTTTGGATGTTGAACCTAATCCAAAGTTTATTGCAGTGAATGAGAGTGCTGCCTTGATGGACTTTAGATAAAATCCATAAAACTATCCTTTTTCCTTCCTGTGAGCACCCACACTCTAGCTTTGGAATGTGCTGTCCTGAAAAACTACTTGTGATCCCACAGACTGATGAACCTTGCATTAACAAGTGATTTCCTCTGTATGTTGTTGTGTTTGTTTTTAAACGTGGCATAGAAGTTCTGTGCTGCGGTACTTGCATCTTCCCTCTCCATTTCTGCCAAACACGTTTTTAAGGCCTTGATTGTCAAATAGCATGAGCCTCAGTGACACACATTTTGCTGTTTAGGGCTTTTGGATCCTGGCAGAGCCAGGAAAGTATCATTTATTTAACAGAACACTGTTTATCCCATCCCCACTTCCATTCTTTATTTTATGTCCTGATGTTTCCCTGTAGCATCAGCTTCCTATGTTAAAATGAATAACCATACTGAAAACATCTAACTCTAATTTACTGAAAGATTTCTGCATATTATAATAAAACCAGCCATTGTCTTGGTGAAAACTAGTACTGGAGAGTGGGAATTGTAGTTTGTAGTTAGATATGTTTGTGTGGTGGTTTTTATTGTAACATAGTATCTTTCATTCAGGTGTGTCACAAGATGTTTTGCAAATTGCAGCCATTAAGTCGAAAATATTAAAGCTCTTTATTAGTATGAATACAAGATGTATTCATGTAAATAACAAGATGAGGGGGTTTTACTGCAGATACCTACAGCTCTTGTGCTGCTCCATGACCATAAAGAATATGGACAATGTGGTTCAGATGGATGCTCTTTTCTGGAGATGAATAAATCTGTGCCCATTAGCAGCAGCCAATTAATAATAAAAGTTCATTACTTTTTCCCTAAATGTCAACTAGTTATCAAAAGCCCTGTCAGAAATAATACCAGTAGAATGTTTTACCACGCTGGAAAAGCTCATCAACACCAGTAATTTTATATGTCAGTTTTAACATGAGCTAGCTTTTTCCAAACTGAGTCTTAAAAACCAGAACAGAAAAAAAATTACTAGAGCAGATACTCCCTTTGCTTTTGCAGATACTCCTTTTTGCAGATACTCCTTTGTTTAAGGACACTCAATATCACATAAAAAAGAGTTCCAATACTATGTTCTTTGTGGTCATTTGGATCCAGATCGAAGTGAACTTTTCTTTCACTGTGGCTAAGGATGAGAGCTGTAGTTCTCTTGTACTGTCACTCACAGGTCTGCAGGAACTGTCATTGCTCTGAATACTTTTTCATTTTCCTGACATCCTTTGATGTGAGTTTCTTTTGTAAATTTGTGTAGAAATAAGATTTCTGAAAAAAAAAAACCAAAATAAAGATTAAATTAAAGCTCAGCTTATGGATTTCCCAAACCAACAAGTCTCTTGCCATTGGAATCCAGCATTTACAAATACCTCTGTGGCCATTCATATGAAACAGAGATGTGCTGCACGAAGTGTAGATTAGTACAGAAATCTTTGTATGCATGGACCTATTTGTTCATACAAACAAAATTAACTTCTATTATCCCTATCAGAAAGAATTTACCACATGAGTAAGATTCCAAGGTCAATGACCTAAGGCATTGATGTACGTATATGCACTCGAGTGACAGTTTTTTCCTTTTTGAAATTGAAACTATATTAGCACCCTCAGCTCTACCTCCTATTTCAAGCTTTTCCAAAATGAGAAATCAACTATTGGGCAAAAAATTTAAACAACAGCTAAAGGGCAACATTGCTGTGCATCAGTGAGGCTTTTGTTTGGCTTTTTACTTGTGAATCTTGTGCACTATGGAACCTTTTCCATTCAGAGCAAACCTTGCTGCAGCTGCTGCAATTCAGTAGGTACTGAATTACGTAGGTAATACGTTGAACGTACACATAGTATGTAGCAAATTTTCTTTAGTAAATAACCTAGCCATTTTTTAGTGTAGTTTAAAATATTTTGACCCAACTTTGTAGTGCCCTATAAAAGACCTGCAGTGTACTTCGGGAGAAGTACAAAACCTTGTCAGCAACATTTATAAAAATCTAATGAGAAAATAAATTACTATTTCAGACGAAAAAAAAAAGACTATAGGGTTAACTGGGAAAGCATGGATTTATAAAGATCTATTTAGAAAAGTGAAATGAGGTTAATTGGAAAGTTTCCAGCAAGGTTCCATAATTGTTAAAATTTGGGCTTTTGACAAATAACAATCGTTTCAAGGGAAGTTGCAAATTATTTCAAGAGAAAATTCTTTCCCTTCCAAACTGGTAATAGTTTTTCCTGAGAAATATTTGGTTTTTTTTATTTAAAAAAAAAAGGTCTTGAAAAAGAATAACAGTTTCTCACTTGCTGTACGCTGAAAGATGATTAATCTTTGTACATCTTTTTTTCCGTTGGATGGCCAGTGTCTCTTCTAAATGGTTCTGTTACTTGTGATTCATTTATGTCGGAAAATGCCCAGCAAGTGTGAAGAGCAGCAAATGATAAAACAAACAGTAATACTTGGGTAATCGCACATAATACACTCCAGAGTTATAAACTTTGGTCTCACCTGATGCCCAGGAGAAATTTTTGACTGATAGCACAGCCAGCAGGACCTCTATGTAATGTCTCTTTTTTTTTCCTTGGAAGATATTTCTTTATCTGAGGCACACTTGGTTTAAGAAGCAATGCTCCAGTAAGAGGACTTTTTGCAGCATAGATTGGATTGAGATAGATGTAGAAGTGTACGAATCTGATGCTTTCCCACACAGCACCGAGCACAGGAGCATTGGTTTTTGGAGGCACATCTGCATTGGCATGTATCTGTTGCACACAGTAATTATCAAATAGGGCAAACATTAGATATAATAATTAACTGATTGGCTCAGAGTCAGATATTTGGGTTCACCTGAACAATCACCAGAGGACTTAGGAAGTTCTTCTTTGTTGTGGGGAAAATAAAAAATCTCTACACCAAGAAGTAAAGAACGTGTTCACCTCACATAAGAGATGTGACTCTGGGCTCTGAATTGCTGCTGCTGGAGAGAAAAGGTATTAAACTTCAAGATGCTTCATTCTGTAGCATTCCCAATATAAACGACAGTCACTTAGGCTTTAGGAGATACATGTTAAACATGCAAATATAAAGCATGAATCCTCACGAACAGCCATTTTTGCCTGAACTGTGAGACAAAATGAAGCCAGATATCTTTTCAGTTTATAGACAGCTAAATGAAGTATTTTTCTCTGCTTGACTAAGCATCTGTATTTTCTGCTTACAGTCAGGAGTTGCAAGAGAAATCTAAAGTGATGTGAGAAAATCCATCTCTCAGATATTTCCAAAGCAGTCAGGTATTTAAGGTTTGACTTCAAATTTTTCTCTCTCTTTTTTTTTTTTGTTTAAAAAAAACCCAAAAAACAAGGAAATTAAAACATAACAAAGAAAAGCTTCTGAGTCTTTGTGGCATTTTTCAGCATGTTTTGCAAAACTAGGGGGCAAGCTTTGTCCATCACTGTGTGAGAGATCCATTTGCTAATACCCAGCTTGCAAAAAACTACATTTTACAGGAGCTTAGCTAGCAAAAACTGTTCCCACTATAAAAATAATGGCACATTAATGCCTTTTTGCATTGAATTCCCTGTATACCTTGTCCTGTGGTAGTATTTGTCCATTAACTAATGACTACCCAATATGTTGCCACTAATATCACATGTAAAATTGTCTTGCCCTTCTGCATGCTCAGTTATTTTATTATTGCAAAATTAATAATTCCTCATGGAATGTAACACGAAGACTAAGAAACAGTAACTAAACATGTTTTTTTCCGTGACAACAGCCTGTGCAATGATGCTGACTGAATCTCATATGTCTTGAACTAAAAGACTTAGAAAAGGATATTGTTTATATTCATGAAGTTTCCACAAGTGCAGTCTAGACCATACAGCCCGTCTCTCACTGTACTGCTGGCACATTCTTTACTGTCATGCATTCACCTTGTTTTCATCCTCTTTTCATGTAAACAAGACAAGCTTTGTCATCTCAGAGTGCTGTGCCTGACGCTTTGATAAAACGACTATTGGACTGAGAGCAAATCACTGAATCTGGATATGTGGTAGAAACGTCCTGACTGGAGGAGCTAATTAATCCCTTTGGAAAACAAAACAAAAAGTCTCATACTTTACTGTAGGACATACTATTTTTCCTTTGGCTTAAAAGCGTCATTCCTACCCAATTAATTTATTAATGAACCTAATCAGTCTTTAAGTAAGGTAGTTTTGGAAGTATCAGCGTTAGTTATGTTTTTCCTTTATACATTGATATTAATGTTCAAGTTTCTAACTAGCTGTTAAAATCAGTTAGGAAAATTCTGGGAGAGAAGATGTAAAGGAAAGGACTGAGTTGGAATATTAGGTTGTTTTTAATAGAACAGGAAATGAATAAAAACTGACAGATTTAAGGTTTCTTTTGTGTGTTTGGTGTGCTTGTGGCAAGTGAGTTGTAATGGTAACTAGTTTATATGAATAACAAACTTGTTGACTTAATGGCTGAAATAAAAATTAATTACTTAGGTTGACTCAATAGGAATTAATTTCTTAATTACTCTGTGCAAATAAAAAAGGCAAAGAAATTGCCAGGTTTAGAAGAAAATTAACTCCTTAAAAGGAGCTAGGTAAATTTCCAAATTAATGTGGCATTTCAAAATGGAACATTTAGAAACATTAAAAGCTTCTATTTCTGCAAATACAGGCTTCCCCACTTCATGTTTCTCCACTTCTGAGATTTACTAAATATAATTTATTAGTGAATTTAATAATTTTGGTCAACCTGAAAGTGCTGCTTTTGGTAAATTTTCTGTTTGGCTGAGGGAAAAAAAAAAAAGCTGAGCTCCACCTTTTGAGCTTGACTGCAGTTTTTTGCATAAATCACATCGGTTACAATACAAGTGAATTCACTGTGGTAGAGTATATTAAATTCAAACATATGCTCTATATAATTGAATTCTCTATCCTCATATGACTTCAGAGTTTGAGTTGATATCGGGACCCTCTAGAAAGAGCTTTTTGTCATTTCTAACAGAAGCATGGCTCTTGCCACTTATTTTTTTTTCCAACGTATCTCACCCAGTGTGAGTTGCAGGGCCAGCAAGGCACTGTGCTACACTTTAATCATCTCTGCCATTAGTAGAACCAGCTACAAGTTACAATGGCTGAGGAAATCTTGCAAGGTTGTAAAACTCAAGAATATTAAAGAAGGGCATGTAAATTCATGTAGTTTGATGCTTGCGGGATTGGAGACTAGATGTCCATAGAAGATGATTGAAAAAACTTGTTTTCTTGCCAGTGACAGGTTAAAAATAACTCTTCACTTTAAGCTGCCTGTAAGACCGTTTCTAGTCTTGCAAGACCTCTGGGAAAGAGTTTCTTTTTGCTTCAGTGGGAACCTTGACCTAAAGAGTTGAGCCTTCGGTTTGGTGCCTGTTTTCCCTGGAGTTTCAGTGACTTATCATTTTTACTGTCAGGGGTTTTGATGATTTGAAATACCAAAGGGATCTGGAGGGGTTTTCGTTGTCACATAGTCCCTGAGGACTGGTGGTCAGTAGGGGAGGTGTGACTGGATGCCCAGAATGGTCATTGCATTGACAGAAAAATTCTCAGTTAGTCTTTTTTTTTTCTACATTGTTCAGGGAAGAGTCAGAAGTTAATGAGGAAGCCCATAAAACTCCATTTTAAGGTTGCGTTCCTTAAGTCATAAAATGAAGGTCTTCTGGGTGAGACAAAATGTATTAAATATTAAACACAACATTCAGGATGGCTTTTTTTTAATGGATGTTTTCCACAGAAATGAACATAAATGAAACATATGTAATCCTAAGTGGATTAGTCTAAGTGGAGGTCTGTCAAAACCTGCCAAATTTGCAGTGGTTTTTGTGTTTGTTAAGTAGCAAGGTTCTGTGGTCCACTTTCAGTTGGTATGATTTTTATCCAGTAATGTGGATTTCTCATTTGGTTATTTCTCTTTGCGCTGATCCTTGATATGTTATTTAAAAAAAAAGTCTGAGCAGCTGAACCATATGTTTGTATCATAGCTCCTAATGTCAAAATTTTAATTGATTTTCCCATATTCAGGGTTAGGAGGGAGCTGTATCATGTTCCACGACGTCATAAAAACAAAAATATTTGAAATATGTTTCAAATAAAAGGAGAGAGGAGAAGAAAAAAATGCTTAACTTAGAAAAGATGTGGGATTCATTAACAAAGGAAAATACTGGCCACGGACCAACAGCAAGCCAAATGTTTTGCCAGCAGTTTGCAGTTCACAGTCATCATTGCATGTCATTCTGCCTCCTGCACCAGCCCCTCCAAACATATATATGCCTTGCTTTTAAAGAGAAACCTGTCTGGTTTGAGTTGAATAAATTAATTTGGGTTTACTTAGTTTAAAAACAAAAATATAGAGGGCCTAATTTTATTTCATTATGCCCGTGGGTAAAGGCAGTCCAAGGTAATTACAACCACAGTGCTGGTTGCTCTATCTTAATTAAAGAGAGGGGGTTTTTTGCACATAGGTTTTTGCACAACCTAATAAAATAGTTTGTGGTCTGGCTCGCTTCAGTGTCATAAGAGTGTACTCACTTGAGAAATCGTTCAGCTTTTGCTAAAGCTGAGGCCCTTCCATGTGAGAGGAAGCATGGAGCTGCTCAAGAGAGCACAGGTAGTTTACAGTCCCTCCTATTTAGTGTAAGGGCACCGTCGTAAATAATGCAGCAAATAACCTTTCATACAGTCTTGTACACTAAGGTGCATGCTTGTTGGCAGCAATGAATGTGTAAGCTTCAGTAAGTCATTGAGCAATAATAACTCTAGAAATGTGCATCACTGGTTACACACCTGTGACCGAACCTCCTGTAATTGCCCTCCCCTAGTAAGGTTTTGGATTGTTTGGGGTTTTTTTTTTATCATCTTTGCAAATAAATATGATTTATTGCTCAGTAAATTCTTTTAAAGAAAAGGCATAAAAAACATATAAATAATACACTTTGGAGTGCTGGTTAAAAAAATGAACAAACAAACAAACCCTAATCCCAAGAAGCATGGCTAAGATGGCCATGTTTGCTAGTTGAGTAAATCAAGTAGCGTGGTAAAAACACTATCTCAGAGATGATTAAGGGTAAGTGATTTTTATTACTACATTAAGTTCTCCTTTCTGTTGTAGTGCTTTTTATATCACATCAAGCTTACCTATTTACTTATGCTGCTTTAAAAAGCCCCAGTGCCTCAATCACTTAAATAATGACCCAGTGCTTTGATTCAGAAAGAGAGTAACACAAGCTAGCTTTACTTAATGCTCAGGAGCCTGACACAGGTCCTTTCTTTGAGTGCTCCATTTCATGCAGTCGGTATAACTGGCTGAAATCAGTTTTGCAAACACCAATGGACCAGATCACCAGGTGACACAAGTCAGTACAATTTTGCTTCTCCAACATGTTCCCCCTCTCACCCAGCGCTAGTGCTTTCCTTCAAGTTGCATGACTTTCCCTGTCCTTAGATTCACATTCAGAGATATTTAGGGACACCAATTGTCCTCTAGTCAGATCATAGTTGTGTTACCATTCTCATTTGCCAGGTCAAGGTTCACAAATATTTCCGAACCTTGCAAGAAGGATCTCAGTGTTGGAATAAGGAATATCCGAAGGACCTTAGATGCTTTGCTGAGTGATCAGTGGTGGATTTTGTTTCTTTCTGTTGGGCATATGGATTCTCTTATGGAGGGGCAAGCAAGTTTAGCTTCAGGTGCTTGAACTGACAGTTTCACCTGAGCTTGCATTTATGGAGGAGGAAGTGCCAACAGGCTGTGTGTTGTACCCCAAGCCAGGACTCTGTCCAAGGAGAGGGCAGCCATAAGCCGGTTTTGAGCTGCTCTGAATCTGTCCCTGTGGGACAAGGGGAGCTGAAATGTGTGATGTGTGACAAAGCTGGAGTCTCTTCCAGCCTGCCTAGGAATGGCCCGGGCCAGTGCTTTGCAGCACTGGCTGCAAAGGGCTGCGGGTGGGATTATAGACATCTGGCTTCCTAGAGGTCTTCATGCCTAGAATTAGGCATGTGTAAATGGGGAGAATTAGCTTAGAGGTGGAGCAGAGAGACTTCTACCCCCCAATCTTAAGTTCAGAAGGTGAAAATACTGATTTATTTCATACTCTCTGTGGTGATACTAAAGCAACAACATCCAAATATGCTTCTAAGATGCAGCTGCCAAAGAAACGTTTCACAATGAACACAGAAGGGCATCCCTGTGGCAGCCTCAGCCGAGGTGCTAATGATTTCATAACCTATTCTTTTATTATGCAAGCTACAAAACCTGCTGAGACTATTCAGTACAGGGATGCCTGCTGCCAGGGCAGGATCCAGGGTGCAATGGTGGATCGATAATGGGTTTGCATGTGGAACAGATCTGTACTGTGTGTTTTACATACATGGCTTTGAAACTACAAGAAAACAGCCACTTTCTGTTTCCGTTTGCATTAGAGTCTTTTCTTGAATATCTGAAATAGACATTTATTGTGACCATAACCCTACCACAAATTAAAATCAGATCTCAAGTCCCCTGTGAAAAAGAGGCTCATTATAATGTATGGAGATGTCAGAAATGATACTAAATGACACTTCACTATAAACCCCAAACACTACGCTTAGCCATGGTTTAGGGTTAAATCTGCAGTGGAAATAAGACCGGGAGCTAAGCAAGGCTTACAGGGGAGGGCATGTCCCAGTAGATGTATAGCCACAAGCTAAAGAACAAACAGCTGCTTGTGTGTGTCTGCCAAATGCAAAGTGTCTTGCATATATGCTGCTATATTTTCTTTTCTTAAACCATAGATTGCCTTTGTTGTATATCCTACGTGGTCCAGGCCAGATTTATATGAGAGATAATGTTGTTGATTCAGATGGCTTGGTGATACAGAAAAAGAGATACAGGCAGATTTCTGTGTTGATCTAAAAGGTACATATTTGAATCTTTATTCCTAAACACCTAGTTTCTCAGCAAATTTTATGTATGAGCCAATTTAAGGACTTGTTGTCTGGCAGGCTAATACCACGGATAAACTGTGCTTCACAAAATAGAGACCAGAGAGACCAAATCCATGCTGACCTGCAACTTGACTCTGCCGCTATTCTCTGCATTTATCATATTTACCTTTCCTATTAAAAATAAAAAAAAGAAAAAGAAACAAAATGACAACAGAAAACGCAGAGCAGAGTGAGTAAGCCATGGCTTCCGACCCTTGGAAATTGGCCATACTCACTGCTGTGCAAATTCCTGCTGCTCTCTGAGCTGAGATCATACTGTTGGAGATGGCAAGTGTATAGAGCGCAGATCTGTATCTTTCTTCCATTGCTAAATATTAACAGTAAAAAATAAATGCAGGTGATGCAACAGGCTTTGACCAGGACTATTTATGTGACTGTTGAGATATTTTAACCAGATCAGTCAAATGTCTGGTGCTCTGTGGGCCAAATAAAATAGAATTGATGTTACTGTAAACTGAGTGGAGCTGACGCTTTCTTGCTTAGATAAAGTTAACATTTTTTAGGTGTTCACCTGCACTGCATTGGTGCATCTCAGGGTATGTGTGTGACAAACACTTTGCTTCTTTTATAGGACACATCTAGAATATGGCACATCTTTGTCTTTCCATTCTCCCTGTTCTGCCTCTTTCCCTTTCCTAAGTCCATTTCCTCTGCCCTCCCAACAGATCTGAGCAAACAGTTAAAAAAAAAAAAAAAAAAAAGAGAAAAAAACATCCAACACTCCAAAATAATGTGACTTAAATGTCAGCATACTCCAAACTTATCAGGCGAGCAAGAGAAACAAATTACATAGTCAGAGGCCGTCCAGTGACAACTCCAGTGTACCCGTTCCCACAATTTCAATCTGGAAACTCTTAATGCAAATGCTGGAGTTGATTGCAATGGTTATGGTGGCACTTCACTGAAAAGCATTGCTTTTGAGTTCAATTTTGAAGCGTTGTACAGTCAGTGCTGGTTAAAACTATGCCCATGTTCTTGGAAGGGCTGTTTTCAGGTCTGTATGTCTACAGAAGACTCAGGCCATGTCTAGACAAGTGGCATTATTTCAACCATGCAAATGCAGCTACAGTGGTCCTTCTAGCCCGGTCAGCCTGGTCTTTTTAAGCTAGTTTGTACAAAGGTGATTTCTCCTTGCTGAATTACAGTACTGAAAAGCGTGAGGTGCAAAATCCTAAAGTTATCCAGTACTCTCAGAGTTTCAAAATTCACTTAGTGCAGTTTTTGACTCTGCAATTCATAATTCTATGTTACTTATGTTGACATGGAAGAATTCTAGCTGAAGCAGTGTGCAATGGCAGTTCTTAAAGGGAATGTGAAGAAACAGTGCAAACCAAAACTCCTCATGGAGCAGGTAAGAACACTTACAGTTTATGTTAAAGACATGAAATAAATAATCAGAAATAAAAATATAGCAATGTGTTAATTCATACTGTAGATTCTTGGAAGTTGACAGGATGACCTGAGCTTTTGCTTGATTGCCTGCTGAGCATGAAGCCCTTTAAGTTGGTGAAGTGGATGCAGTCTTAATCTTCAGCACAGAGGTCTGGTTTGGGAGAATGTTTCCCCTTTAAGACAACACATCCCTCAAGACAAAAATGAAATTTTAAAAAACCCAAACAACTGCGAAACACTAGATCAGAAACGTCAGTAAAAATTGGAATTATACTGTAGTGAATCGTTAACGGCATAAGTCAGCATTTCAGGGTATAATTTAGGAAAATACCTTTAAAAGTGTCATAGATTTTTATGGGTCTGATCGTGTTTTAAATGAGCAACACTCCTGTGAACTTCAGTGGCAAGAATGTCTGCCACATTAGGATCAACCTCTCCTTGTCATTCTCAACTGTACTGTACGTGCCGCACAAAGCAAATATGATGAATGTAAAGCATACTGGAAAGCTGGATTTCCTAATTGACTTCAGCCAAGAGGAGCAGCAAGGGCAGAATTTGGCCAGTGCTCTCAGGAGAAATGCTGTGAATATTATCGTGATCCTCCTGCTTCACTTCGTAAGCTCATCACCACCAGGGGTCAGGAGGAATTGCTCAGACCACAGATGTGGAGGTGTGAGGTGGGGATTTTTTGTTTTCTTTTGAAACATAAGACATACATCACTGTCAAAGCTTGTTTTACAATGAGATGTAGTGCATGTTATATACTGTGTATTTATGGAGTCTGCGTGCATGTGTGCATATGAGTGAGATTCCCAGTTGATTTAAATCCATTGTCTTTGGCAAAGCCATGTGCTGTACACCATTGAGAATTGGCCCTATCGCTGTTGACATGTTCATGCTTTCCATATTGTTTTCTCAAATTACTATGTTAACTGGATTGCAGCGCTTGAACTGTCTTTATTTTTAAGGTTTATATTTCCTCAGTGATATTTTGCTCATAAACAAGAACATTTTGAAGGTCACCAGGTAGACTAATGTGCAAAGCTTTTCAGGAGAAAAGTTTTGAATACGCTTCTGATTGTCTCATTCCAAACAACAGTTCAAAAGTGAACAGCAAAGCAGAAAACCTAAAACTACTTACCTTTTTATATTTTATCCCATTTTCACTTGCTTTTATTTAAAACATTTCATAATAGCAAGTATCCCTTCTGATTTGAGCTAGAGAATCTAAGAAAAGTGCTTAGTGTCTGACACTGCTGGCCACTTAGACTTGCTGGTTTTTATTAGAAGTATTAGCTCGTTTGTATGCATATTTTGAAAACTAAGATTTAATATTTACATGTTATCTGGAATTTGATCTATGACTTGAAAGGCTACTGTAACCACAGTAAGAATGAAAATAACCCTGAACTGTTGAAAATTCAACTCGGAGCACTCAAAGTGGTAATGACTGCAATAGTAGTTTTGTCGATATTTATAAATCAATGCAAACCAGAAACCGAATGTTTTAATTTACTACAGTTTCATTGTAACTGATACCCTCAAGTTTAGAGCTTTAAGCTTTGTGAAGTGCAATGTTATTGCAGGGCATGCATCCAATTTTTAAAACATTATATAGATTGGAGACAGATGAGCTTTTCAGAATTATTTTAGGCCTATTTTGATTGAATGCCTGAGATGCATTTTCCAGTGGAAATTAATTGCATTGATATGAAAACAAATGAACTCCAACCTCAAAATTAGCTACAGGTTCAGACTCAAACCAGTACTTAAAAGGAAGAGAGTGGGCACAGATAGTGACTGGAAATTACAATGACAATAAACATTTTGTTGCAAGAATAAGATAAACTTTTCTCAATGCCAGCTCTTTTTTGCTGTCCCTCTTAGTGTGTATGCATGCATGGGGAGAGAAACCCATATACCTGTAGTTGCACATGAGTGGACAATGGCTTTTACTACCTGTCACTTCTTCCCTTACACACTGCTGGAAACCTTTGCTGGCCTGTGTCAGCATCTAAGTGTCAGTGAAATCTTCAGCAGCCACTACCTGTAGTGCTCCATCGTTGCTGTGAGGCATTGCCATTCAGTAACATACGCTGTTCTAGGGGACTTTCTTAGCAAGTAGCAGCTAAGATGATTTCTGTCCTTCAGTGAAGATTGTCTTAGCTATGTAAAAAATGCTGCACGTGCGTTTGAGATTCCTGTTTGCTCAACTGATGCTCTTAATCAGTGGTAACTCACAATCAGATGTAGGCAGAGAAGGCAATGCTGGCTCAGAGCTGATCTCTGTTGAAGTACAACTACAGCAGTTCTCCATGACTTTGTTCTTTCTGCCTTGAGCTTCACCTCTTCCCTGTGCTTCTCATCATCTGTACTAATACAGCTGTCAGTTGGGATTTTTAGCATGTTTAAGAGATGAAGTGTGTGCAAAAGTTCCTCTCAGGAAATGGCATATACTCATTTTGATCTTTATGAAAGTTTGAAAGGAATCAGTGAAGTGGGTTGGAGGTGAGAAGAGGGTCACTGAAGATGTATAGCTATTTGGCAGCTCTAAGATAGTTTTACACCTGGAGGTGACTTGCTAAACAGATAATTGAGAGTACACCCTCATGTACATGCTCCTCTCCCTCCTCCCCCACTGCCACTCAGTGGAACAACCAGCAGCTTTGAGGCACTAAGTACATTTAGGACAGTGACCATGGTGGGTCATGCACAATTTCTATCTTCAGAGAGATCTTGGCACCACAGTAGCATGTGCTAATGGCAGAAGTGCTAGGGAAGAAACAAGCATTAAAAAAACAATGTAACTCTTTGGTATTCTTGTTAAAGAATGAGATTGAGAGCTGAATTTTGGTCTGCTGCTGATGTCATATTTCATCTGAGATTTTTTCCAAGCTTCTAATTTTCTATTTTACTTACTTGCTATTTTGTTTAAGAAGTAATGTTTTTATTTTCTTATGTAATGCCTTTCTGAAAGATTTCTATGGTATGTGTTACTTTTGTAGTACTTTTGATGTTGAGAGCAGAATTTAAATCTTGGTAAATAAATCATCTCACGTGTATATACCTACTTCTTTTCCTCACTACTGACTGTGGACAAACTCTATTTCCCATAGTGCCTACAGCATGGCTGTGTCTTACCAGTGTTAGACAGACTGAGTTTGCCAACAGCAGATGCTGAAGTGTTTTTTCTATCGCTTAGATTGTTTTCATTTGTCAATCTCTTTCTTGCAAAATTTTGACCAAATGAGTGCTCAGGGTCCAACTGTAGCATTATGTCTAATGAGCTGGAGACACTGTCCTTGGCTTTAAACAAGGTCTAGACTGACAAAAATGAATGAGAAGCTGATTGAGAAAATATTCATTTTCACAGATATGGAGCTGAAGAAATGAAAATATTCAGATTCATCTTTTTTTTTTTTTAATTGCAGGAAGATATTTTGAGGTGCACTGTGGTGTTCTGTTCACTACCCACAGCAACTGCGTTGCTGTGCAGGCCTGTTAGGTGTCTGAAGTAAACTGGCCATGATCAGAAAGAAACCAGCCCAGGATTTCAGGACTGTCACTTCAGTAGCAACCTGCTGTTTTAATTTAGAACCATTTTCCCAACCTTTTTGGGCACAACCACCCTCCCACTCTAACTTTTACAACATTGACCTGCTTCTGTAGGGGGATTGGACTAGATGCTCTGTAACGGTCCCTTCCAACCTATGATTCTATGATTCAATGATTCTATGATTGGATGTGGGGGCACATGAGGGAATATTGAGAAAGCAAAAGTCAAGAGATGTTAAGCCATCTAAAGCATAAGGTCTCCATAGCAGTCCTGTCTGCCTGCAGGGATGTGAGATGAGCGAGTACATCTTTCTTAGACAGCATGGCAGGGAACCCTCTCTGAAACACAGGGGCGTGAAACTGCTGCTGCGGCATCCATCATTCTGTGGAGGACAGTGAAAACATGTGCTGTCATCTTTGACATTTTAATTGAAAAGAAAGCTTACACAGACTTCAACCTTAAGCAGTGTGTTTATACAAGTGTATACAGAGAAATAATCTGTCAGTTCAGAGAAGGCTCATTGCTATAGGAGTTGGTTTAGTAAGTGAACAATTCCACATTAGCTCACACACCTTGCCTTGTTCCATGCCTCAATAATTTTTAGTAGAAATACTTTGCCTAGAGGCATGCAGTTATTAAAAAAGAGGCTCAGCTTGCTTAAAGTCTGGAATTATTAGCTCATGGTAACAAGCCTGCACTGGAGAAACTGTTGGTTCTTTGTTTTCATGAGTTCACTGTAATTCACCGTCTTATTTTCAGGGACAAACTTCTGCTTTGTTTGAGAAGTTAAAAAAACAAAAAAGAAAAAAGGAAAAATAAATAACTTCAAAAATATTGTTTTGATTTTCTTTATTATAAAGCAGAGTTTACAAAGCTCTTTTATCTTAATATTTCTATGAAACTGCTCTAGTATTAAAATTAAGGCTAAATAGAAAGTGAATTTTGAGAAATTTGTTTTACCATGTTTCTGGTATAGGATCTGTTGATAGTGAGTACTTACAGAGAGCTCTCCAAATACCCTCTTAACCCTTTAGGAGTGAAAGGAGCTTTTTCTCCATCCTTCTGTAACCTACTGTGCTTTTCAGATGCAAAGTTATGATAAAAGCTATTTGCACTGCTGTAACTGAGAATGGAGTCACTTGAGTATGCAGACTCCAGTACTTTTAGGTAGCACAAACCCAGCAGAAGAGTTACTTGGTATTCAGTTGTCGCTTTTGTCTGGATGCTGTAGTTAGGTTTAGTTCCAGCTGCTTAACCTGTTTACATTTTTCCTCAATGAGCCTTACAATTTCATTTTTTCTTGAATTCATTTGGCAGGCTTGCCAGAAGTCTTAAGCCCGACCCTTAAAAAGAATGAATGTGTTAGAAATTGTTTGCTTAAGTTTTATTGCTGTTTTTAAGTCAGCTGCCATTTGGTACGTTTGTATTATTGCTACCTTTTTTCCTCAATGAAAACTGATATGTCTTTATTTGTGGTGATGCAAAATCATATGTTTTCTGTAAGAATTATCTATCTTGTCTGAGCTGGGAGAGCCTGATGACAGTGGAATCAGTTTGACATTGTTGCTTGCTTTTATGATCAAATCATGTTTATGCTGCAGTTTTTGGATTTTATCCTGCTTTTTTATTTTCATACAAGAATGTGGTTTTGTATGAACTAGTTCTTTTATAATCCCTTGAACCTGCCTTCCGCAGTGTTTCCTTGTTTTACTTTTAACTATGCCATTATCCTCCACGTATCATTTGTGAGTTCCAGCTGTGTGCATAACACTGTGCAGAACCTAAATTTCTCCAAGGAGGTTATAGTGTAAGAAACCATTCTAGCTTTTCTTATTTTTCTTGTAATGGGTCAGGCAATAAGACCTAGTGAAATATTTAGAGGGAAAGGAAGATTGAAACCAGCAGTTTCTAAGACCTGTAAGAGCCAAAAGGCAAATGTTAATGGGTTCTGTGAGGCTTCCAAGGACCTGCTGGTCCTTGTACTTAAGCTGAATTTGCAGAGGTTCCTTAAACACGTGTTCAGGAAATATAGGTGGCATTAGCACAATTGGAGTTTTTAATGGCAAGATTTATCATTGACTAAATCTTTAAATAGTTTGGCCCACTGAACACATTACAGCAATAGGACTGTTGATTTCTGAGGCTTTTCTCCTACAAGCTTGGGTGAAAAGTACAGAACTCTCTACAAATTTTAAAAGTGTTTTCCCCCATATTTCTAACATTTTGCTGTACATGTATCCATTTCTTGTGTGTTGTGGGTTTTTTTCCCATATGACTTAAAGCAAGTGAGTCAGAATGGATTTTTGATGGAGTTTTTTTGTTGCAAGGAATAACTTCTCACCTGCTTCTCACTTGACATCAAGGGATACTCGATTTTAGAAGTAAGATCTCTTTGCTTGCTTTTTTTTGTGTGTGTGTATCATTCCATATCTGTATGCTGTATCTTGCTTCTTTTGTGGTGCTTGTTTCTGAATTCCTTCTACCTCTGTGCCAAAAAAAAGTATACCTCACTATCTTAATTGTGCTAGCTCTCCTCAAACACTTACATGGGCTTTCCCTTCACTTCTGAATCAAGTGTCTTGTCTTTAGGACTTTACAAAGCTTAACTTTATCTTATCTAAGTCCTCCAGTTTCTCATTACACTGTCAAGTATCACTTTCACTTTGCCATTGTCCTTACCATCAGTTAGTTTCTCTTTCCCAGACTTAAATCTCTTCTTGTCCAAATTATTGGGAAAATACCTTAAAGTAGCACATACATGAAAAGGTACCTGCTGTTTAAAAAATCTCTACAGAAAGCATAGTTTTGTCTGGATGCTCCCCAAATACTCTAAATTATGAGCTACATTTTTCCCTTTCTAGAGTATTGCCCTTCCTATGTCTCAATCTTAGTTACTCCCTTCCTCTTGCAAACTTCCTCGATCCTGTTATTTCTGAGCATACAAGTTAAATAAAAAACACCAAGAAACAAAAAAGCAACCTGAGGAATGCCACTAAACTGTCTCCAATTCTTTAGCATGTTTGTTTGCTTGTATGTTCTATCTCTGTCTTCTACTTTTCATCTGTTTTGTGTCTCTAGATTGTAAACACACTGTGTAAGAATTGTCTCTTATCTGTGTTTGTACAGTGCCAGGTTCAATAGGGTCCCAGTCCCGACTGGGACCTTTGGGCACCACTGCAGTATAAATGTCTGCTACTGATAATAATAATCTACCCACATCATACAGATGTCTGAATTGTCTGAGAAATACAAACAAGGATCTTTACTAGGTTGGCAGGGAGCCATTAATTTTAGGTGCCAGTTTTCTTTTCCCCTTAATATGGATTGGCTCTTTGAAAAACCTGGTGACACAAACTTCCAGCTTCTTGGAAAATTTGTCTCTCTGCTGATTGTGTGATTAAAACATCATTAAACATGGAATACACCAGGTCAGGTGAGGTCCCTGCAACTATGTGAGGTATTGTCTGGTGCTTTGTTGTTGCTTTCCTTTGTGTTTGTTTTTTCTTTCCTTCTCTGAATGACAAATGAATAAATTGAAACTGCCTTACTTTTTCGAGGGAGGGAGCACCTCAAATAATGGGCCACAGGAGAAAGCTATGGTTGGAATTGATAGATTTAAATAATGCCACCGTGGATCAAACAACAGCAGTCCAGCAATAAGTGAGGCGATCCCTCTAGCCGCTACACTTTTCTCAGGTTAAAACATTCCCTCCACTTCTTTGCCCTCTGACTGAATTTTTCAAATATCAAAGGCCAAGGACAGTATATGGGTCAGGTACTCTGGCCTCAGTAGCTGCTGTGGAAGCAATTTGCAGCTGGTGTGTAGAACCACATGTTCCAGTAAACATGTGGTTCACAGTGAACATCTTAGCAAGGAAGATTTTAATTGTGACAATAACCTGTTTCCCATGAGACATCCAGAAGGTGGACCATAGCCAATTGTGCTCATTCTTAGTGTGGTAGGCTGCTTAAGTGCTTCATCCCGAAAACCACTCAAATTATGTGCACATACACACCTTGAAAAGATCCAGGCTGCTGGTATGCAGTGGTTGCTCCTCATGATATTGATACTAATGGTATCATTGCTGCCTTATTCATGCATGTCTTCCTATTATTTTCACTTGTTCTCCTTCATTTTATCCTTGGATTGTAGGCTTTTTGGGGCAGGACCTTACCCACAGTTTTTAAACCAAGGCTTCTAGGCATTGACATAATAAATATGTATAGATATGTGTACATACATATATATAAATGCATACATATAAAACAATGAAAGTCTGGACAAGTCTGTGTTGCGTAACTGGAGTGTGGTGCATAAAACCTTGAGCTAGTGCTGACCCAACATGGCGAATTGCCACTGCATAACCATCTGTGGGCTGCTCCTCTGTGAGCTTGCTATGTCTGGAGGACACAGAGAGTAAGGGGATGAGTTCCTTTGCCCCAGTGCAACTTATATACTTAGAGCTTTACTTTTTCCACACTAGAACTAACTAAAGTACAGCAAACTGTTGTGGTGTAGGTATTCTTATGGACCGTATGCACACTACATGCAGGAGAGTAAGGAGCAAGAGGGGGAAGACTCACTGATTTAGAGTACTTTACCATAATAGAAAACATATTGCAGTGATACTTTAAATAGCATCGGTCCTTCTGCACGTAGCCCTGAATGGTCTAAATCAGTATGAACCTAATCTCATGAGACCTCAGCAGCAAAGTGTCATCTGCAGAAACTGTCCTTGACGACTACCAAGTTAAGGGAAGCCTAAACTCTTAATAGATTAATAGTAATGTTTAGTCCTCAGACAATATTGAAAATTGGGTCAGATAGGTGTTGCGGCATAGCAGGCAGAGTATTTGGTATTAATCCAGAAGGCATATGGTGAAGTATATATCACAGGTATTTGATTACATTGATGGAGTTATCTTTAATCGTTGGGTAGAGTCACATGGTGGAACATGATCGAGTCACCATAGCTTAGCAGGGTACCACCCATCTGTTTAAATGTTAGTAGGGATGACTCACGGCGTTAGCATGGCCGTGCAGAGGGAGAGGAGCCAACGTGGTCAGTTGAAGCAGCTTGGCTAATGTGATATTTTACTAAGCCACTGTAATGCTATCCATGCAGGCCACGTACATGCAAAGAGGTAGTCTCAGTGCTGATTGAGACTCCATCATGTCCAACAGCAGGTTCCTGCTGGAACACAATGAAAATTCTTGAATTTGGGAAAAACCCCACAGAGGGACAGATTTTTCCTTGAGACTGACCACTTGCCAGTTCTCTATCTTATCTGTCCTTTATTTGTGGGCTGTTTGCCCAACAGCCCTAGTTATTGAACTGCGTAGGTGCCAAGGAATTAAAATCCCTCAGTCAGCAGTATTGACTGACAGGCTGCAGGCAGCACGTCCTCAGCATTTACTAAGAGAGGAGCAGAGTCAACGTGTCCAACATTAAAAATAACAATTACAAGCTCTCGCTGACATTTTTTTTGCTGCAGGATAGAAAGCAACAACAAAAGAGATTGTGTTGTCCTTGGAAGGAGAAGAAATGTCTTAGACAAATTGAGTATCTCAGCCTGTACACTTCTGTGCCATACATGTTCCCCGAGCACTGTGTGAGTGAGTGCTCACGAGCACGTGCTAATCAATGACTTGTATTCAATGTAGAACCAACAGAAGTATCCACAAGTGCTGGCCAATGTCTGTTTCCCCGAGGGGAAGAGGAATCTAGTGTATATTATACAGTACTTTTATTGGTGGCAGGAGTGGTGCAGACTTCTCAACTTCAAAGAAGTCTCAACCTCGAAGCACAAGGTTTCTCTGCAAAAACACACTTGGTAACAGCCTAGCAGGAGTTTAGCAAGAAAAAAATACTTGAAGTACTGAAGCTTTTTTTCTTCTTGCCTATATATACTTGCATATGCTAAGTGTAAAGCATATGCAGACCTCCAGAGCAAAGCAGCATTAAAGGTGAAACTGAGGACAGCAAGGAAGCTTCTTCACCATTTTAATAAATACCAGTAACTCTCTTTTGTCCAAGACCCATATTCCCAAACTCATTAAAGCAATTTTGGAAATTTTTTTGGCTCTGCAACATGTAAGCAAAACTCAAACCATGAAGCCTCTTGAGAATCCCTTGCACAAATTGCAGCAGTCAGGCCAAAATAAGTTTCTGTCAAACAGCCTAACACCTAAGCTTATTATGAAACTGGTGAATTGTACAGAGGGTTTGTATATGAGACAGTCTCAGAATTAATAAAGGGAGGGAAGGGCCATTGTCATGGTACTCGAGTGATAAAACTCAAGCAATATTTTTATTGAATGCATTGCTCATGTTAGCCACCACAGTTCCTGTCAGCTGTGTCTGAGCCAGTGGATCTAGAAGGCTCCAGAGCTCTGGCGGATGGATTGGTGCATGCTTCAGCCTCGTCCCAGGACACATGTCAGAGTGCACCACTACTTTCCCC
This sequence comes from Urocolius indicus, assembly GCA_013401255.1. Taxonomy (NCBI): domain Eukaryota; kingdom Metazoa; phylum Chordata; class Aves; order Coliiformes; family Coliidae; genus Urocolius; species Urocolius indicus. Next base: position 87,944 of record WBNH01012496.1, read on the forward strand.
TTTCCTGCCCACTCCTCTCTACTTGCTCTCCTGGTAGGAACCCCAGGGTGCATCTCTGGCAGAGACTGCAGCACATCCAGTTCTGTTCCTCGGCTCCCCTAGTGTGGTGGTCCCAGCCCTGCCATATGGATGCTGTTGCACAGATTTTAAAGTACAAGATAGAGAAGAAACATTTGAGCTTGCTGTCTGCTGCTCTTGATGGGCTCTTGTGATGAGGATAGGTGGGAAGTGGACTCTGTTTGTTGAGGTCACCATAGTCTTTGGAAACCAAACTGAGATCATTCTCCTTCTCATGTTCGACCTGGTATCTCTAACTTTTTCATCTGAAAAGATCACTGACTCTGCTTTTCATGCTATTTTGACCCTGTCCTAATGATACATCAGTCCTATTGTGTGCTTGAGTGCTAGTGCAGCTAGCTCGAGTGCAGCTGTTTTTTAAGTGAAGACTTGGATATGTCAGGGGCTATATGCTTTAAGTATGTTTTCTGAGCTCATTTTTTCTGCATTACATCCATTCCACCTACAACACCACCACAAGTTTCCCAGGCTTAGCCATGTGCTTAGCTGACTGTAGAATACCCTATGCTGGAAGCTGATTCATGCTCCCTCATAGAACTTCTTGCACCTTCTCACAGGACTACAACACGTATTTGAGAGGCATTGTCTTGAGTTTCTTTGGAGGAGTATGAAGATGTAAAGTACATCATATTTCTCCAACAGCAGATAAATGCAAAGGCAAAGGAAGAGCTTCTTGTCTGTATCTGAAATACATTAGTTGTTGTTTTGTGTTGTGGGGTTTTTTTCCCCCCTTCTGAATAAGTACTGTATGTGTCTGGGAGGATTTTTAAAGCATCCTTCAAAACATAGGCTTTTTCTCTCTGTGGAGAGCTAAGACAAAAGGATGGGTTCAGTCATGTGCAGCTGCTAAAGAAAGGGCAGCTGAGGGCAGAAGGGTGAGAGGAGGAGGGGTGCCTGGGTACAAGAGATTGAGAAGGCAAGAACTTCGATGTGGAATTTGTCATGAGAGAAATGTTTTGAGGGGACAATGGGCTTGAAGAGAGGAAGGTTGAAGGACTAAAAGTCCAAGGATGGGAAATACTGGGAATTTTAGGGTAGAAGAGATTAGATAGTCTGAGCTCTGGGCAGAAGAGAATGAGACTTGTAGGACAGAAGAAGCTGGTGTTGCCATGAGGCAGATACCTCCATTTTAGGACTCTGGATGTGGTGTTCTCCATCCAGGATTTCTGTGAATCCCATTCCTGACAGCCTTTGGCACTTTTGCTTGTTGTTAGACAAATGGAAGTGACAGCTAAAGTACAAAGGAGATGTATAGGTATTCATGATTGCCAGTGTCATTTACAATTGGAGGACCAGGCATGAAAGCCTCATCATTTGGTGTGACACAGTTCAGACCAAGTGGGAGAAGCGACTGTCCTCCCACTCACAGCTCTGAGGTTATGACTCTGCTTTCCTGACCTGCCCAGTCTGATTTTGAGGTTTTCATGGCCAGCTGTGGGTTTCTCACTGAATCAAAGGACGCTTCTGTTAAGGATGAAAATCAGCCCTGATGTTTAGAGGCTCAAAACACCTTTATACTCTTTCCATGCTCCTTCCTCCAGAGGCTCTTCAAGCTCCCAGACTATGCCCCCTTCACTCTGGTTCTTATATCTTTAGGGGTATCTCACCTGGCTAATAAACAGTGTAAACCATGTGCTACACTACAGAGTATCCTGCTTTGTGAGAATTTAATGTACCAGTTTGTACTAGCAATGTTTCTTGAGGCACTGTATGTGCAAGCTTTCTTATTTTAATGCTTTTTGAAAGGTAGTAAGTTGTATTTCCTCCAAACCTCAAGCAACTCATACTTTCTTCATCACTTAAAAAAAAAAAGCTGATTAGTTTAACTGACTCCCAAGATGACATTCTTAAAGGCTATTTTCAGAGTAGTCACAGCTTTGTTTAATCCATTAATTTTATGATTCTGCTCCTTTTGAGTGGGCCAGCTTTCTCATGTGCACTCTTTTCCCTGTGCTGTACTTAAAAAAATCCTTCTAAATCTTTTGAACTCCTTTTGCCAGAGTAACTCACTCTGTTTTTTTGCAGTCCATACTTTTTACCTTTATAAGCTACTTAATCTGAATGTAATTTTGCTGATTTTCTTTTTTGTTTGTTTGGGTTTTTACCCCCCCCTTTCCTGTGCCCTGTTGATGTGTTACCTGTTGAAATCAGGAACCTTGCTTTGGAACAAAGGCTTGGTAGAGTCTCACAGGAGAGAATATCCAGGGGGAGATGAAACACTTGGTTTAGAGTAGTTTATTTACAGGTGGTAAAAATTCAAAATTCATTTAGGAGTGTTTAAATTTCAGTCATAGTCTGCAAAACCACCATCCAGATATTTTTGTTCCCAAGGGCTGAATTTACAGCAATGCACTGATGCGACATGCTAGGAAATTTTCTTGCTTTGTAGAAATCTTTTGCTGGCCTCTGTAAGATACAGAAGTGCATAGACTGAGACTGGCTGTTAATGTTTACATTCATGTTCTGTCATAGGAACTATACTAGCGCTTTAACCAATACATAGTAGCGGGAAGGTGATTCATCTGTTCCTTGAAAACTTTATGCTGATTTATGCAAGAGAGGACAAAATGCTGGATTGGCTTATCTGCGCCTCCTTGTCTAGAGTTGCCTGTGCCCTGCAATGGCTGGCATGGGAAGGCTTGTTTTGGAGTCCATAGCCCATGACAGCTTTCTTTCATTTTGTCCTAGGCCTGTCCCAGGTTCTCTGTCTTCACTACTGCACCTACATAACCGACAAAGACAACCTATGCCTGCCTCTATGCCTGGCACCCTGCCCAACCCTACTATGCCCGGATCTTCTGCTGTGCTCATGCCTGTAAGTTTTTTTGTTTGTTTTTTTTTTTGTATGCAGAGGTGAAAGTCTTCTGGATTTTCTATTTATGGTGCAGATAAAGGCATGTTAATTAGTGTGAGAGTGATTAGAAATGGTTTACATGAGACTACAATTTTTGTTTCTTGCACTTGGTCACGTAGGTGAGATCAGTGTATCTGTGCTGGAACAAAGTCTGAAGTCAAACAAAACTGGAGAAGTTTTGTATTGGTAAAATACATGTTATGTCAATGAACTCTATATAATCCTCTTATTTGTGGGAGATAATTAGCTAACAAGGAAGAAATGCAACTTTTCCAGCCTGGTAACTTGCACTTAATTAGGATTTGGTCATGATCGCTGCTCATCTTCCATTCATTTCTACAGAGACAGGAATATCTTCTGAGAGACAAAGGGGTACTTTGCAATTGTGACTTCAGGTTCTTTACAGTATTTTCAATATAAGACATTTGGACAGATTAGGAGTGGAGATGAGTAAAGAGGATGAAGGAAAGAGGGGATTGTGAAAACAGAAGTTTCTGTTCTGTCCCATGATGTTCAGTTTGGAAGACAACCTGAGAGCGATTCACCGTGGGAAGGGGGAAAGCACTGCTTGTTCTGGCTTTGCTGGAGCAAGAGGAACATTCCACAGGGTTACAAAGATTCAGGTTTGGCTGCTATTTGAGCAGTCATTAAGAAGTTATTAATTACTAACTTGTCAATAAATCTTTCCTGAAATATTGACCAGGAAGTTCAACAAAAAAAGTATTAAACATGTCACTGTGGGCATTTTTTTTCCTGGCATGATTCCTGAGGAATCTGAAATGGAACAAATGTCTTGGCTTCAGTGTAAGCCCAGGGGCTTTGGGTTGCTGCTGGGGAACCCTTTGGGCAGTTCTGCTTGCAAACAAGCAGGCTGAAAGCCCCAGAGATGTGAGCATGGAGGTGAACATAGAGACCCTGTCAGCACTGACTGATCTGGCTGCAGCCCCTGCCCCATAGCCCTCCTGAAAAGGCTGCAGGGAGATGGCAGTGGGAGATCCTCTTGCCCCATGGAGAGGGTGAGGGACCTTAGCAGTGGCAGCTTCTCATCAGCAAGCAGTGGGTTACTGTCCTCTCCTCAAAGCCCAGCACCCATTCTGTCTGATATCATGGAGGATGGGAGTCAATACCACACCACAGGACACAAACAAATAGCTCCCCAGCTCAGAAGAGCTCGGGAAGATCCAAATTCTTTTTTTTCCTATGAGCCAAAGTTTCGAGGTACTGGCCCAAAGTAAGGCAGGATTCTCAGCTCTGGTTGAAAGCAGCACCACAACCCTTATCATCCCTACTAATGAAAAGTGATGTGATGAAAAGTGGTGTAATAGGGCTTGTCTCTTTCTGGAGACAACATTCCAGGAAATTCTTTTATCCAGACCTTACTACCATTAGGTTTTATACGAGAATTGTATCCCTCCCTCCCAGCCTAGTGAGATTAGTTTGCTTTAATAGCCAGCCTCTAAATAGTCAGGAGGAGTTCTTTGTTTCTTGCTATCTCAGCAGTACATGAAAGCTTCTCTTACAAGACATATGGAAAACTCAGCTCAGCTCAGCAGTCTGAGTGAAGAAAAAAGAGCCGCCTTGTTTTCCATATCCTTGAGATTGTAGATTTTTATTTATGTTTTTAACAAGCTAAGTTGCACTGCACTGACAGGAGAAGCCACAACTTTATACAGCAATGCTTTTAAAACCACTTAACTCCAAGTGTTGTTATACTGAAAGGGAAAAAATCGTTACCAAAAAATCCAAACCTGGGTGGCTGCTACATTTGTTTAGTGAAAAAACCTCTCTTCTTTATAATTGGCTGTGAGTTTTCAGGGCTGATTCTGATGAAACACACGCCTGCGTGCATACACACATACAATTCACAACATAGATTGATATTTTTCCAGCCATAACTTGAAGAGATAAAACTGAGTCCATTTAAATAGAAACCAAACGTAATTTCTTGCAAATGTTTCTAAACATTTTAATTTTTTTTTTTCTCCTTTTTCTTTTAAAAGATGGAGCGACAAATGTCAATGAACTCCAACATCATGGGCATGCAGGGGCCGAACATCAATAATCCGTGTGCTTCTCCTCAGGTCCCTCCAATGCATTCAGAAGCCAAAATGGTAAGAGAAAAAGTTTTAAAAATTATTTTTCTTATACTGCTCTTGCATACTCGTTACCCAGACAGTGGGGGATGTAGCCAGACACTGCTTACTTCATTCTTAGTCATAAGTTGTACTTCTTTTTCATACGCTGCAGTAAATTGCCTTTATGTCTATGAATTTTCAAGATGTTCCTAGTCCTAGCTGAACACCCAGTGAAAGGAAACTGAAGTGGTGGACTATCTGATCCAAACTGCGTTAAGTACAAGTTTTGGGGAAGATTAGTAGAATTTAAGCAATGGTCTGGCTAGTTCTCTGATGATGTCTGTGCTACACAACTTGGCTTAAAGAAAACTGTTAGCTAATAAAGAAATAATTAAAATGTCTGATGTTCAGGGAGTGTACATAGTCTTTGCTTGTTTTCGGGTATGTACATGATGTGTCAGGGTAATGGTGCCCTTAGAAAAGCAGACCAAACAATGGATGTAAAACTGGTTTATTTTCTTTTGCTCAAGTGCAACAGAGGTGTTGCTGTCAAAAAAGAAGAGTCAGAATTTGAACAAAAATAATTCGTTTATACAAGTCAAATTGTGTTTTTAAAAGCTGTTGTACATTTTACAAGGTCAAGGCTTCTCAGGCAAATGTACTGGTATAGAATTAATGTAGGTAACCTAAACTAAAATGTGGGCATTTGTAACTTTTCACAACTTTATATTCACTCTGATGAAGGTATTTGGCACTGATATCCCTGGAACCAAAATATACAAACACTTATGCATTTTAGTGTCAGAACTGCCATTTGCTGGCTAGTGGAAATGTGAGGACAAAAGTTTGCAGTTTAACTCTGTATGGTTTTCACATCCTCTCAAGCTATCTCATCATAGTGGAAAACAGGAGTAACTTCATTGAACTTCTTTCAGTGGCATTTCGCCAAGGTAAAATTATCTGAAGTGAGAGAATGAAATCAAGCCGACAAAGATTAAGCAACCACATGTTTTTATATATTTCTACTTTGCATGACTGGTACAGCTTTTAAAGTTGTTGTCATCTATCCCGAGGCAAAGAAAAATATCTTCTTGTCTATAGGTACGGTACATGTTCTGGGTTAAGAGCAACAATACATATGAGCTTATTTTGTCTCTATTTTCTTAGATTAGATAGGTCATGCCTTTACCTCACTGTTGGTCTGGGTTAGCTGTTAACCCAACCTCTGTTAACACCCCATCTAAAACCACACTCTGTAAACATGCAGCCAGTTGGCCAGAAGAAGAGCGATAGCCAAAAACGCTGGCTCCCCCAGCCAAGGAAAACTTGTGGTCAAGAGTTCTCTCTCTGTTGTACCACACAGTGACGGTGACATGCCAAATGGCAACAGCATCTGCAGCAGAGCTTGTTAAAAACTTTTTGGAATAGGCAAGTGTTTTTTCAACACAAGCATAGCTGAGCCAAGCTAAATACTCCCTGGCTGAATAAATCTAAAACTGGCATCTGTTTTGGGGACTAAAGGTTCTGTAGCTTGCTCTCCCCCTGCACCCCTTGCCTTTTTTTTTTTTTTTTTTACTGGAAGTGTGAGGCTACTTAAGAACAAGATTAAATTATTGGTGCATATGGTGAGAATTCGATGCTTTGATAGCTGTAACTGTGTATTAGTACAAATTACTTCTTAATATGGATAAGCAGGTTTTGTCCCTAAACCTAATGTATGAAGGCACAGTTCTTTGAGACAGAAATTGCTATCAGTTCCAAAGCACAGTAGAGTGAACAAGCAGCACCTTTGCTTCTCAGGGGCTTTCTGCCACTCTTCTAACAGAGGAAAAAAATCTATATACATTAAGTCTTAAGAGTAAGAGGCATAACTCAGAACCTCAGGACCTTTCTTCATTTAAAATGCTTCTCTTTTTTTTAATATTCTGGATTCTAGTTTTGCGCTTCATTTCTTTCTGATCATATGTGTAACGTAAAAAGCCTCTTCATTCAGCTACTGCTTTGAGGAATATGATCTATTAACAATACTTTACATGAACACGAAGTGGAAAAATGTAGAAAATATTCAGAGCAAAATTATATCTTACATGTAAATTCATGAATTTTAAATCTGAATCATCTGTATAACAGGCATGTTTGTTGTTATTATTAACTGTTTTCACTTTGCTTTGTGCTCAAAGCATAATACTTACATACTCTTATGACTTTTTTTAAAAAGTCAAAACTGAAGGTGCTTAGTACCCTTCTGGATTGCATCCTGCCTCAGGAAGGAAATTCAAATTTCCCCAGATTCTGTTAATGTTGTTACTGCTGGAGCATCCAGCACAGCCCATGTGCTTTTAGGTTGTCCTTACGCTGCAAAGAGTATATGCTGAACACTAGGCAGAGTCATGTAAACTGCTTGCAGCTAATGAGTGGAGTAACAGGAGAAGTTTGGGCAACTTTGGGCCTGATTCATCAGCTGTCCAAATCCATGGCAGATGGATCAGCATTTTCTTTGTGCCTACATGAGAAGATGCAGGACAGGCTCCTCTAGATGTTAGACCCAGGTGTGAGATCAAATCCTTTCTGTCCTCATGAAGGTATGTACCTGAGCAATGCAATTGTGATTTGGTATCACAGAATCATAGAATCATAGAATGGTAGGGGTTGGAAGGGACCTTTAGAGATCATCTAGTCCAGCTCCCCCACACAAGCAGGTCCACGTATGCAGTAGTTTTAACACTGTTTGGTAACTCATGTGACTTAATTTGTTTCTGGAAAGTGAACGTGAATAAACAGTATCAGTATGAATGCTGTGTGATGCCAGTTTTTTTAGAGAAAGCAGATAGATGGCAAAAGATTCACACTCTTGATTGGTTCATTGTCAGTTTGTAGCAGGAAATGGAAGCCAGACGGATAAATACATACATTGTCTGATATACAAGGACATCTACAGATACACATAGAATATGTGTTGCATTAATGTTATGTTTCTATATCAAGCAATTTGTTTATATATATCTATTTAATCAGCTTGTATGGCCTGGTATTTATAGAAGGCCACACTCTGCCACTCAAGGTGCTTGTTTCCTGTTTTAATTCTTTCAGGCGAACATTCCTTCAAATATTAAAGTATTGCAGATGATGTCCCAGAACTGATTCAATTTATCACAGCAATCTCGGTTTCCCTCACCGTGTGCCTCTCAATTAGGTTATCACCTAATGCTTTAAAACTGTCCTACTAAATGAATGAGTGAAAGTCTAGATCAATATTACTTTCTTCTTAGATTCAGAGCTGAGTGGATAAAACCTCTATGCTGCCCGCCAAAAACACACATTGATTTTATATGAAAATATATTGCACTGGAAAGTGGAGGAAACATACAGGTCTAAGTGTACATGGTAAAAATATGCAGAATAGCACGTGTAGCATATTAACATGTAGTTCAGTAGGCTGAGAATATTATGAACTTGGAATTTTTGGTGGTACCTTTGCTTTAATATACTGTTTACATAGAGTTTGGGTTTGCAGTTTTAGAGCATTCAAAGTTTTGTAACTCGGAAGTGCAATCCTGTGTGGATTACTGGAGTGAAGGATAAATATTGTGCGCTTAGCGTGCACTAAAGCATTGGAAGGCTGTGTGACAGAAGGTCTTTTTTTGTGGAGCTGATGCTTCTCTGTCTGAATTGCAGGGCATTGATCTTTACCTGTAGAGATTTATGAGCTCTGAAAGGTGGTATAAAAAGCAACCTGGCAAAGAAAATTATTGAACTTTAAAATGCAGTTTTCAATTTGACCTGCTAGTTTTTTCCTTTACCCTCCCCATCTGCCCTATGCTGGATATGTAGTTTTATAAAGTTTGAACAGAATGCAATATGTGTGGTTTGGCAGTGCCTGCCTTCCTAACAGAATCTGTATGGTTCTTTAAAAAAACAGAAAAGAAATCTTATATCATAAGTATGTAGGATTGTGGGCTATTGTTTTTGCCTTGCACGCATGACTAGGTTGAACAATAATAATAATAAAACAAATTTGAAAGCCTCTATGAAATGTAAGAGTGAAAACATCCAGAAAACAAAAGTAATAAACCAATAATGAGTGTGTTCCTAATTATATTAGTAAAATATCCGTATTAACTGAACCTCAGAATTTACCTAAGAATGCTGTACACTCTGGGGAGTGGGGAGAAGGAGAAGTGAAAGAAATTGTGGTTAGCCACTTGTCATCAGCACTAATTTTTGTCTGCCTTAATGAGAGTTAAAGGTCCACATCCTACTGGTGGCTGTGAAAATCCTGATCCAAGCATCACTCAGCTCTCCATCCCCATCCCAACAGAAAGGCAGGATTGGGTGAATTTCATATGCCTGTCAGACAGACACTGCTTGTATTCTCCAGAAACAGAACATGTCAGCCACATGGGAAAAAGTCACAAAGGTGACCAGCCTGCCTCAGATGCAGATTAGGGTCTGCTTTTGCTCTTACCCTTGGCCCTGGTTTGGTACTTTGCTCAGTCATTGCAGCGGCCATTGTATAGGGAAATAACAGTGCTGCCCTCACAGCACTGGCAGCTTGGGACAGCTAGTGGCATTGGGAAGAACTTTGCAGAGTACCAGCTCTGAGCCCAGGTCTGTGAGATTTCCATACTGATTTCAGGCAGGAGGCTGGCATAGGCAGTCCAGGCAGGATCAGAGCCCCTGAAGCTCTAGATTTAGCTACCTAACATTTCATGACTGAAGATATTTTGTTAAATATAATCAATAGTGTGAAGTCCTTGTTTTCCTATTAAGCTGGCAGGGAAAGAAGTCACTTTAGTAGAGCAGCACACATTGCCTCAGGGTCAGAAGGCTTTTCTTTGCACAGGTTCTGGACTACTGAGCAGGAAGAAAAATGTCACATCTCTGCAGAGCTTTCAACAGCAATTGCTCATCTTGTCCTTCACAGTAAAGTAATGAAAGCAGCATAAGAAAAAAAACCACAACAAACTAAAAACACACATGTGCAAAGCAAAGCCTTCCAATAAAAAAAAAAAAAGAAAATAATTTTGACGAAGTTTCCTGTGGCAGTAGCTGAGAGATGTTTTTAAGTAAGAGACTGCTAAATAGTTAAAAACATGATGTTTCTGCAACCGTTGACAAAACTCACTGTTCTGAAATTGTATCTCCTGTTACATTTGCGCTTATGTTTTAAAGTCCCAAAAGCCAACCTTTCAGTGTGGCCCTGATCTTACACCTTAAAATCCTCACTGAGCAGCAGCTTTGCCTGCAGACAGTATGCCTTGCTGTGCATTAAGGTATTATTGTGATGAGTGAAGCTAATAATATTTTGGTTTGTTTACTGAAACAAGACCTTGTACCTAGCATGCCTAAATGCTGGATTATGAACTAGACTGGGTAGGAACTAATTCTTTTTGAACTGTCAGTGGCTAAGTAAGTGCAACAGAGATGTGAGCCTGTTCAGTTACTCGTAGCTGCTGCAAATACGCATTAAATATTTGATCTCGCTTCTCCTGAGTGCATACAAATTGTGTTGCTTGTTGCAGACACAAGTTGTAACAATTCCTTGCATTTTTCTTTCTTTGTGTCACTTTATCCTGCAGTGATCTTATCAGCACTATTTCCTTAGAAGAACTTGGATTTTTATTATTTTGTTTGCCTTGATTCAGCTGGGTGTTAAAATGACCTCTCTTTCTCCCCCACCCACCAGCCCTCACCCTTTCTCTTTCCCTCTGTTTCTCCACCACCCTCTCTTTCCTCAGAGGATTTACCGTCTTTGTAGATTTGTTTCCCTTTCTCCTTTTCCCTCCAGTGTCCACCCTGATTTTGTAACCATAGCAATAATTGAAATACTATCCTAATGTTTGCTTGTTGTAACTATCATCTAGCCCAACACATGAACTTCTGGCTTTTGCGTGTTATAAGGTTTTGAAACTTAAGTCAGATGCATCTGTGTATGTGAAGGCGACTTGTTTGATGCCAAACTGTCCCTTTCAGAAAAGGTTTTGTTTGTGTAAAGTTCTGTGTTAGTGGGTGCTGGTGCAAGTAAAAGCAAGTCCTTATGGTAGCGAAGCCAGGGAAAAAGGAAATTACAGAAATAAAACCGAGGTTGCGTTACAGGGAAGTTCTGCTTCACGTAGATATATTTGAGTCTTTTACTTGGAATATGTACAGCTTTCACTTTCCAAGATTTTTGCAAAAGCATGAATAATGGAAGTTGTTTTGCACTTCTGGCCATTGCATGTTAAGCCTGCGGTTTGCTTGGGATGCACGAGTGCATCTCGTGACAAGCAATGTGCTTTGGGGTGGAGGGGATGTTGTTATACACTGTACCAGCTTTGTATTTTAACCACTGGGAACACAAGAGCTAGAAGCAAAATTCTAATGGCAATAAATCTCTTTTTTATAGATAAGCTTAAAAAGCATTTTCTAAAAACTATACAGTAGCTAATGAAGCAGTTTATTAATTATGATACCATTCCTGTGAGATAAATAATTTTAGACTGTTGAACTGGGACAGAGAAGTGACTCACTACAGGCCACAGAATTTGTCAGTGGAAGAGCTGAAACAGCACAGAAGAATTTCTGGCTGCCAATTCCAGAAAACACAACTTCTGTCTGAATAGACTTTATGTATATGTTGTTTTTTTCAAGGATTTTTTTCAAGTAATTATTAATATTGGTTTTATCAATATAATTGTGGAAATAAAGTTTTTTTCAGGAGAAGAATGGGGAGACTCTGAAATCCTCAAACTTAAGGGGGTGTAGGCTTAAAATTAGGATTCAAATCCAAATGAAGGTGATGGTTTACGTTTGGATTTAATGCCCCTGAAATTTCCTGAACTTTACTGATGAGATTTTGGCTCAAAATGACAAAAATTAACTGATCTTCTGAGACTTCTGTCATCTGAGATGATGGAAGCCTTGTGAGATCAGCTTCCCTGGCATCATGACTTTCACAGAAATCTCAGGAGAGCACTTACTTTCACATAATGTCAACCATATCCAAACCGGGACTAACAAATACCCCTGTAGAGCTCCTTCTAAGGTCACTGGCATATTTGAAATACTGCTACAAGCTGTGTTCAGTCTGAGGAAATGCTCACAACATTTGTCGTTTCTTCTGTCAGATCTCGCCACTGACACTTTTCAGTGGTGGGAGGGGTATGCACTGTCTTCCAGATGTTCATTAGTGTAACTTCTCTTATTTATGTCAGATAATTATGAAGGAGTAAAGAAACTGGGACAGGCTGGGTCTCCCACCCTGGAAATACTTATGCAGCAAGCTTTGCTCCACTTGCTTTTTTTTTTTTTTTTTTTCCTAGCAAATTGCTGGCCTGTAATGTTTAACTGAGATTTTAGTGTATAAGATGCTGTGAATAATCTTCCCAAATGTGTTCTGTAATCCAATTGCATGGGGTGTAGTGTAGTTGGTCATATTCTCTACACTCTGTATCCTCCTTGTACTACAATTACTGTGTAGCCCACCTTACCAGATCCCACAGAGAACTTGAGCAGTCTTTACTCACATCTTGTTGCTCTTCTTCTGAGGACTGACTGCAGTTTCTCTGGCAGTGTGAGCACCTCACTGGTACTCTGCTTTAGATATTTTACCCTATTTTAAGTGACTTATGTTGCAAAGAAGATAGCAAAATACTTGATATGACTGGAAAAAAAATCCCATTAGTATTACAGAGACAAAGGGAACATCGTGTTTGACCAACTAAAGAAAAACTTTAAAGACTGTCAGTCTTTTAGGAATAGAATTTAATTAATGTAAAACCTCCTTCTTCTAATCATGAATGTACCAATTTTTTCTCCCTCTATTTTATATGTTAAATTCACACTGAAACCAATGCATTACTTTATTGAAAAATGTTCTAAAATCTAATTTTAAGATAATATCAAATTATTCCTTTAGTGAAAATATCAGTGTGTAAGTAATCTAGGATTGTTACTTTTGTTATATTACATTTTCATTCATGAAAGCTTGGACTTCAAATTATATTGTGGAAAAAAAAAATAGAAAAAATTTGTAAAATAGAAAAACAACAGCCAAAATTCCTGTAGCTTTGTTTTTCAGTCTACTGAAAATAATTTAAAACAAAATAGCCACCTTTTCAATGCAGTTCTCCTCTCCATTTTAGTTTTCCAAAATAAATGTTCAGAAAGGAAAAAAGTCTCATAAGCAGCTTAAAATAGAATTTCACACTCCTCTAGCTTTCAAAATCAGAGGCAACATTTTTGGTATAGTCAAAGATCACTTTTAAAATTTAGCCCCCAATCCTCTGCTGCTGGAAACCTGTATAAATTCCTTGACTTCAAAGGAACTGTGTGGGCTTTGCATCAACTGAGGACCTAGTTTTGAATTTCAAAATTTTCCTTTAGGCAAGCTTTGGCCCTTCCACAGTTTGATACTGCCAAATAAACATTTTGTTGGCTTTGGCTTTTAGTTTTAATGTTTTTCTTTTATTTAGAGTACAGTACATATTTACTTCTTTTTTGCACATTGGTGTTTGCCAGCTCATCCAGCATCTTATATGAACTTTTTCTGACTTAATTTTTCAACTCTGCTTCCTATAGCTGTTCATTACATAATATTTAAAGAGAACTTGTTTTCTGTAAACCCCAAAATAATAAAAGAAGATTTTTATAATTGATTCATGATACCAAGCAATCACTGGGAGTTTTTGACTCTCCTGTATCAGTCAGTGACCGGTATCGGTACGTGTCCCTAATGGTTCATAATGAAAAATTGCCCGATATTTCTTTGAAATATGGTGAATGGATGAATATATGAATATATGATGGATGATTCATATTGTTATATTTAGGCCACATTATTCTGGAATGTTTAAATTAGATTAAAAGCCAGCCACCTCTGAGTATACATGTGCAAACATAGAGTACATTTTTAGTTTCCCATTTGGAAATACATATAAAGTCCAGGGCTGTTTTCAAGTGGCAAGAAATATTGTTATATTTTTATTATGGTATTTCAGTTCACACTCATATGAATATGAAAAGTTTAGTAATGGCATATCCTCAATACTGCCCTCAAATGCCAAGGTTACACATGAAGTCCAATGGGATCTAGCAAATATTTAAACTTTTATTAAAGCCCAAAGCCCAAAATAGATTTTATTAGACCTGTACAAATTATTTTAAATTATGTAAATATTTTTAATATGTCTGGCTTCTGACAGAACACCACTATACACCAAAGTATGACATTTGCCTTACTGTGCCAACTTTTTTCTTTTTTTTTCCTTCCCAAAATACCTAGCATCATTACTACATTTGACTAGAGTCTGCTTTATGTGCTACTTGTGGTTCAGGAGAAATATATGTAAAGAGGATGGACTGTGTTCCCCAACTGTTAACAGAGGCTCTTTAGCATGAGGTTAAGCTTGAACAATGTAGCAGCCAGGAGATAGCCAGGGTAAGGATGAGTGAAGTCCTGATCTGCTTTGCATCCGATGGACGTGTGCAGCTACTCTGAAGCCTGATATTGATGTGTAGTGTGTGTGTCAGAGAGAAAACTGGGTATTTAGATTTTTGCAACAGATTTTGCTCTAACTTCATCTTCTAGGAATCCTCTCAAATTAAAAAATCCTGCCAAAACATTAGTATCTGGATGTGTACAAAATCTGGACTCAGACTACTTCATTTAAACAAGAGACAGCATTAGGTAATAGTAACAGCTAACAATTTGAAGAGCTCCAGCTTTGTTGGTGAGATGTCTGCAGGTGTGCATATTAATGTACATTTACATGTACGTGGTTTTTTTTTCCTTTCTGTGGTTTTGGTGGGTTTTTTCCTTCTTCTTTCCATGCACTTTTACTGTGCAAGTGTAATCTTATCTATGCCAATTTGACTAACTTTGTCCATCTATTTATTTGTACATTGCCTTATCACCTTTCTTGAAATACTGCAGAATGTTGAAGAATAATAAATAACTGAAAATCCATGCATGTTATCCAAAAAAACACTAACATTTATGATGACTATCATTTGCACAAAGAATGGGAAATTTGCTCTGCTGCATCCAGTTGGGGAGTGTTGCCAGTCTACTAAATGATGTTAATGGTGAATTAGTTTGACTGGAAACTTGATCCAAACAGTGTTTGAGTTAGTTGAATAAAGAGTTCCCAGAGGTAATCTAGGGTTTATGTGAAAACTGGTATATAACTGTGTCCCTGTCAAGAATTAAAATAGGAATGAATTGCCATTGGTGAAGTTAGTGGTTACTAGGATTGTCTAAAGATACCCAAATCCTTAATTTAAGAAAACAAATTAGCTCAATCCTATTTTAAAGATTTTAGAAAGTAAAATTTCTCTTTCTACTACATTCAAAATTCAAGATGTATTTATGCTAGTCTTACTACCCACAAAAATCTCAATCGCATAACTGTGACTTGTGGTACCCATCCAGCATGTATTTTCCTCCTAGAGGAGGAGCTACGCTAGCACTAGAGCTCCTGACCACCACAACCAGGGCAATGACCAGATGGGCGAAGTAGCTTTGAAGTTCCTCAGTTTGCTAGTTTCCATCTTTGGTTTGCCCCTTCCACAGTGAAAACAACAGAGACCATAAACATGCATTTCACTGGAGTATGCAAAATATTTCTGCAGAGATTTTTAAGGTCTCAAGCAGAAGGGAAGCTCTCTTGAGTTGCATATATGGAGGGGATGATAAGCAACCAGTAATAAATCCTGGATGTTTTTAAGCAGTTTCCACAGGTTGAACTGAGGACTGCATTTTCTGAAGTGTCTTTCATTCAGAAACACGCTGCCAGCCTCCTGGCTGTTACAGGACAGGAGAAATCATGACGTGCACATGGTTGAGAAATGGCATTTTCCTGAAGTCGTGGGCTGCTTGCAGGCCCATCTCCATTTTTTATTTCTCAGTTGGATATTATCATCATGAATGATGGGCTGATATTAGCCTTTAGCCTAGAGAAGAGGAGGCTGAGAGGAGATACGATCACTCTCTACAACTGCCTGAAGGTGAGTTGTTGTGAGGTGGGGATTGGTCTCTTCTCTCCAGTAATGAATGATAGAACATGAGGAAATGGGTTCATATTGCACCAGGGGCAGTTTAGTTTTGCACATTAGGAAGAACTTTTTCACTGAGAGAGTTATTATGCATTGGAATGGGCTGCCCAGGGAGGTGGTGGAGTCACCATCCCTAGATGTATTAAAAAAAACATGTAGATGAAGTACTGAGAGATATGGTTTATTTTAGTGATGGGCTTGGCAGTATGAGGTTAGTGGTTGGACCTGATGATCTTAAGGGTCTTTTCCAACTGTTATGATTCTATGATTCTATGATTCCATAATCATGCAGGGGTAATGATGTCAGCACATATGCCAGGAGCCTCTCTGCAGTCTTGCAAAGACAAGGAGAGGAGCCCAGCAGGTTTCATCCAAGCTCTAGGTGGTTGCAACATTGATCCTGGACTGCCATGTCCAGTGAGAGGAGGGAGAGTCTGCATTCCTGGTGCTCCTGAAGTGAAGAGTGTATGTGCTACCTTTGTGGGGTGTAAAGCAGGTCCCCTTCCCTCACAGTGTTTGTAAAACACCATGAGAGCCCAGTTCTCACTGGTAGATATCTCCTACTCCTTCCTGAGCCTTGGTGGAGAGTACGCAGGTGCTGGTGTTAGGCTTTGCTTTCTGTGGGAGCATGTGCAGGAAATTCAGCAGTGTATCTGTGTCTATGGATGCTCCCCTCCTTCAAAGGAGAAAACCACCCAAGACACACTCCCAAGCCCCTGTCCTCTTTGTTTACATACCCAGTAGGTAATGTTAGCAGGGTATCAATGGATACTATACCTGTCCTCTTGAATCTCCATGTAGCATTTGATGTATCTCCCATAATAAATTATGTACTTCAAGGAGCAATAACAATAGCTGAGATTCTTGAGACGAGAAGAGTCACATTACCAGAAGTACCAAAAAGGCTGATTAAAATTAAATCGTAGCAGACAACAGTTGTGTTACAAAGGAAAGCTCAATTACAGCCAAGTCACTTTCTTTGCTAACCTCTGACTTATTTATTTCTCCTGCATGTTGCAGTCTGCATATTCTTTCTGGTTGTAATGAGCATTAATTGATTAGCTGGATCTATGAAGAGCTTGAGCGCTCATAAGTACTATCCCAGTGGGTACACAACTAAATAGTTTATGAGGTAATTAGTATTTTAATGCCTTTTCTAATGAGCCTTTTCAGTAATGAAATCTCATGAGAACATTATTGGTTCATATATATTTCTTCAGACACAACAGAAGGTAAGCTAATACTATTAAAAGATTTTAAAGCTAGTTTATAAAATGTTTTTTAGCAACTTATTTTTGAATATTTGCCTTGGTTCATTTTGCTTTATTAGAAAAAGAAATCCATCTTAATTTTTCCCACCACTCTGCCTCTTGCACTCCTCTCTCCTGACAGGATTCTTATACTATACTGCAATTGCAAATAATTGGGATAATTTCTGAGGCTGCTACCCGATCTCCTAAGCTCAGCTGTAAGTAAATAATACCATACTGTCTGAGTGTGTTGTTTCAGATGTGTTCTCATCCTGAAAAAAACCCAACTCTGTGCCTGACTGCACAGTGCCTTGAATTTATGACTGTGTCAAGTTTGAGAGAATGACCAGCCTCTACAAAGCCTTTCAATGTCAAACTGAGCTCTATTCTGGAGGCTTGAAAGCAGCACAGAGCTTGCAACCATACAGGCAGCCTTACTTCACTTCCTCCTTCAGGTACATTGGATATACCCTGTTTTACCCAGGTTTAACCCAGAGTGGGAAGGAAAGTCTCATGCCTTGCATTTTATTTCTCTGGTACCTAATGGAAGACGGCTTCAGACAGCTTTGCTGGGAAGAGTTTTTCAGTGTGCAAATGGCTCATTTTATTGTTGGCCATGGGGACCATACTTGCTTTTTGTTCTCTGGAGATCACAAGGTATCAGCAGCTTTTATGTTCTCATCTCTTAGAGCTCGCTTCTTCCATCTGAGAAGTGCAGTCTTGTCCTGTCTGGGCTTTCGACTACAATGTAACAGCAGGTATCAAAGCTGTGAAACAGCCTGTGCCAAAGACCAAAGCATGTATGTTTTGGAAACGTGTTTCATAAATTAGTTTTACATAGCCTAGGTGATGTATGCCTTAAAATGCTTTGGAAACTTCATTTTAAGTTAGGGATGTACAAATCCTATTCAGCACTAGAAGCTGTAGCAATATAACCATAAGAAATTCTCCTATAGAGATCTTATTATGTAATGTAAGTTGTAATAAGTCTAATTCATCCTTGGGGTATCTTTAATGGTGTCAGCACAGTTTCATGAGTATGGATTTGGCCTAGGGACACCAACACTATAAAACTTGACTGTCTTTCACTGGTGTTTCTGTCTCCAAAGCATTGCTGAGACATGTCAGTGTGATATATTGATAGCCTAATACTTTTTGATTATTTTAAGTTCTTAGTAGTATATGTAGTGTTTTCTGCAGATTAATATGAAAAGCCACATTTGCAGTTAGGGTAACTGTAAAAGGACATACAGAATGGTGTTTTTTAACTTCACGTATTCGACCTTGTTTGCAATACCATGCATTGGCAATGCTTAGGAGGTGAAAACCACCCAACACTGACCACTGCTTTCCACATTGCCTGCCATCTCCACACCCTTTTGCAACATGAGACCCAACAGCACAGGCAAGGCTGACGCCTCCTATGTCAGCTCCTAACAGCACCCGGAGAGTCTCAGGTTTTCAGCACTCTCCCCTGTGGCACCGTGGAGCCTTCTCCTTAAGGCAGTCAGACATGCTTTTAGCATGGAGACTAACCTGTTCCCTGAAACGAGATGTGGTGTCTTCTTGTGTCTATGTTCATGGATTGTTTAAAATGTAAAATAAATCAGATTTGCTTGTGTTGCCTTCAGAGTTGAGACAGCCACCCGAGCTGCTCTGAGACCATCTGCACGGTCAGCAGCCCAACAGGTTGCACCTACACTAGCACCCAGAGAGGAGAGGTCAAGTGAGAAGATGCACATCAGATTACCAGCCCAAGATTAGAGGAAAAATATACTAAGAGAAATATTTTGGTTTCCGTTCTGGAAACTTCATAGAGGGTGTTCCTGCTCTGTATTCAGGAGCTCCTTTAGGGGTGAAATAATTTGTGAGACGTCTACAAGAGTAGGAGTTCCAAACTAACTGTCTTTTGGTGGCCTTTGAACTTTGCTAAAGCCATCTTTAAACACTAATAGAGCACAGTCAGAATTAAATTGAAGTGGTGAGGAGACTAGTTGCCAGATGTTGTTTTTCATTTTGGTAATATTTCTTTTAAACTTGAAATGAGCTGAAGTTGTTTTGCTTACCTTTTCAGAGACTCTATATTTGTTTGTGCTTCCTGAGTCATCACCTGTCTTTGCCAAGACCTCATTGCATTTAACAAAAGGTGTATTATTTATGCACTGTGGCATGCACAAAGCCTTTCTATGAACTTCACTGGACATGTTACTGTCTCTGCTCCTGAACAAGTCCATGCTTGGAGCTCTACTCTGATAGTGTGTAAATGCTGAGTAGGCTTTCGTGCATCATTGGCTTAAAAGCTCAGGTTTCTCGAGTTCTGATGGATTTAGATCAGTCCTCTTACCTTTCATTTCATAGTAATGTGTATGTCTATATATGCATATATATAAATATATAGTCCATTTGGTGATTGCTAAAAGAACAGTGGAGAAGTAGGCACTGAAGAAATGTCTTGCCTCTCTTATAAATACTTGGAAATAGAAAAAGGCACTTAAAAGATAAGTTTAGCACTTTCTATTTCTTTCTTCTCCTTGAGTGTATTATGAGGTCATGATTAATGGCTTTGGTGATATTTGGAGGGCAGAAATCAGTGGTATGTTCAATTCAGGAAGACCTCTGAATTGTCGGGGCCCAGGGGAACTGGCAGGTCCAGGTCTGAAAGAACTCATGATGTCATCTCATGTGGCCACAAAGAATGCAACTATTACTTCTTTAGACATTATTTTTGGATAGCACTAAGATGTGGGGGATTTTTTGGTCTCTCAAACACATTAATTCTGCCCTGAGCAATGGAAAGATTCTCCACCCTTAGGGGAGGCTGTTTAGGATGCAGGGAGTCTTAATGTGCAGGGCCAGGAGGCTGCTGGGGGTGTATGTATGCTGCAGGACAATCCAAGATGACTCTACACTTTACAATACACTTCTGGTGATACAAGTTGAGTTCAGAGAAATGGGAACCTATAGTTGAAGTTTACTTGAAATAAAGCTACTGTGAAGTAGAGAAACAAACACAATAGAGAAAAAACATATTTTCACATTTATTCATGGCTTTCCTAGGGTGTCTTGTATTGTATAAACTTACTGGTATTGTGTTAGTGAAACCGTAGATTCCCTAAGGCTGTAACTGTGACTAGAATTTAACTTATTTTGCTTTGAAGAAAGAAGAAGAAAAGTAAATTTATTACACTAGTGTAACTCGCGTCCATTTCACACATAAAGGGATTATGAGCAAACACATAATTTAAGAAATTATGGACAAACTCATAATTTCCTGACAGTCTCCTTCCAAAAGTTGTGCATTTTGAGAAGATATATGTTCTGCATAGAATGAGCTTTTTGCCACATTTTTCTTCAGTCTTTTTTTTTTTCAGTAAAAGAAGATGCTATTGAAGCCACGTTGGGTAGTCTATCTGGTGTCACTGATGAGCTCTGCAAGAGATATGGTATCTCTGTTTTGATTTAAACTGAATGAATGGATTAAAAAAGCCTGGGTAGTTTAAGCATCGTATTCTTGTAATCTGTTAAAATTTAATTCAGAATAATTGTGTGTTGTATTTACAGTTAAATTAGATAATGTTTGCTTATTTTTACATATTGTGCCTCGCTAATAGATGACAGACATAGAGTGAAACTGAAACATAGAGAACCTAGACAATAAACATCTATGAATCTTTGTGCTTCTTCACAGTGTGATTTCAGAAACTAAGTAAGCAGATGCTCAAGTAGTTTGTGGAATTAAGCCTTCAGTCGCTCAGTTAAGTTACTTGACTCTATCATCTTCAGCTTCAGTGTCAAAAGATAAATTTACAATAAGGAATGAATATTGAGGATGAAGAGGATGGTATAAATTAAACTACCTCAAAAGGCCAGAACTAAACTGTTAGCTAACAACACAAAGTGCAAACTGGAAATGTAAGAAAGTACAGTACATCTTATTATAAGTTTGCTTATTTCAAACAAGACAGAGCAAAGGATGTGCCTGAACTTCATAAATTCTGTATTGTTTTCTGGAAATATGCCACTATTTAGGTGCTGTTCTCATTACAAAGTTGGAACATTTATTTTCTCACTCCTGTCAGT
This sequence comes from Urocolius indicus, assembly GCA_013401255.1. Classification (NCBI taxonomy): domain Eukaryota; kingdom Metazoa; phylum Chordata; class Aves; order Coliiformes; family Coliidae; genus Urocolius; species Urocolius indicus. The sequence goes on from WBNH01012496.1 coordinate 109,315, forward strand.
CACATTCCAATAAAAAAATTGTCCCAGTGCATTTCTGGGGACAGGGAACAGCTAATGGCATCTAACTTGAACTAAGTAGGCTTAATATTGTAGTTTATATGTAAATAAAGGAAAAAAAAAAACAGGAATATCTTACATGATTAAGTTTCCCTATGAATATCATTGCTTTAATTCACTAGCAGTGTTACTCCTGGGCAAAGAAAAAAAGATTTCTGGATTTGTAAATGAAGCTGAAACCATGGGGTTCACAGTACAAGGGCCACTGCTGAGTACAATGTGGCATTAATCTTTGCTCCTTGCACTGAAGGCTGGAGCTGCCTGCCAGAGCTAATGAATGGATTCTGACTCTGCCATGTTAGCTTATTACCAAATACAAAGGCTGATCACAAATTACAGTTTATCTGATGTATTCAGATATAAGCATTAGAAAAACATTTGCTTAACAGTAATAATTAGTCAGTGATAGAGGCAAGTTTTACCGATTGCTTTGGACCACTGAGGCAAAGGTAGCTTTCTGTGGGGAAAAAGCTTGTTGCCTGTCTAGTGATTCATAAAAAGCAAAAGTAGATGCTTTAGTTAGATCTCTTTTAAAGGTGAGACCAAACCACAGCCATTTCTCAAAACGCAAATAGCCTCAATCTTTACTGCAAACACTGTAGTGTTTTAGGAGCACTGCTTTTCCTCAATTAAACAAAACCAAAAAGTCTTGTTGAAGATTTATTCCTAGCTTGAATCAGGATTTTACTTGCATAGATACAAATTTTCACTGAGTGGTTTCTTTTTAGCTTAAACCTTAACAGTTAAATTAGAAGAAAACTCACAACTGGCGCAGGGGAGCTCAGCAAATCATCACTCAGCCTGGGCTGCTGAGATGCTTTCGTTCTTTAGCAATGAACTCATACCTTGGGCTTTTGTATTCTTGGGGAGAAGAATTCATAGTTCAGAGTGAACTGCTAGAAACAGGATGGTTAAATGAAGCCCAACAGTAAGCAATTTGTGTTACTGAAGCATGTCATTGAAACTTGGCAGAAGTGCGAGCTCTGAGCTTGTGCTATGGAATGGTTTTAAGTGCTTGTCATCCCATAGATGCTGCTGAAAATATTCTGTACTGTCTCTCCTTTCCTGCGCTGTCTGGGAGAGTGAGTACCAGAATAAGTCTATGCATTTTCATTTGTCTGACTTTGAGTTTTCTGTGCTTTGGTTTCAGTAGCGTGGCTATCAGATGAATGAGGTTGTATCTGTGCCAGGAGAGATGCAAAACAGCCCATTACTTCATTGTGTGGTTGGTTTGCTTGTTTGTTTTAAAAGTTTGCATGTACTAGTGAATGCAAGGGGATGATAGCATCTAATAATTGTAGTGCTGGCAGGAGCGATGCAGGCTCACCCACACAGCCTGCCAAGGTACCTCTATTCTGGCTTGCAACACCATTTCTTTTCCAGCGGTTGTCCTGCTGCCGTAGCACAGAACCAGAGAGTAGTTTTCAAGTGCTCACAACTGGCATATGTAGTGAGACCACCGAAATAGTTTTCTTTTTTGGTGTGACTAGTTTTTGACTGCTATGTTGGCATCTCTTGTGCCAAAGTATTTAACACTGTACTCCTGCTGTGAACGTCCTCATTTCTACTTTTGCCCTGTTACAACTAAAGGGGTATTTATTATTCCTTTCCCAAGCTGGTCATTCTGTGAAAGATTTTGAGAGGGATCTGCCAAAAGCAGAAAGTATTTATAGACTAACAAATGCTGATAAACAATGTGTTGCAGAAAGATGGGCTCGATTGCTTTATATTTACCGGCTTGTAGAAAACGTAAGAATATCTTAAAAGTTGGCAACAGTTTCAGTGTGTATAGTTTACTTTAGAAACTGTTGTTCTGAGTATTAATTAAAATATAGTTCTGAGTATTAATTAAAATTACTATGATAAGTACTTCCTCTGCTAATTAAAACACTTGTAATTATTTTCTGTTTACTAGGTTGCTAGGGTTACCTAATGCATCAATATGTGTAGAGGTGTTCAATGAGATTGCCAGATTTTTTGAAAGATAAATAGTTTTACATGCTTCAGAAGTAAACTCCAGTTGGCTAAGGAATTGGCCAAAGATTGAAAATGTGACATCATTCTTGGCAAGCGATAAAGATGTATTTTTGTTAGCAGACGCTATATGAAAAGTGCACAATACTACTTCTAATCTGTCTAAAAATATTGAAATGTCTTTTAGTCAAGAATAATTTTTAAAAGAAATGCAATTTACTGACCAGTCCTGTGTATGAGTCTGCATAATGCAATGTATTTTTTCTATATCCCTTTTTAATATAAAATACATACATTAATACGTTAATACATATGACATGTGACTACTTTTAAATCAATACCATTATTTAGCAGATAAATGTAATTATTGCCTATTAATTCTACCATCAAATCCATGTTTGTGTAATAGACATACTGTAATCTCCTTCTTGAGTCCAATCACATACTTCAACTTGCAGCAATTACGTTTTAACTTAATTCCAATGACTGATTAAAACCATGTGTATTCAGGTTTAGATAGATGTGCTTACTAGGCGATTGTTAAACCTGCAGAAAATATGTTTTTAATAATCCATTAGTATTTAATTAGCACGCAATAACTGTCTTATTAAATCTAAATTAAAACCTGATTTGAGGCATGTAATTGAAAGTGCCACTGGGTAAAATCTAATCTGTCAGGGATGAATATATGTGAACTAACACCACCAAATTTTTCTTTTCTGCAGTTTTTCAGGGCCTTCCCAAACATTCACTTAATCATCACAGTGGAATCTTGCAACAATCAATTTTCTGCAAGTGCAGCATTTGAAATGCTTTTTGGGTCAGAGTTGTCTTCTTCTGAGAGTTCGTCTTGATTTGAAAGACGATTCTCTGGGTGAAAGATGAGAAATTCTTAAACCTTTACCAGATGCCAAAATGTGTGTAGGGACCTAGCGAATGTTTCCCACTAGCCAGTGAAGAAGAGCTGGTTTGCAATACACGCCACATAGTTAAGTGTCCCTCAGCGCCTCAGCATACGCTGACAAACGTGAAAGAAAGAGTGGTTTTTGTGACTGTAATAGAAGAGTTATTAGCATGTGTTGCTATGTACGAGTGGTCACATAACACATCTGGTAAGAGCAAATTGCAGCAAAATTAGACTATTTACAGAAATTGTGGCAGTTTTCACTGTTCTGGGATGAGTGATTCAGAATCTGTCCAGAATCAAGTTTTCAAAAATGCTACTAGTGGATATGCTTCATCAAGACAGCTGAAGGAGTCTGTGTAAATTATCAAACCAAATTGCTTGTAAAGTTCAAAACATCATTGGTTTGAGATTAATAGCTACTCGGATCCCTGTAAAGATACATTTAATTAACTGGCCAGCAAATTTATAGCAAAAGTCTCCTCTCAGATCTGCTTAGCTGAGTCCAAGTCTGCTGTTCTCCTTTTTCATCATAACCCTGTCCTTCTTTGACAGTAAGTGGGAAAACTGCAAATGCAGGAAGTACAAGATATGGGTTGTAATTTAGCAGGTGAATCACAGGAGATAACTTTCACAGTATATTTAATATTGATGCTTAGCCATTGTCAATTTCAGTCTGCTTTGGGTGCTAGTCAGCATTGGTCCAATTTGGGAGCTAACTATTATTTTGCTTGTACGATTTTGGGTAATATTCTCCTGAACCTGAGGTGGTTCAGCAGACTGAAATTTAACTGCAAAGGATGGTTTAGGTTCCAGATGTTGATGAGGATGTTTAGGGGTACAAGACTGTAGCTAGGAAGGGAGTAAAAGTTTACTATGGATGGAGAGCAGGAAGGAGCAGCAAAATATTTTGCTGATTTGCTTGGCCAGCAACACTAGAACTGTTGACAGACCTCAGTTCCTGAGTTGCAGCCGACAGTTCTGTCCTTTCCTGAACTCACTCCTCTAGTTGTTCTTTAGAAAGCTGGGGAAGATGAAGGTAAAATACCATCAAGGAAGGATTTAAGCCAAGGAAACTTTCAAAGGGGAAAAACCAAAACTTTAACCTCAGCTAGGGGCACAAATAGGACCTTTGAAGGAGGGTAGGAATCTGCAAAGATATGTAAGGTGCAACAAGGCAAGGTGAACACATAAAAGCATCAGGGCTTACTTTAAGAAGGCCAAAGAAAATTATATGTCGATGATGGGAACAATCCCTAGGACGATCCAAGTCAAATTAAATGATTCGGTTTACTTGTAATGATTGGGCCACACATGAATAGCTGTCACGGTGAATACACTGTGTGTGTAAGCTCTGAATGTGTTTATTTGAACTTAGACTCTAGATGTTACTGGACACCCATGCAAACCTAGAGCACTCTTACACTGGAGCAGTGAAAAGTATCACAATTTCAGTAAATAGTCCTATTTTGCTGCAATTTGCTCCCACCAGCTGTGATGTGTGATTGCTTATACACTGCAACTTGTGACAAAAACACTTTTATTATAGATACAACAGAAACTGTGGGCAGCAGGATTCGGTAAGACCACCTAAGTCAATGAAATGCAGTCAACTCAAATGACTATACGCTATGGAGTTGTTCAGAATCAACCCAGAGATGCTGACGTGGCAGGGAGGTATCAACGACTGGGAACTGCCAAGAAGAGAAAATAAAGTGCAAAATGATTTAATTGCTCATCTTCTTTGTTTGAAATTGGTGGAGTATCAGGTCTAGCTATGGAAACTATCCAAGGTTTATTTACATAGCCAAGTTTGAGGCACCTGTCTAAATCAGGAACCAAAGCTCCTAATAGAGCACTTAGGTTAAGAGCTAATTACAGTCTAGCATTTGGTTGTCTGGGTGGCTCTCTGGTGGCACCGTGAGACTGGGAGCTCCCTAGCCAGGTGACTGATACAAGTGGTGTGAGTAAGCACTCATCCCCCAAACTTAAAAAGGTTCCGTGGTGAAATAGTCGGTGTTCATTGTTATGGTTATGCATGGTTAAAATCTGCAAGTCACAGAGAGGGATATGGTAACTGCTTAGTGGAATAGCATATAAATTAGTAGTAGTTTCTAGTTAGAGCTTCAGCAAGGAAAAGATCTAGTATCTTGTAGAGTTATATTGACTTCACCAACACTATTTTACCCTTACTGAGAATCAGAAACAGGGTTCCATTTTTTTAATCAGTTTTATCTTTTCCTGGTGCATGTTTGCATATGCTGTCTTTCCCTCCCTTGCTAACAAGCAAAAGAAGCTGCTGTGGGATCAATGAGGAGAAGGTTTTTACCGTGGTTATCAGATGAAATATTACATGTGGTTTGTTATAGTGTTTTTCAGTGCTGGCCTGTAAAATCAGGATTACTGAAAAATTAAAAAGTCTCTCACAGATTGCAAAAAATAGAAATGAAGTATTTGGCTTTCATTTCTAATCAAACAGGCTAAATATTCATGTTTATGTGCCTAAATGAAACTTTTGTATGCAGTTGTCCACCCCATGTGCATGAATAGTAGCATTGTAACAGGCTGAGGTCACTGCAGAAGGGAAAGTGAGGTAAGAACACAGCTGAATCTACAGCCTCTCTGCTACATGGTGCACCAGCCTGTGCTTAAAGGAATATACAGCACTTTTGCCTGAGCTGGAGTCGCTGTGGGCACTGCCTGCAGAGCTGAATGCCTCTCGCAGGGCTCTAGATGCATTCCTGGCTCTGCTGTATGGTCTGATGCACAGTATATGGTTTCCCCAGCTTTTACAAACTGCTCTTCAGAGACCTCTTTACACATCTAATGTAAGTGAAAATCCATATGGTTTATTTTAAAACCTTCATTTAAAAAAAAATAAACAGTTATCAGACCTCATTCTGCTCTGACTTATGTGGCGTAAATCCTGAGCAGTCCCTTTGTAATACTCACTGATGTGCAGGATTTATGCCAGCATCAGGGGGACCAACATTTGGCCCATCAAAGGGCTTTTCCCCCCTCATTCTTTTAAAAAGAAGTGACTCAACTTTATAAAGACTGATGGCTTCCTGTTGGCGTCACCTTTGTACTCAGTGGGAATTCTTACAAATATACAGTATGGCATATCCTGGTGCATGCATCTGAGAGCTGGGCAGTGGAGGGGTGACATAGCAAAGCAGCGTCTGAAGGAGTGTGAGATTTGCTAAATCCATGCGTCAGTTCATATTTTACCTATTTCTTGTATTAACTTTAAAGGCCATATGAACAGGTTGCCAAGGGTACACTGGCAAATCGCCTCTCCTCACCCACCATCATAATTAGAGCTCTGAGAACTTGGAAAAACCTGCCTAGTGAGCAGGCCCTTCTCGCCCTTTTTCCACAAGGCTCTCCAAGCTCACAAACCTGGGTAGACTTGGAGCAGCTGCTATTTCAAACAAGACTGTCCATCCTTGCCTCACCACCCAGCGCAGGAGCCAAAGGGGCTCTGTTTTCATCCCACACTGCCTCTTGTTGCCTTGGCTTCCCGCTGCAGCTACATGAGTTCCCAGCAAATTTGTCCGAAATAGAAATACCTTCTTTCTCATGGTTTCCTTTGCCATGTCGTGTGGCAGTGAACTCACCACTCTTTTTGACCCAGACTTATCAGATTATCTTATTTCTCTCTTGCCTACCGAACTCTTCCTCTCAGGCAGCTGCTGGTAACTTTGAGATCAGACCAATATGCCACCTGATATTTCTGAAAGCAGGACACTCAGTCGTATGTTCCTGCTGTAGAAAGCTTCTGATCAAGCCAACACCAGGGTTTATTCACCAATTTAAAAAATGTATTTATTTTGTTTGCTTTTCTTCCCCCTCATTTGACAGGCAGTGAGTTGACTCACAAGTATTACCAAAGTAAAATCGTAACAGTTTTGCGGCTCAGTCAGTACCCTCATCTTTGCCCAGCAGAGGAAAACCAGGTGGGATCTGGTGAGACACAGAAACTGTGAAAGCTTTTTTCCTAGGAAAACTAGTCATTTACTGGTTACCTGAGCCAAGACCTCGTTCAACCTGGACTGCCAGACAGGACACCCAATGATGAGTGAGGGTCTTTGCTATAGAAACAGAAACTTGGAGGCTCTTTTATCTCTGCTCCATGCACCCCTCAAACACCAGAAATATTTTTTGTATTTTTCTTGCTTCCACACCATGCAGCTTACTCATTAGTGCTGGAGTCAGCCCTCTCTTACAAGTAATTTCAGATGGAGTGGAGACAGAAAATCTGACTGAGAGGCAGCTGCAAACAGCAGGCTGTGAGCTGCTCAGCTTCACCACCATGAAAACGTGTTACTGGCCTGCCCTGGTCTCTCTGGGTTAACATCTGCACTTCTCACTGCCTTCTGCCCCAGCTGGGAGTTTGGGATTGTGGCAGCTCAAGGGGAGAGAGATGGGGAGATATGATCCCAGATGACAGAGAATGAGTGAACGCGCGAGTGATGGTGAGATGAAAAATAACATAGCTGTAGGTGAATAAAGGAAGAAAAAAACATAAAAGGGGAAAAAACCTCCGTAATTGTATACAGGCCCTGCAAAAGGAAAAGAGTGTCCAGAGGGATGTGGACAAAACACAAGTATCCTGATAGTACTTTGAACAGTGACATTCAGTCTCTGGAAGCTGGACATGCAGCGTAAGATGTTTTGTTAGGAGAACATAGTAAAGCAACACAAAAGAGTAAATGCTTGTGCTTCTTTCTGATTCTGGCCTTTGGTGGAACATGCATCTAACTACTTGAGGAAGGGTAATGTTATGGGGCAGGAGCAAGAGGAAACTTGCAGGGCTGCCGGAAGGAGTTGGTACTCTGCTTCCCTTATTCTCTTTTCTCCTCCTGCCCTTTGCCACCTGTCAGCATCCACTTGCCTCCTCCGTCACCCTCACTCTTGCCAAAGCCTTCCTTTGTCTAATGTGCATTTTAAAGCTCAGTCTTGTTATGCTTTAATTATATGTTCTGGTGGCCACTGCTTCTTTCCCAAATGCCTGTGTCCTGTTTTTGTCTGACTTTGGAAAGGCTAGGGGTCGGAAAGTGGAGGAGGAGGAATTTAGGCTCTTGCAGCCCAAGAATAAATGAGCTTTTTGCTTCCAGGTCAGTAGTTCAAGTCTAGCTCACAGAAGTTGAGCTGGAAAGTGATAGCTGCTTTGGTGCTCGTTTGTAAAGCATTAGTTGGCGGTCTCATGTGGGTCTAGAAATGACAGGTGTCCATGTCTCTGCTGGCCCAAGCTGGCATCTTTGCTGGCAGCTTCAGCAGCAGGACCAAAGACTACGTGGGCACCAAGCCCATGATACCCTCGCCTGGGTGGTCCGCCTAAGCCGGCGTTAAAGCAAACTTGCAAGGGAGCCAGGGAGGGCTCAGACTGCTGTTGCCTGTGTTGTACCCACTCTGTAAATAAACAGGATTATTCAGCTTTGAGTGCTGTTCCTGCAGGTTTGATTTTATTTTTAAGAAGGTTCTTTTTCTCCTGTTTGCACTTTTTTTTTCGTTTTCTCTTTTTTTTTAATTAAAAAAAAAAAAGCCAAACTTTACAATAATTAAACTTTGAGAAAACTAATAGATTGGGAATATAGAATTAAATTTACAAGGAGACAGTTCAGGGAGGGGCCCCATTTTGGGGGTCTGATGTAGATGGGTAAACAGATGTAACTGGGAAAAGCCTCTCTCCAGGGCAATTTAACTGACTTTTGTCTCACAAACAGGCTCAGCCAAGCTACCTCCATGTCCTTGTCACCCATATGCTAGTACGGGATCAGTGGAAGTAATTTGGAGCAGGATTATATATTTTTAAGTGGTGATGTTCCTGCACCATCTATTTCTACTGTGTGACAGCAGCTTCCAAAAAAATCAAAGCTCTATAGAATTTTTCTATGCACCTCTGAAAGCCTCAAGGAATCTCATTTTAAAAATGTGGACTTGCATCCTTTGCCTTCCCTCTTTTTATTTGCTTTTGTATTTATGCAAACTTTTCAAGTGTCTGGAAATCAGGTGCATGAGGCCCTGTTACGCTGGTCCATGACAAGAAGAGGCATGGGGATGCAAAGTTGTATGATGGCAAGCTCCAAAAACACTGATCCTAGGGTGGGAGAGGGTGTTACTGAGGTGTTACAATTCCTCAGCCTGTTGCTGAGAAATACAATGCCTTTTAGTGGTGCCTGCTTGCTACATAACCTTCTTGTCTCCCTCCTGCTCCAACAGCCTGCACGGTCACAGGTCAGATAGCTGCTGTAGGTGAAATTTCTGAGCGTGAAGGATATAGTGGTGCCCCAGAGACTCTGGTACCCTCAGGCAGTGGAGCAAGCGATGACACCAAAAGATTTGAGGCACATGGGAACTGGTGGATCTCTGAGCATAGCAGGGTTGGTTCCCCTGGCTCCCATGCACAGTTCTCAGTTGCCTAGCCTACCTCTAGGCAGTCAAGGATGAGCTGTAAATGAATCCCAGTGAACTCCTCATCCTCAGCTCATCTCAGAGCTGCTTGGAAAACTTTCACCTTGTTCCACTTCTGTGTCCTGCTGCACCTTGGAGCCCTGCTAGGGACATGGTTCTGCAGGCTGTGTTCTGGGAAGAGCTACATATGAACATTAGAGAAATGGGGAGTGCTTGGAGACATCATGAGTGATTCACTCACTGTCTGTAGCTGTTCTCACAAATCATACATGGTTTTATATTCCCAAGGCAAATGTAAATTGTCACTGCTCGGTTGACTTCATCGCTCTTTCGTCCACTCACTCCAGGTGTGGTTCTGCTCCATAATCATTAAAACAGTAAAAACAAACTCCAAAAATGTTCCCTACCTTTGCTCTGCTTTTGTGAAACTGTTAATTCAAATTCTGCCTGGACCTCACTGGGTGCAGCTACTGCTGTTGGATTATTTAACTCTTACAGTTGTGCTGTCACTGTAAAATATGCTCTTTGCCTTAGTCTGGGTTATCGTTCTTAATTGTACATTTTCATCTACAAGTGCCAAGTGCCTGCTTTAAAAAAATAAAAGCATAACCCCCGGACCATATGCTAAATTCCTAGCTGCATAGTAAAGATTGATTACATGTGTTTATGTGTAATTTAAAAATGGTTCATTCAGGAAGTGTATGGTCTCTTAAAGGCAAGTTTAAAACCTTCAATTCTACATTAGTTTATTTATGTTAGGGAAAAGGGCCTGTAGTATTAAGCAAAACTCCATGATATATAGGGTTCAGCCTGAGAATTCTCAGAACTATTTTATATATTTTTATCCTATCAATATGCTCTTTCACAGCTACTAATTAGTTTTGTTAGTTGACGTACAAAGAAGCATATGTAAAACGAGGAGAAAGTAATTCCACAGCACTAATAGTATTAATGAAAAGCACGAAGTCTGGAGGCAATTGTAAAAACACTAGTTCAACCAAAAAGTAATTCTCATTTGAATTAGCATGATTAATTGCATAGCTTTTCCTTGTCACAGTACACTGAAACAGTTAGGATGTTTTGAAGCTTTCAGTGTATAATTCTAGTACAAGTTAGAAAAAAATGCATATAAATACTGTGTACATATGCATAAAATAAAGCTATAAATAAACAAGAAACACAGTAAACTTAAACTCTACTTTTAGCCTTTTTTTTTTTTTTTAAACTTTCAAAACTGCCTCATTTAATTGCACAAGAAAGCAAATGTGGCTGTAAATTGTTTGGTTGCTCCCATGCCACCGGGATGGGTATTGGAGTAACTCAGCTTTTGCACTACGTGCCTAATTGGTTTACAAGCTGTGAGCATTCATGCGGCTGGAGCTATTTTGCCTGAAGGGGTGAGAAGGGAATCACCCTGTTTCTTTTGCACACTAACTGTAGTATTTGCTTACTAAAGAAGTTGACTCAGTTACTGTGGGATGGTTTGCTATTGCTGAAGGTGGGCCCAAGGAGTGCTTGCTGGTGCATACAGAGAATGGCAGCGGGTGTCACAGCTTCTTGCCTGTGCCTGTGCAGCCCAGGAGTGGGAATTGTTCTCCTCTCCAATACTTCCCATTCTCGTGTTGTTTCTGACATGCCCAGGTTCCCGCAGGCCTGCCATGGGTGTTTGTTATGTGGAAAAAAAAGGACATCCTGCCAATCCACATCACTAATGCAAGCTTCTCAAATGACATCAGCAGCACAGGAGAATTTAGTTCCTAACCACATGCAAATAGGTCCCAGACTGTCGGTTATGCCATGATGTCAGCTCTGATTCCTCATCCATTATTTGATGGTCTTCGATGCGTAAATGCCAGATATGTTCCCTCTCCCTTTTCCTCCACTCCCACGCAGAACTTCTGGGTTTGTTTTTATTTTGTTTGTGGATAATGTGTTTTGAACAACAAGCATAGCTCCTCAGGAGAAGTTTATTTCAAGGGTGATTTCCTATACAAGCTTTCCTTGTCTTTGTTATCTTTTTACATTATTGTGAGCTGTTAATTGCTAAAACAATCCAGATCTCTTCCCAAGGGATTCAACTAAGTATGGATAATAGCTCCAACGCTCTTTGTCATAAATTGGCATTAACTTTGTTAATAAAAGCTACTGTATCGTTTTGGCAGTGTGAAGCATTAAAGCATGTCAGCCTGCAGGTATGCTAAGGCACAGCATCAAATCAGGTCCTGTTGTGCAGGCTAACATCAGGTTAGATTTTACAGCACATACGTCTGTTTTAAATGGCACAGGCCTCCAGGCTGTATAATATGGGGTACTGGGACGTGGAACTTGTCACTGCCAGGTCTAAGGGTCGAAGCCACTGAGCTATGAAAGGTGTGCCTCTTGTCACCTAGCATTAACTGCCTCATTCAGCCTGGACTAAACTCCTCCTGTAAGCTGTAAGGGGGTGAGTCATCCCCAAGACATGAAATGAGTTTCCCTGGGCAGTAATAATCTAGATATGTATTTTAGACCACTGATCCTAACTTTAGATTAATTCTTGCTCCATAACTGGTGTTCATTGCCATTTAAAAAAAATTTCATTCTAGTTTCCTTTTTACTGGTATCTTTCCCAGAGGCATGAGGAGGGTATTGGCACTCTCTGAGCATGGGCTGCCTCCTTCTGCCTGCCATTCTCTGGGCCTGTGCCCTAAGAGGCCACTGCATCAGTTGCTCTTTCAGTGAAGAGACTGAGACTGGGACTTGAGAGTCCTTCATGACTTTTGGATTTAGCCTGGGTCAGTTTTTTTTTTTTTTTTAAGAGGAAAGCTTAAACAAGACGGGAAATGGGGAAACTTATGCAGGTGTTGCCACTAGTTTAATTTGGTTTTCAACCAGAGGTCTTTGAGTCTCTTATCTTCACATAGTTGTCCATACATCAGTTCAAACTGTTCCCTTTTATAGCATTCTGTAAATAATATTTCTGACACAAGAGAGCTTAAGTCTATTTGCAAGGCTACTGAATAATTGTACAATACCAGCATAGAAATCAAATTACAGTGTCTGATGCCTTTCTAATGATGCTTAGTTCAAGTGACGGAGGTATTTACAGGCAAGGGAGAGATCTCCTCCCAGATCACAAAGATGTAATTAATTAATATCTTCTACTTTGCCAAAAAAAATTAAAGTATTTTAACAACGGTGTTTTGAAACAATTATGAATTGTTCTTTCTTACAGCCCCAAAAGGCAAAAGCAGGAATGTAATTACAATACATTCCCCTTTTTCCCCCTATTTTTTCTTTCTGATCGAGTCATAGAGCTCACATATTGAGTAACTGGGAGAGAAGCCAAAAAAATTCCCTTTACAAGTGACTTTAAACTATGCATGAGGTGTGTTTTTTCCTTTTGTTTCATGGAAACATCTCTGTTGTTGGCAAAAGGTTTAAGTTAGGAAAGTTGGTCTATAATGCTGCGTTGCCAAGGTTTCAAGACCAGGCCTAGATGGTCCATAAAATTATTTCCTCTTAAGTAAGAGTTCTGCCTTATTAAAAACAGAGACTGTGGTGATCCCTTCCCTTTCCCAGATTGCTAACTCTCTCTCTGGGGGATGGACAGATAGTGGGACCTTCTCTGGCCCCTCATCTGCCCCTTTCCCTCACTGGAGCTCCAAGACCTCTGTCAGGTTAGTGCTGGGTGCTGCTTTGGGGGCAGTAACGTGACAGTGCACAGGTAGAAGGGGATGTTCCTGTTCTGGGGACTCCGCTGGTGGTTTTGGGGATACTTAGGGAGGTCTTGAAGCAATGACTGTCTCCAGTATCTGCTGTCTTGAAGTCACCATGGAGACTGTACTAAACACAGCATGCTTTTGGGGAGGGAGCTGCTAAAAGAGCTAATGGGGGACAAATCTATTGTGATGCTTCCCTTCAAATCGAGTCAGGTGGGAGTATTCTTATCTCCACTGGGGGAGGAGATTCAAGGGAAAATCAAATGAAAGAGGCAAAAGTCCACAAGTAATGGAGCGTCAACTGAGTGAGACTTGGCTTCCAGTTCCAGCTGACAGGTCTTTGAAATTGTATTTTGAGAACTGACTACAAGCCCTGGCTAGAACATTGCTCACTCCTCATCCTTGACAGATTGTGGTGCCCTGACTCACAGTAGCTCACAGGCTGCCTCACTCCCTCTGTGTAGCTCAGGGGAGGTGCAGGTTTAGGAAATTGTGGTAACGCTGCTCAGGTTGAGTTGTCCCTCATCAGAGCATTTGATGCTGTATAAACCCTCTGCTGTCCTTTGTGATACCAAATTTCCTTCGGAACTGAGAGTAGAGCTCTGGTATCTGCAACATCATTCTTTTCCCCAGATTTCTTTGCAAAGTGATAAGTTTGTGCCAGAGCTGAATATGCCTCTGCAGATTATTGATTTGACTAATTCAACCTAGACAGCCCACAGGATTAAATGAAGAGGGCTTTGTTTATATAAGAGTCAAAATGGTAAATGGGGATTTTGAATGTTTATTTCGAAAACTTTGTATGGTATAGATACAGATAGCCAGAGGCTAATCCAGAAGAATCCAATTAACCCAGGAAAGGAATTCAATTTAAGAATTACTCTTGTGTCTATTTCGAAACTACCTGGAAGAGCTGGTTGTGCACTTTAACTGAAAGTAACCTCCTATGGGTATTTATCCTGATCTTAGCAGACTGACTCAGTGGCATATGGGATGGAGGCTGAGGTTGCTGAGTGCATCTGGGAGACAGCTGTGTCTTGTGTTTGAACTTCTCAGGTATATAGAAGTCGATCACACCCCCACTTGCATACCTGGAGACAAAACTTTGCCTCACTCTAGTTTTACACGGTTGCAGCTTCGCTACAATTCTTCTGGATTTCTTCTACCATGCATAAAATTTAGATCATATTTGTGATATGAAGTGAGATGAAAATATCGTTGATTGCTTTATTTTGAGGAGAGAAAGGGGACAGGTTGATGCATATTAGGCAACAGACTGTTATTCCTCTCTAATTTATAAAAAAGAAATACAAAACCTACATCAATGAGCATATTTTTATAAAAAAGAGACAGTTTCTCTTCATCAATTTGAGGAGAAATTTTTACATGAGAGTAGGCAAAATGAATCAGGCTAGACAGCAGTGCAGGAGGACTGCACAAACATTCGTGCTTGCGAATGCAGACAAATTATAACTAACCAAAGCAGTTGCCACATCCTTCTCCTTAGTCCTTTCTGCTGTAGAGCTGGACATGCCTTCTGAATCACTGCATTTTAAGTACAGATGTCCCAAGCACGGGATGAAGGAAATGTCAGAAATTAGGTGGGATTAATCACTCTCTGGAAGTGTCTGTCCATTGCATAGGCTATAAAGGATGATTAGATGACAGAGTTAGCCAAATTTCCTTGTTGTGGAAGTGAAGTTAGATAAACCCTAATTTAAGGGACTGCTGCTGAATAAAATGGGCTAGACTAGTACATTTTACACCTGTAAAACCTGTTTGTTAATATGGAAGATATCTGTGCAGATGCTGATTCCTGATGAAGTCTGCTTTAGGACTATGGTGTGATTGTGCATTCATTTTCATTTCCATTCAAGGTGTTTCATCTGTCTCTGAGTTTAGAGTGAATGCTGTACTTTTATATTATGTTTACTTGGTTTTTTGTGTGTCTATATATGCACATGAATGTAGTATAGTATACATCCTTAAGAGTCACTGTCATGGTTAAGAGTCTTAGCAGTAATTTTGCAATTACTTCTCAGCACCTCAGAAAGGCTGTGTTAAAAACAGCTGGTAAATACATATTTAGAGTAATTTGTTTCGTGTGTTATTTCACTTAGTCCATTCCCATGAATGCTGGAAGCAAAACTGGAGTTGATGTCAGTGGGAACAAAGTCAAGTTCATTATGTGGAGTTCAGATGCAGATTTCACTTCCTATTAATATGAAAAGAAGTTCAAAGCAGTAGATTATAAAGTCTTTACCTAATATATTACTCACTATTTTCTCTGATGCTTTTGTCATTTAATAAAAAAAAATCTTTCATACTTTACCTTAAGTAATTGTAGACTGGAGATCTATAATGCTCCTGCTATTAGCTCCTGCTATTTCCACATTTCAGTTGTCACCTAGGAATTTATATCTGTACTTAGGATAATGAGATTTAGTGGGGTCATTTACACTTGGTGAGCATTATATAAATCACCATTACCCATTTGTGCATCATGTGGCTTTTACCTTTTCTATCATAGATAAATATTTTTTACAGTCTGTTACTATTCATGTTCCCTTTATAAAATTCAGCATATACTATTCATTTAGACAGTGGCAACAAAATGAGATAATGCCAGCTTTTGGCTATTCAAGTATTACTTATTGAAGTGCTGTTTGGGGTGGTTAAATCAAAAAGAGCTGAAAGGACAGGTTGCCTTTCGGTGCTCTATTTATTGTTTTCAGATGTTAAAAGGGCTCTTGCTGTAATAGGAGCAGGGATAATAAGCACTCGCTATCATTAGACACAGTTAAAGCAATTGCATTGTCAAAATTACATTTTAAAAATCAAACCAAAATCAGTGGCAGTATATGTGGTTATTCCCTGAATGTCTTGGTTAAGTATCTATTATAATATATTTGATTATGTTCTTCCTTTTTAATTTATCTTTTTCCTTCAAACGTAAGTGATGAAAAATTTGTCTTTTCCTACCTAAACGAATTCAGAAAGTCCCTTTTGAGATCGTTGTCTTCTCTTTTATAACTCTGATCGTAGTAAAGCAAGTGAGTAAACATTGATTCTTACACCAATTCCATTTTATACATTTGTCCTTCTTGGCCTGGGATGCAATTTCTTTACTAGCATTTTCCCAGACATTGTGGCACATAAGAGCCCTAATTTTGAATGGGGTAATGTAGGCTCACACGGGCAAACAAATTTTCTAGAGGGAGATATGAGAAAGCACTACCTCTCCAGCTTGATTCTGCAGTCTTACTTGATTTGACCAAACTTTATCATTAACTTTGGTGTTCCAAACACTAGAATAAAGGACTGACAGGAGGATCAGACTGCACCAGGTGCAGTGTGGGTAGCGTATGTGCAAAGTATTGACCAGAGCATCTGACCGCAACACCTAAGTCTGACCCTGTGTCCTGGCCCTGTCCAGCACCTTTGCATTCCCTTTACCTCTCCACAGACTTCCAAAAATGCAGCTTGGGTTAAGGAAGGAGCTACACCCTTAACTCTTGTGTATTTGGTCATTTGTTGGTGATCGGTGGTGGGTTGAGCCAGCTTTTTGCTTTTACTTTGCTATCTAGTTTGCAGTAAGAAATAAAAGAGAGAATCGGGCAAAAAGACGTGCACTGACAGACATTCAAGTAATTTAAAATTCCTACTTTCATTGTATTTTGACAATAGTCCTATTAAATGTGAATCATTGTGTGTATTATTCTTATTACTCATTCACCTCATGTAACAGACTTGGTCCAAGCACTGCTCAAGTCTTTCCATTGACTTTACTGGGAGTGAGATCAAGTCCTCCATGCTGCATTAGCTGAGTACCTTGATGGTGAGTTGTAAAGCCATTGTTCCACACAGCCTGAGACAAAAGTACTGAAAACTCATCTCTTAATATTAGCTAGGTTCTTTTTATCTTCTTTACCTTAGCTTTTTAGACCAATGGAGATAGATTAATATTACTAATAGCAAAGAAATGTTTCCTTATAATGATCTAATTCTTGAAGTATTATAAAGTATGAAAATACTTGACTGACATTCAGAAGGGAAATAAGTATGTTGGATCTTACCAATGTCTTGCTCTGACCTCTGTAGCCAAAAAATAAAAAAAGCTCTGGGTGAACTCTGTCAGACTTAAAAAATACTATACTGGAATAAGGCTATTGAAACCCTCTATTTGGAGATATTTAAGAATAGTTGTTAAGTTCAAATGGCTCAAGTCTGCACACAATAAAGATATCACATCCAAGAATTAAAACATATAAGTGAAAACTGATGTACACTTTAGCAATATCTCTCTGAGACATCTCTGCATGTAATATCCTTTCCTGAATATGAGTCTTTCTTTTTGCAAAATAGGGCCAACAAATTGTGCCCATTAAATGCTAAATTTACTAGCTGGTGTTTGCTGAATCTGGCCCTTATTAAATGTCCAGACAAGCTTGTTGTAGTTTATTTTGTAGGATGTCTGGTTAGAACATTAAATACAACAAGGAAAAACAAACTTAAAAGTAAAATGGTTCAACCATTGCCCTACTGGGAATTTTTTTCCTTGATTGGATGGAAGCAAAAACAGGTCACTGTTTCCAAATGAATTAGCTCAAATTTAAATATCAAATCAAATGATTTTTGCAAGGATAAATCTTACCAAGAATGGCTATAATTTTAATTTTTTTTTGTTTGGTTTTTTTTTTTTTTTTTTTTTTTTTTGTGATTCTGGTTCATGTGGAGTGATTAGATTAACATATTCCCTCTAATTTTATTCTTGATTTCTACAGAAGGGAAGATTTTACTAAAATCAGCATCATTTGCCAGTGACAAGGTTTTTAAAATAACCTTACATTATCACTCAGCAAAAGTTCTGTTTCTATGCCTTTTTTCACATTATAATCAATATTTTCCCCTGAACTGGGATTCTAGTTAAACTTCTTTTTAAAAAATCAGGTGAAAATTGTAGCTCCTGAAAGACAGAATTGCATATGCGAGTCTGCCAGCCCCTAACAGGCTGTGTGTGTGTCACTGAAAAAACCTCAACAGTTTCTTTAATTTTTTTAATTCTCTTTTTCTCCTGGTCTGATGTTCTCAGCAAATTTTTAACTTATCATCACAGTCAGCAGTGTTAGCAAGCAGCTTCTTTATTTCTTAAGTAGTCTAGCAGAAATTTCCACATAATTTTAATTACTCACAGATTTTTAACAACCTGAGATCACTGAAAGTCAGTATTTTCCCTTGTTGCTACACTGCAACAGTGATAATATCATTATAATTCCTAAACTTAGCATTTCTCTATGTTAGACTGAAGTGGATTGAGTTATTTCAGGTGCGCTGTCACATTAGGACATTGACAGGACAAGGAATAATGGCTTTAAAGAGGATAGATTTAGATTAGATATAAGGAAGAAGTTCTTTACTGTGAAGGTAGTGAGGCACTGAAATGGGTTGCCTAGAGAAGTCGTGGCTGCCTCATTCTTTGAAGTGTTCAAGTCCAGGTTGGATGGGGCTTTGAGCAACCTGGTCTGGTGGAAGGTGTCCCTGCTATTGCGGGGGGTGGAACCATATGAACCTTAAAGTCCCTTGCGACCCAAACCACTCTGTGATTCTGTTATTCTGTTAATAACTAGGTGGCTTATTGTCAATATATCTGTAATGCAGCTATGTAGTATTTTTTTTTTTGAGCACTCCTCAGGAATATAGAGTTACTATAAACTTCATATGTACTGTTACGCTCAGTGAGATGTGATGTTTTCAATAATGAGGCTCTGGTACATTATGTGCTAAGATTTGCTATATCCCAAAGCAAAAACTGTCAGAGCAGTCACAGGGAGTGGTTGTCCGCTCTGTTACTCCCCTCCCCTTCCCAGTTTGGATTCAGATCCTCTGGACATGTTTAGTTTTGGTTGTTTTGAAGTGGCGGGTTTTGTTAACTTACTGTTCCATCCAATCCTAATAAACATCATCTGTCAGCCACCATCCTGCCAGGCTGTTCCCATCTTCCCCTTGCTAATCTTCATGGTGTTTTTAATGCTTTGCTTACAGTACAAACACTTTCACATGATGCTGGGCAAGTTGTGTGAAATGTAGCCATTTCATGGTTTTGATTAGATAAAAACAAAATTAAATACTCTTTCTATCAAGAAAGAGGCTTCTGAGTCACAGTCTGCTGAATATGAAATGTTTCATGCTTTGATGGAAAGGAAAAGGTATGGAGTGGTAACAGTACTAGGATTTTCTGTACACATCCCCTGTGTATGTCCAAAGGGAATACCAAAGTAGCATCCTCAGCTGGTCACAGTGTGGCTCTCTTGGGCACGCTCCAATCTGTTGCTGCCCCAGGTCAGGAGTTGCTGGAGAAGGCAGGGTGGGTATGCAAATGTATAGTAATGAAATTAGTATGTATCAGTATTGTCATAGTGCCTAAAGAGCCTGATATATTGTTTGGAGAACTTGTGGGCGAATGCTGAAGTAATAGGAAATTACAGTGACTGTGGGTGGTAGAACAGAAACCCAGCGGTGCAAGTCTTGTAAAATGGGAGATGTTCATACTGGCAAGATGAACCTGGAACATAAACCTTTCCTAAAGCATCCCTGGAACGTTTCTGTAGAGCAGCACTTCTTCACATTTTTAAACTGGAAGAGCATCTTACTGTTACAAATGAACTCTATAGATAATGTTGCATTTCACTGTCATTTAGCTATTGGGCAGGGAAAACGGTAAACTAAATATTATTTTGTGAAATTATAATATTGCTGCTGTAATTACAAACACTAACACAAATCAGGCACTGACTCCCAGCTAGAGCCCTGCCTATGGATGCTGACCTCCCAGCTGCACCAGAACATGTGTATGTGTTTCCATGCATTTCAAGGACAGCCTTCCGAAGTCTTGTAGACCAGCTGTTGAGTAACAGTGCTCTAGGACATACCAGGGTCTCAATCTATGGACACCTGGCATTAACTTATGTAAATTATGTAAAATTGATCTGATGGTGGGATGTTGCATTTTACATAAGTCCAAGCGACTACATGAGATGCAAATAGCATTAGATGTGTTAGTATAATGCTAAAGTCTTTAGTGAGCTTGAATGACTTATTAGACTAAAACCCTTTGAGGTGAAATGTTGTAGCTTCTTAGAGACACAATCAAATCCACTCAGGGAAAAGGGGATGCATGTTTTGGATTTGCAGGCATATTTTAAGGAGGCAGAAAATTAATTAGGTTAGATTTTCACCTGGATATCTCTTTTCATGTGACGTGTAATAAATTCTTATGGTCCTTCAGTGATTGTAAGTGCAAGAAGACAGGAAAAAGAGCTTTCCACCACCAAATTCTTGCACCCTCACTCACTGTGTGGTGCTGGGTGACTGTTTTTTTGCTAAAAAAGAAAGCAGCATGCCAGCTGGATATCTTCCTGCAGTAGCTAGGTTTTCCTTGGAGGTTTCCCATCTCTATACTAACTAGGCTTGACTATGCTTGGCTTATGAGCTTTTGTGAACGTCCTTGCCAAGGTGGGATGACTGTAGGCGAAATGAGTGCAGCAGAGAGACAGAGGCAAGTATGTAGGAGTGATCAAAGTCTAGAGATCTGCTGGCAGACGCACCTCCTTCCTACGCTCTGCAGCCAGTGGGTCCAGTGCTTTCCCCCTCTCCTACGTATGAATCAACACATCCAAGCAGACGGTGCCAAAGCAGGGGGTGGGTAGGAGACAGCCTTAGTACTGTACAACAACTGTTGCATTGCCAAGATATTCTGTAGGAAATTCAGAACAAAACTCGCCTTCTGGACTACGAATCTCATTAAAGTTCATCAATGGCACTGGAAAAGAGAGAACTTAAAAGGTTTGCCACTTTTCATTTTAAATGCTGTTATAGTAGAAGATACTATGTAGATGTTATAAAAGGCAGGCTTTAAAGTTGGGCAAAGTTGTCTGCCGCCAGTCCTAGTGAGACGCTAGAGGTGGTAAAAAAGGGAATTTGCCAGCAAGAAACATTTATTACTGCATGGCAGAAAGTGCTTCCTGTTGAAATGACAGATTGGCAGAGACACTGAACCCAACTCCCTTTAGTTTCTTCACCGGTGTTTTACAGGAAGGTGACGGTGGGAGCTGGTAGACAGCAGAGTAGCATTGTTGCGCTGTTACAGCTTCTTTATTCTTTTTATTTTCTCCTAAATTCAGCTGCATGTACATATATTTTTAAGGTTTTTCTTTTGTATCAAAGACCTTAAAAACCAAAATTAACCCAAAATATATAAGGAAGGCTTTAGCTGGCACTGCATGTAAATGTTATAGTGCCAACTGCCAATTTGCTGGGCGGTTAGTGTTTGATTTATAGTTTCACATATGTGTTTGAGTGGGTGGCTCATAGCTTTTTGGTGTCTATTTTCCTTGTTTTGCAACTTCAATTAATAATTTCACTCTCTGTAGTCACTGTGTCCAATGGCAGAGCTCTACCTTTGATGGGCAGGACGTTTGTAACTCTTCAAGTTCTGAGCTCCATCCGCAGTGGTAGATCCCTGCCTTCTTCTCCCCTCTCTTCATGTAATGTCTTTTCCTTGCCTGGCTGGAGGAGGAGGAGATACTGTGCCAACTCTTTGAGCTCTCACTCAGCTGCTGCCTTCATAACAACTATAAACGTTACCAAGCGCCCCCGTTGTTTTCATACTCCATCTGTATACTCTATACTTGCTTGGAAGTGAACCTTGTGGAAATTTTGGGCTTATGAAGAACCTCGCAGATATTTCCACTTGAACTGCCATGGTAGCAATAACACACTGTGCTTGCAGCCTGCTGTCCACCTAGTGACCTTGAACTGCTTTGCAGACACTGCAGGGTGAGATGCTGAGATGGCGGAAGCCCTGCTCAGGGACCTGCGAGGGCTGAGCAGAGGTGCACAAAAGGATTTTACTAGGGGGCAGATCAGAGGGGGTACAATGAGTAAGGCACGCACATGTGGGTGTGTACACAAACATATGATCTTGAGTCCAGTCAATAAAAGCATGAAAGGAAAAGTGGAGAGACTCAGTTTGACTACTGTCAGACACATGCAACAATTCACCTCTGTAATCTCTATGTACAATCACTTACAACATCAACGACTCATTGTCCTAAATGTCACAGTCATTATTTGCAACCTAATATTGTGTCTCACTGTCCTTCCAACACTAATGTAAAACCACATCAGAGCAATGTGCAAGGTGACCTGCAGAATGCATATAAACTCTATGTCATGCCATTAGGATGAACAGTTGAAATTCTGGGATGCTTTCTGGCACGTTGAGCTGAGCTTGGGCTTTTGTGGGACATCACTCAGAAAAAACCATAACCTAGCCAGAAAAGTTGGGTTTATGGGAATGCTTTACATAGAGGCATACATAATGCTGTTCGGTGTGCTGCACCTCAGGCATATAGTCTATGCAATTCAGTGTAATGTACAAGACATACCTTCTGTGAAATAAGAACAGTCATGCTTGAATTCTGTGGACTGTGTAAAGCCTATTACCCAGATTGCTCACCTTATCTAGTTCATTCCTGTTTTTTTGGTCCAGGATACTGCTTTAGCACAGTATTTTAAGGAAGAAATTGAAACAGGGGAAGATTAAAGTTGTTCTGTGGTTTCTTTTTAATTGGAGGCTGGAGGCAAAGTGCCTCCAGATAATTTCTCAAAGAAAAGTCATTGTCTTCTCCCACTCTTGTCATTAATCTCTAAAATTATTGCACAATTTCTGTTTAATGTGTTAAGATTTCTTAATATGTTAAGACAATGTGGAAAGACAAATTTGAACAGGAGGGAGCATGTTTCTTTGAATGCATAATTTTTAAATCTTTGTCTGAAGTCTTCATTTGTCTTGCCAGCCAGGCCTTTTACAGTTAAAAACTTAATCAGACTCAGTACGATTGAAAATATGTGTTAAGGGCGACTCATTAAAAGAACTGGAAATTGCTACAAATATTGAGAGTGATGGTCGTTCAGATTTTGCTGATTTTTGGATGCTGTGTTAAGCAACACTGAAATCAGAGATTCCCAACATATGGCTCACATGATATTTGCAATTCCCCAGTTTCTGATGCGTTACAAAGGACTTGATGCATTCACAGTAACGAATGTCAATGTATTCTAGCTGAACAGGTTCTTGGATGTAGTACCATGCCTAAATGTATTGCAGTGCACATATGTTTTCATGCATTGCACGATAGCCCTCATATTGTTTCCACAAACAAAAATTTGGGGTCCCTTGATCTAAATTTCTTATTCTTTAATTTAGTGTGCTGTTGCATTAGTGAAGTTCTTTTTTATCGAGCAGAGACAACAGACCTAATTTTGAAGTATATGTATCCATAAAGTCTTCATACAAGCTTTTTTGTTTGGTTTGATTAATGATGCTTAAAAGGAAGAACAGAAATTAAACTGAAATATAAAAAGCCTACAAAGACATCACTTTAATTTGGAAAGTTACTCAAGCCATTCTTTGATAATTCTCAGGTACTTCTTTTGTATTTGTGCCCACTCAGATTATTTCTATTGGCAGACTGACGTGTGTAACAGAGTTTCCTTTTCTACTAGTGAAGCCTTTGGTCAGCTCTTTCTGTGCTTTGTGTGTTGCAATCACCAAGCAGAGCTGCTAACACTGATTTCTGGCCATATCTTGACCCTCATGTTAGTGCAGAATAACTCACTCAGATAGTCTCAGTGAATGGCTCTCAAATTTCCAGTAAGAGGGTCACCAGCAAGCTGCTATGTTCCATTCAAGTTCTGGTGTCACAGCCCAAGCAGTCTTTTGGTTTTTGTCAGCACACCACTGTGAAGTTTAGCAAGCCTGTGCAGTTATCCGTGTTGACGACCTGGTATTGAGCATTGCACTAGAAACACCAGCTATTTGAACATGATTCTGGCATTATTTGCAAAAGCAGTTACTGTAGATTTCCACCCCCTCCCCCCCAGATCACTCTTTCATTCCCCAGATTGTTCTATATCCAGCTCAGAATTGTACAACTTGTTATTCTGACTCACTGAGTTGAACAGTATTACACAACTATTTTTCCTGTCAGTTATGGGATAATATTGCCAAAACTTCTCTGTATCTTTTCCTATGTATTTGCAGGTTTTGATGGATATTCTACTAATCAGTAAGGTGGGAAGTATTAAACAGGTATCAAAACACAGCCCCTGCTACTGAGGAGGGTTATTCAGGCAATGCTATAATTTAGATGCTTGGTAATCAACTTGGGGCATTGCGACAGTTTGAGTTGTTTTTGTTAATAGAGATGAAATTATGGGTGTAACTAGCTGGCAGTCTTCAAACAGACTTTTGCAAGCTGTTTACTCAGCTGTCCCAGGGCAACAACTGCATACGTGAATGAATTCTTCCAATATCTCCAGTGTGGTATATTTAATTTATCCTATTTTGCCACAGTGTGAGAGAAACAAATTTTGAAGAAAGATTCATGTCAGATGTTACACTGCAGCCGGGCTGTACATTAGCTGGGTAGTTTGACATCATGGCTGAAGATTTTGTTACTTCAAAGTATATTCTTACTTATTTTCCAGCAATTTAAAACTCTGGAATCAAAATGAGAGGAAAAACAAAGAAATAAAAATCACAGTATGTTTAGTATATTGACAAATATAGGTTTCATTTTTTAAGTCAACATGACTGATACTAAAACACTCTGAAGGTAGCTACTGAGATTTGTCTGATTGAAACTAGTATATGCCTATTATAAGCGGATATAATTTGGTCTACCCAAGAATGTACCAGTTTACAAGACACTTTAAAAATATATCATTATTATTCCCTTTGAGGGCAAATCCTGTCAGATGCATATTGGTCTTGATAACGTTGCTTCCTACAAAAAATATAGTGATTTTAAGCTCAAAAAGACACATTCATCTGTGTCTGCATGGTTTTCAGTTAGAAGATGATAATGGTAAAAATAGCCTTTTGAAAGTGTGGACTTTGAAGATTGATGAATTCATATCAGACCCTCTTTTAAAAAAATAAAAGATGCTAGACGAGTGAGATCATCTCTGAATCTTACTAAAATATTTCAGAATATTAATACAACAGTAAAAAGATGCTGATAAAATTGACAGGAAATAATTAGGGAATATGTTTTAAAAATTCCAGGCAGGTTTAGCTGCCATTGAGTCCTATTATGTTTTCCCCTCCACCTCTAATGTAATGTGAAATAAAATAGTGATGCAACAAAAAAGGTCTTGAGATAGGAAATAATACTACAATCTGATTCAGAGCTGTGCAGGGCAAAACTGACTGTAATACTTAAATACAGAGTGAACTCAAAGCCCTGCTCACTGTCCTATAAAGCTGTTTGCTCAAAGTCCATATGTGACTTGATGGATGTTGTGGTCTAAGACATTTCAGGGGCAGAGAGAGACAAAGAAAGAGGGAGAATGGAGAAGGAGAAGCAGTTGTAAGAAGTGAGAGCAATTGATCACACCTATCAGCTACACAGAAAATTAACTACTTTACGATTCACTGGTGTATATAATATGTCATATTCCACAGATCCAGCATAAAAAAGGTGTAGCACTGCCACAGTTAGAGCTGAGAGCAGCTTTCTGTCTTTGGCTCACGGTCAAGTTCATTTGAGTATGTGGAGCTGCACTTGAATTAAAAAAAAAAAAAAACTCAGAAAAGTTTTAGTGGGCTGCTTTCAACATTGTTTTTTAAAAGTTGGTAATGTCTAGACTGATTTCTTACATTGCAAAACACACAGAGTGTCCTTCTTGCTGCAGAATGTTCCTTGTGATTCATAGGTCTTGGACACCCCCCTTAAAAACTGGAGCACTCGAGCTATAGATTTTCAGTGTCATAAAGGTGATAAACTGTATTAACCTAAACAAAAATGTCTCTGTCTGGCTTCTGAGAGCTCAAACACAACCAGATGCAGTGCTAACCAGCAGCACTGGCATGGACTTGGAAGGACGGGTCCAGGTTCTCAGCTGACATACATCACTGTAGCTGCTGGGCCAGCCACCATTCACTCAGCAGAGGAGGGCAGGGCAGGGCAGGACAGGGGGCTGCTCGCCTGCCAACTCGCCTGCTTGCCAGCCCACCCGTCCACTGCACTTCAGCTGCCAGCATTGCGTCTAGGTAAAAAACCAAATAAGTAGCAAAATCTATGGGCTCCTCGCTTAGCTTTACTTTTCTTTGGAAGCAACTTCTGAACTGCTTTCTGACCACTGAACATCTGTTTATAAACCAGGGAGAGATGAGAGACAAACAAAATGAGAAGGAAAAAAAAAAATCAAATAGCCACCACTCAAAATTGAAGTAACTGTCCTTCCAGGTGATGACCAAGTTCCATCAGACTTTGTCTTTGATGGTGGAGGTAGCTGTTGAGAGAGCAGAGGTGCCTCATTTAGAAAAGATAAGCTGGCAATCAGATGGAAGAGTTGTGGGAGTGATCTTTTCTGTCTCAAAAAAGAAGCTCTTTATCAAGTCTGTTTTTGTCATAGCTTTGGGAAGCACAAGTGCTGAACTAAGAAGCAAAAGATAGTAGAGAAATTCTAGAACTGTAGAGCAAAGTACATCTCTCCATACACCCCCATGGCTCCAGCTACATCCCTGTGTATGTATTTCTTTAGATCTGTGGCACGTCACATGAGAAACAGTACACATTCACTGATTTATTAGATGAGTTATATCATTGGACTTCTGTTTGCATGACATTAGGTGCCCAAAGCAACCATATAGTTCAAGCAAAAAAATATATGAATAATTTTTCTATTGTCAGCTCATAGATGTCAGTGGACTTGTTGACTCTAATAGGGCACAAGCAGGTAGACCCTTATTGCATCCTGGGGACCCACAATACCATCATCAGGAGAGAGTTAAAGAATTGTTCCCTGTTTGTAAGCAAGTCAGCTCTTGGACTGTTTCTGGCTCTGCCACTAAGGGTTTCTATGATATTGGGGCAATCTCAGAGTTTTGGGACATTGATCTGTAAACTGAGTCTCCCACCACATTTAGTGCCATTGGGTTTAGCACGAGATGCAGCAGCAGCACAGACCTGTGCAAAGGCTGGGCAATTTCCACAGTTGGGTCTGATGTTCACAAAATGCTTTGGGATTCCTGGAAAGCATGAAGGCTTATTGTTTGCTCACAGCAGATTGTGTCACCGATTCCCAGGCTAGTTGCCTCATAGACCCGAATTAACCAACCAAGCACTTGGAATATAAAATATTTGAAGTAGCATGAAGTTGTTCCTGCTACTGGAGAGAACTGATAAACCTTCCAGCAGAGATAGTCTTTATGATTGCTGGTGAGTTCCCTTCTG
Organism: Urocolius indicus; assembly: GCA_013401255.1. Lineage (NCBI taxonomy): Eukaryota > Metazoa > Chordata > Aves > Coliiformes > Coliidae > Urocolius > Urocolius indicus. The sequence continues at coordinate 136,671 of WBNH01012496.1, forward strand.
CTTGCTCCTAACTAAAGATTGCCACCACCACCTTCCTCACCTAAGTCTTGCCTTTGTTGGGTGTCTGCCCAATGTTTGAGTGAGCAATATGATTACGCGTGAGTTTACTGAAAACCTGGGCTGCTGCTGTACTAAATAAGATCAATACAGGCCCAGAATTATATAGACCAACTTTACATTTTAAGTTTAATAGTTTAATTTGACATGCTGCCATACATAACCAAGTTTTCTGCAATGTGACAGTAAATGCTGATTTCTCTTTTTCTGCTGTTGGAAATTCAATACCTGTAAACTTAAAGGTCTCTTTTTTTGCGGGCAGTTCCTTATATTTATGATGGCAAGGAATAAAACATATTGAAACAGTCGTGGTTACAATATATATAGATTCTGAATGCATATTAAATTAGAAGCAAAGGAGAAGTAGAATTACATTTGTTTTGTAACACTGTACAGTTAAGGCCAGAACTGTTCCTGCCAATGCATCTGCAAATGTTTTAGCTCATAGCTGAGAATCAGAGCAACATTGCTAAACATGGGTGGATGGTACAGTACAGCCTAAGTGTCACCCGTTGAATGAAGAACTCCACAGAGAATCTGGCTAGAGTAATTAATGAATCCATTTGGAAAAGTCAGTGCCCTTCAATTATCCTGAATGTAGTGAAGCAGATGGGATCCCATCCTCCAGGGAAAAAACTGAGAAAGATCTTAAGAAATACTGCATTGGACTGATTTATCAGGGTAATTATAAGCCTCATTTGCACAAAACTGTTCAATATGGCTGCAGTGAGAAAATTAAGAATTTATAAAATGTTGATATGTGGCCTAAACTATCGTCAGCAGTGGAATCATCTGTCAAGCAGGACCTTGGTTCTGAATATTAAAGTAATCATCGGCCAGGAGACGCTGAAATGTAAACTTGACCCATGAAGCTGGGGGTAGAGGGGATGCATTTATAGCAAACCTTTTGTTAAAGGCTCCTGTGAGCTCATCCACAGTGGAAACATTTGCTTCCATCCTAATTTGATACAATGTCCTGCCTTGAAACATCCTGCAAGTTTGAGAAAGATTAACGCCTCTAAAGAAACAAATAAACAAAAAACCTAAAATGCAAACTTTCTTCAAGACCCGCCTGGACATGTTCCTATGCGACCTGATCTAGGTGAACTTGCTTCTGCAGGGGAGTTGAACTAGATGATCTCTAAAGCTCCCTTCCAACCCTACCATTGTATGATTCTATGATCTGGTCATGGAGGCAAAAAATGAGCAGAACAATGATAGAAGCATTTGAGATCATGTGTGTCCTAACCTTATCCCAAGGAGACACCTCTATCCTTGTCAGGAGTCTCATTTTTAAGTCAAAGTGTTGCAGGACTTACTTGTATGAATGGGAAGCCACACAGTGTCTTTTAAGGGCTCGACTTGAAGCCAGTACATCTATACTGTAACTGTGCCTATGTGTGATAGAAAAGGAAGAGGGATGGTTTATAGAAGCAGCAAAAGAAAATGAACACTGCATATGGCCACATTGAAACTGCATAGAAATTATGATCTGCAGGTTCTAGGGCTGAGAGGCTGTTTGTCTGTAGGGAAATTGCACTCCAGCATCATGGACTTCCCACATATTTTGTAGTTTTAGAAACACTCCAGCTCAGATAGCTCCAATCAGCATTTTGCACAACATTTTCTGAATTTGGAGCTTCAACAGTCAGAAGTTTGGGACTTTTTATCAAGTAGGAAAAAAAATCTGGTTGTCCTACATAGGCAAAGGAAAAAAAAGTGGGACTTACCACTCTTCCAGCCTTCTAAAATGCTTTCCTAGTTCAGGGCATTTCTCTACCATTCCAAAGCCAGCCTTTTCCCCTTGTGTTATTTTACTCCCTCACAAACATCTCCTTTTCAAATATGGTAAATGTTGGTGGGTACCTGAGCAGCACCCTCCTTGCCATTTCCTACCCCCTCCAGCACCTCGATGCTCTATGGATATGTTGGTTTGAACGCTATTCCTATTGAACTTGAAATTCAGAATGTATTCATCTGGTTTAGTGAGTTTAAAAAAGCAGTCCCGGTCAGAATGTCAGATGTAACAAATGATCTTTGGGGCACTGAATGGGTGGCTCCTACTGTAAGCCTGCTCTACACATTCACTGCTGTGCACAATGAATGCTGTTACATTTTGTTTTTTCTTTTCTTACCTCAGAAGGCCTGGGACAATGCAGAGATGAGTGCACTGGCTTGAACAGCTGGGGTGGGATGTTTCCACTCCCGGTCATCCTCTCAGCCTGATAGCAGGCAGTGTGAGAGTGGGATAGTTTGGCCTGTGACTGCACCTTCTCACCCTCTGATGATAAATAAGCAGGCTAATTGAATTAATAAACAGCTCTTTTCCCCGCCAGCTGGAGCACCATCAAAATGTGTGATAAATCATCTGTCAATGCTTTAACTGCGGGGAAAAAAATGAAAAAATTAGCTGCCTCAATCTTTCCTGTTCAACTCGTCTCCCTGCTTTCCCCTTCCCCCATCCACCCAGGCTCCCGATTTGGTTTGCCTCTACTCTCTTCACCCCTTGTCTTTTCTTTATTGGCAGATCTCCAAAGAGAGGTAGCCATGAGAGTAACTCATTTGGCCAGGCTGCTAATGGGTTATTAAGGCTGTAGGCAGCAGTGGGATGCTGGCATTCCCACAGCAATCTGGGAAAGATAACCAGGGGGCTGCAGGAGTGTGGGGCACATGTTTGGGCTGAGACTACCCATGCCTCAGCTGCCAGCACATAGGGATCTCTTAATTGCCCTTAAATTATGAACTCCTGTAGTTGAGACAGAAGCTGCACACAAGGGGAAATGAAGGGTGCAGTCAGGCAGGACGAGACACCACTTAATATCTTCATCAGTAATGAAGATCGTGGCATCAAGGGTACCCTCAGCAAGTTTGCAAACACCACCAAACTGAGTGGGGGAATTGACAGATCTGAAGGACAGGATACCATCCAGAAAGAGTGGGCCCGTGAGAACCTCATGAGGTTCAACAAAGCCAAAAGCAGATTCCTGTACCTGGATCAGGGCAATCCCTCGTATCAATACAGGCTGGGGGGTGAAAGCATTGATAGCAGCCCTGCTGAGAAGGATTTGGGAGTACTGTTGCATGAAAAGCTGGACATGTGCTTGCAGCCCAGAAAGCCAACTATATCCTGGGCTGCATCAAAAGCAGTGCAGGCGGCAGTTTGAGGGAGGTGGTCTTGCCTTTCTACTCTGCTCTGGTGAGACTCCCACTTGAAGTCCTGCATTCAGCTCTTCGGACCCAAAGAGAGACAAGGACCTGTTGGAGCCTGTCCAGGGAAGGGTGACAAAAAAAGATCAGAGGGATGGAACGCTTCAAAGGAGATTGAGGAAAGGCTGAGAGAGTTGGGGTAGTTCATCCTGGAGAGGAGAAGGCTCAAGAGAGACCTTATTGCAACATTTCAACAACTAAAAGGGGCTTATAAGAAAGATGAGAACAACATTTTTAGCAGGGGCTGTCAAGATAGGACAGGGGGTAATGGTTTTAAATTGAAAGAGGGTAGATTTAGACTGGATATAAGGAGGAGATTGTTCACAATGAAGGTGGCAAAACACTGTAACAGGTTACACAGAGAGGTGGTAGATGCTCCATCCTTGGAAACATTCAAGGTCAGGTGGGATGGGAATAGTTGATGTCCCTGCTTATTGCAGGGGATGAGATGACCTTTAAAGGGCTCTTCCAACCCAAGCTATTCTATGATTTTATGAGACAAGGCTTGAGGAAACCTTACACTGACTTGCTGATGTGCCAACCAAAAGGAGTACTTCATCATAACCCTTAGTCCTGAGTGTCACACAGGCAGGCAGTACCTGACAGTTTGGATTTTTTTTTTTTGGGTTCAAAAGAGAGGAAAACAATGAGACAGAAGGTGATTTTCATAATACAGTCAGAATGTCCCTGTCATCGCTTCCCAAAATGCTGTTCCCTCTTGCAAATAAGGCATGACTATATAGAGTACCTCAACAGCCCTAAGTAACAGGAGACAGGAAATCCATTGCTGCTGCATGCTCTAGGTGTAAGGTAAATAGCTGAAGTTCTTATGGCATTACTTTGATCTCCAATGTACTTGTGTAAGTGCTTGTGTGCCTTTGATAGCCTGGTTTCCCTCAGCACATATCCTCTGTAAGCTTCCAAATGAGCAAGCTGGAAAAGCTTCCCAGTCCCTCTCTTTCTAAAGCAACAAGAAATGGGAGGTGCTGTGGAGTTGCTGAGGTCTGAACTAGGAATGAGATCACAGCATTGTGATCTTGTTCAGAACATGACATTTTTCTCTGGTGCATATGTCAAATGAATCAGACAATGGTGGTGTCAGGAAGATGGATAATGCTGTCGGCAAGGCTGGGAGAGGAGACAGGAAGATGTGTTGAGCACCAAAACAGGATGGTATTTATGTCTTTCTCTCACACTCATTAGTAATACACAAGAAATATTAAAAAAAAAACCAAAAAACAAACCAATGAAGGTCAGGCAATAGCAGGAGCAGCCAGATCCCTGACGTGCTTTTCGGAAGACTTGTCCATGCTGTGAAGGACCTTGAGCCCTGATGGATAACTGGTGTGCAGGAATTGCGTGTTCCAGTGATTCTGACCACTGACAACATCTCGCACATGGGAAGTTGTCTAGGTGTATCATCATCTTGTCCCTGTGGGAAATGCTCACCTAACACATGACCTGTTCTGCTTCCCTCTGGGTGCTGGTTGCTGCAGGGACCCATTGCCTGCCAGGGGACAGGAATTTGCCCTTAAGTGGTTATTTCTGCCCTCTTTACCTTAGACAGGAGGGACAGGGAACAGTCTACAATCACATGGAGCAGGATGCTCTGTACCTGTCAGTGCCAGAAAGGAAATCCTCCTCATGTGACAGCCACCACAACTGTGGGTCTAGCCAGGCCCCTGACCTGTGCAAATTTGTTCTGTATCCTGTGGTATGTGCTAGAGGAAAGCCAAATCCAGCTGTCCACAAATGGCAGGATGAGTCAATAGCTTACTGAGAAAGCAGCATCCCTCCCTTCCCTGGAGAAGGTCAACTTTTTGGTTTACTCCGACGAGTTGCTCTGAAAAGCAGTATTGACAAGGAGTGAGCATACCATGTGCAAGAGAATGAGCAGCTGATATACTGCATTTTAGTAAGTCAGTGCTTGTCAGCTGAGCCATTAGAAGTGTGTGGGGATGCATTCCTAGCCTCTTCAAACAAAAGACTATAAATGTAAATCACAGTCACTCTTTTCTTTTTTTCACTGAAAAAATATTTTTTGAGGTTTGATTCTTCTTACATCTTGTTTAACACTGTAGCTATCCTAAAGCATATTAACAAACCTCATGGCACTGATAGAGTAGCTAGCTGGTGAAGAGCTGAGATGCTGGTGTTCCTGGAGTCTCAAGTGGCTTTGAAATTCAATGCATCTGACCCAAGATACTGCTGTTTAAAGGCAGCTGATACATATGAGGTGGTGAAAAACAAGGCAGCAACTTGAGCTGTGTATGAACGAAGGGGGATGGCATTGCAGGTGAAGAACAAAGAGGGCAATGGTGGAGGACAGCAGCCTGAGGGATAAAGTCAGGAGGAGAATATGGGGGAAGGTGGGTATGCATAAAAGACCTTGAATGAGGGTGTAAAAAGACAGTACATATCAATGCTGATATGTTGAATGCTGAATATTCATGAAACCCATGCAGATAACTCATCAGAGAGTATTTTGTAACAGGGAAAATTTACACAAAGTGAGCTTGTTCACATTCCTCAAGGTTTGTATCTGTGTACTACATGCTATACATGACTGCATGTATTTAAAAGTCAGTAGTCACTAGGTGGTTGTAGGAAGGTAATTGAAAGCTGTCTACTGAATTAAAATGTTATCTTCTTTTTTGGAGGGGTTCAAATGCTGGAATTCAGCTTTAAAGAAATGTGAAGTAACCCATAAGAACATTCTTATTTTACCTGTCCCTGTACTTTTCTTTAAATTCTAGACTTTTCTTCAGGAAAAAAATATTCCATGAATGCTTTAAAAATGTTTCAAGAATCACTTAACGTTAGAAACAGAGGAGAAAAATAACTTCACCTGAAACTACTTGATAATGAGACAATGTCTAACTACCTGCATTCAATTCTCCAGATGGGCCAGTAGGCTAATGAGCATCAATACTTGTTCACAAAGAGCCCTGGGATCCCTAATGGCTGTAAATGGTCAGGGCTGCTGGTTTTACGTTTCAGTCTGGTTGGTATAATCTTGAAACAAAATCTGCAGATCACATTGTGTCCTCCATGCAGGCAGTGGCTCTGTGTGTGTGCGCGCATGTGTGTGTGTGTGTGTGTGTGTGTGTACGCCGTTGAGCACGGCACATCTGGGATGAAATCAAAGCACTTTTAAGTGCACATGTATCCCATTTCTGGCTTGCTAGTAGCCCTTTAAATGTGCTGGGTTTAATCCAGGAAAAACGACTATGCAAAAATCACACCAGTGAAGGAAAAAAAACCCAACACCCAAGTTTTATATACTTGGATGGCATTTTTCTTTGAATATGAATGACTTAATCATAATCAACCTTAGTGAGAGGTGGGCAATGAAAGTTCAGAAGTCTTCTGACAGAGAAGGACTTTGAGCTTGCTGTTCTCATGTCCTTGGTGTGTATATTATGCTCGTGAGAGAGAAAAGGAAAGCAAGTACCTTGCATCCTCAGCAAGAAGCTGAAGTCACTCCTTAAGGGGTCTTGAGGCTTCAGAGCACTATTCTGCAGAGACATTTTTTGTGGTGTTAATCCCCTCTGATCCCTGAGTACAGATTAAAATACCCAAGCCCACAGTGTTCCAATGTTGGAGTGCTCTCATTTGAGGATTTGTTGTGTATCTGGCTTGTACAGGCTATTCCCCAAACTTCCTCTGAAATCAATTCCCACTTTTCTCATTTAATACATAAATAAATGTTCATCATGTGCTCAGGCAAGATATATATATATATATAGCAATGCAGGCACTATGCAAGCACTTCCCACTTGCATTGTACTAGAATATGGGAACATGGTTTTAGAAGCCTAGTTACATTGTTTTCTTCCTGCAGTGAGGAAGACCTGGGCTCCAGCCTCTTTGCCAGAGTGTTTTATATCCTATGTGAAGAAAAAGTCCACAGTCTCTTGTCTCAGGAACGAGTTGTAATACAGCTGTTAGAGAGTAGGTCTGGAAGATGGGCAATACACACTCAGGTCCCCTAGAGCTCAAGTTTTCCCACTGTCCTGCAAGGTCCTATTAACACTGAGTGATTTTATCAGCACCATCTTTTTCTGTGTTTTCCACGGGTGACAACCTAGCAACCACAACCCTGGTGTGGGAATATCACGTAGATGAATCTGGCCGAGTAACTAAGCAAAAGACCTCATATTTGGACAAGTAAGATGCCAGTTAGGTATGAGCCAGCCTACTGATAGCAGGCACAGGCAATTAATCCCCAAAGTGTCAGGCATGTTGCTGTCAGAAACCTGCCTCTCCAGGGGTAAGTAGCAGCTAAGTAGCAGCTTTCCTTTTGGACTCTGGCACACAGAGTGGAAATCAGGCAGAAGTTGGTTGTGTTTTTTGGATCTTTCCATTGATACCGTACGTTGAAATTGTATGACACTATTTGCCAGTAATAAATCACTTGGCTCTTTGTTGTGTGATTACATAATTAAATATCCCTTGTCATGGATACACATGCAGGGATTGACTTCGACTTGGTGGCAATTAGGGGTTTGATTTTTTGAACTTTACATTTCCTGGCTTCTGTGCAAATCAAATCCAGTTGTTTAACACTGCATCAAGGAGTGATCTATGTAAGAAATGGTATATAATGAGAAACACGAAGTGTACTTTTGGTGTGTTCTTTGTCGTGATTGTAATTGTTCATTAAAAATGCATGTAGAATAGGAATGAAGAATTTAGTATTTTTCTATTTCTAATCCCTTAAAAAGTGGTGCATTGCACAAGGATCATTATGCTTATCCCTTCATTTCAAAGTGGCTTTGAGATGAACAGAACAAAATTGCAGGGTGGAGATGGGCTGTAAACTCAATTCTGTTTTCTGCTGTACCCAGAGCCATGGCCATTCTCAATGAAATATTGTCACTAGAAGATGGCAGTTCTGGCAGAGTACCCTTGGCCACCTTGGCTGCAACCTGCGCTGGAGTGCTTAAAACTGGCAGTCATCCGGAGAGGTGTCATTGGGACTGATGTCACCGGGCAGCGTGGCTGCTCAGAGCTCCTCCATGCCCTGAGTTCAGGGACACCGAAGCAGCTCCTTTAGCTGACCCATCCTTGAGCAGCAGGGCGTCTATTAGTTTTATTGTGGCTTTGATTGTTTGCAATTGATTCTTGCTACTTTCTGCTAAAGTTTAATTCAAGTTTGTATTTGGAAGGACAAGGGAGCAAATTTGTTGTTTTTATTAGAGGCTAAGCTGCACTGAGGGCTAGATGATGATCCATTGTTCGTGTTGTTACAAAATCTGACTAAGTAGGGAAGAAAGTATAAAGAAAGGGAAAAATATAATTCAGATTTGCCAAATGGCCTGAGAATAATTAGAAGATTAGCAGTTTGATGCTGTTTACTGTCAAGCTGTGAATTAAATGCATCCCCCTTTTCTCTTTACGTGTCACTTCAGTTCTGGATTTCACATCTTTCTCACACTTCTCACTCCTCCTTCAGTCAATACGCAGGACTGTATTTTACTGCAGAAGAAATGTAGGAGCAAGCATTTAATGTGGCATCAGAGACTTTCTAATTGCCAATCTCTGAAATGTGCTTTTAAGTATCTGCAGTTCACTTAGTGGGTGGAGATGAATCGCCTCCAATGTGCTTTTATGAATGTGAGTGGAACGTTTGCAAAGAGTGGTTTCTGTTATTTACACTGTGAAGGGCTTGTGAGCAGTCAACTATAAAAGACTTGAGTGACACTTATGCTTAAGTTGTCTCATCACAGTCATAATTGGACGAATAGATGAAATTCGGTGTAATGCTCTGAAACGCACTGAGTGAAGTTCTGTTCGCAGCTTTAGCTTAACTCTATGTAGTCTTCTTGGGTATGATGCTTAGAGGAGCATGAGCCAAAAAGAAAACCTGGCCATTGCAGACAAGAAACCAATATTAGTGCCACTGAAATCAGTAGTATGCTTGCCGTGAAGTTTGGCTAATCAAGATTTTTACCCTGAGGTTGCTACCTAATTTCAAATGCTTGATGTCTGTATTTTTTCTGATTTTCCACCTCTCTTTAGTCTCTCCTATCCTCTGTGGGGAACTTGTTGCACTCCTATGCAATAGGGACTAGAATCACAGTCACTAGTGCAAGAAAATATCTTTGAGGTCATATTCCATCTCTCTAGAGGGGACTGATATCATCTCTTGATAAGAAGATACCAGACATTAATCTGATACTACAGCTGGTGTTGTCTCTTCTCTAATGTAGTGGGATTTGGGCATGCAGATCTGAAGGGGAAGAAAGGATTTTTCCTGAGTGCAGCAATTAATACTTATTCAGAACAATTCAGTCCTACTCAAAACCAGGACTCTGTGTTTGTCCCAACCTAAAACTCATCTGGATGATATAATATTATTTGATGCAGATAGAGACCACTCAGGTAATAACATTTGTAAAATTGGAGGCAATTTTTGTTATTTATCCATTGAGGAACAAGTGGGAGAAAGTTGTAGTCTATTGTCATATACAGGTTATGGCATATAATACAGTATTTGTACCCTGTTGCTTAGAGAAATATCAAGGGCTAGGATTCTAGAAGGTAGAGGTGCCCAGGAAAGCTGGGCCACTTCCTCCAAGCCCAAAATCAATGTATCCACACAAGCAGAAAATCAGGAAAAGGAGGTAAGAGGCCTGCATGGGTGAACAGGGAGCTTATGAAATAACTCAAATGGAAGAAGAAAGTCTATGGAACGTGGAAAAGGGATTGGTTGCTTGGAAAGAGTACAGGAAAATTATTGGAGTATGCAGGGATGAAACAAGGAAAGCTAAAGCCCTCTTGGTATTCAATCTGGCAAGGGATGCAAAGGAGAACATGAAAGGCTTCTTCAGGTACATCTGCAGAAAAAGTAAGACTGGAGAACATGTGCCCAGTGCTGAATGAGGTGAGTGCTCTGGTGCCAGTGGATACAGAGAAGGCAAAGCTACTGAATGCCTTCTTTGCTTCAGTCTTTACTCCTAAGGCCAGCTTTCAGGAAGCTCAGTCCCTGGAAGATAGAGAGGAAGTCTGGACAAAGGAGGGCCATCTCTTGATGGAGGAGGATTGATTTAGGGATCTACTAGGCAAGCTGGACACTCACAAATCCATGGGTCCTGATGGGATGCACCCACAAGTGCTGAGGGAGCTGGCTGATGGTTGTTGCTAAGCCACTCTCCATTGTTTTTTAATTATTATGGAGCACAGGTGCCTGAGGACTGGAAGAAGGCCAATGTCATTCCAGTCTTCAAAAAGAGCAAGAAGGAGAACCTGGAAAACTACAGGCCATTCATTCACATCTCCATCCCTGGAAAGGTGACTGAACAACTCATCCTAGATGTCATATATAAACTCATGAAGGGAAAGACAGTTATCAGGGAAGTAACCAGGGGGAAATCCTGCTTGACCAACCTTATAGCCTTCTACAAGGGCATAACTGGTTGCCTAGATGAGGGGAGAGCATCACATGTCATCTACCTTGACTTCAGCAAGGCCCTTGACACTGTTTCCCACAACATCCTCATCAGAAAGCTTAGGCAGTGTAGGTTGGATGAGTGGATGGTGAATTGGATTGAGAACTGGCTGAATGACTGAACCCAGAAGATGGTGATCAATGGCACAGAATCGAGTTGGAGGCCTTTCGCCAGTGGAGTTCCACAAGGATCGATTCTAGGGCTGGTCTTGTTCAACATCTTCATCAACGATCTGGATGAGGTGACAGAGCAAGTTCACCGATGGCACCAAACTGGGAGGGCTGGCTAATTCCCCAGAAGGCTGTGCTGCCATTCAGCAGTATCTCCACCAGCTTGAGAGCTGGGCAGAGAGGAACCTCGTGAGGTTCAACAAGGACAAGTGCAGAGTCCTGCATCTGGGAAGGAACAACTAATTCCATGCACCAGTACAGGCTGGGGACTGACCTGCTGGAGAGCAGCTCTGCAGAGAGAGAACTGGGAATCCTAGTTGACAATAAACTAACCATGAGCCAGCAATGTACTTAAAGAATGGGTGTTGAGAGGATGAAGTGAGTCTTTCTGTAGTGCCCAGTAACAGAACAAGGGATAACAAGCACAAGCTGGACCACAGGAAGTTCTGCTTGAACATAAGGAAAAACTTCTTTACTGTAAGGATGATGGAGCCCTAGCACAGGCTGCCCAGGGAGGGTGTGGAGTCTCCTTCTCTGGAGGTTTTCAAAACACTCGTGAACACATTCCTGGGTGACCTGAGGTATGTGGTTCTGCTTTAGCAGGGTGGTTGGACCTGATGCTCTCTAGAGATAACCTCCTACCATTCTCTGATTCTGTGAAATATAATGTGCCATAAATGTTATAAATATTTACATATATATGAAACCCCTCCAAATTACTTGAGTTTTAAATTGTGGGAAAAGTAGCCTTCAAATTTACAGTTTTATTTATCTTTCTTTTTTTCCTTAATAAAGTTTTTAAAATGTTATCTGTTTTTCACTAGCAATTTTTGGAGGAAAAGAGGTGGGGCAAAAACCAAGGCAGCCTTGAAATACATGTCATGATAGAGAAAAATCAGAACGTAGTAAGATCCTGAACTGCAGAGGTGTAGGAAGATTATACTGTTTTGTGTTCATGATCTCAAATGTTTGTAGCCCATTTGTGTCAGTCTCAAGGATGTTCAGCAAATAAATTATGAGCTATGTTGATAAAACGAAACATCAAGCAATTCACTCCACCATAATGTGAGACCTTCGATGGAGGAAGCACTGTGAAAATTGCATGTTTCCAAAAAGCCTCAGTATTCTAGGTATAGTGATAATTTCTTTGAGGTGTTAAACTCATATGACATTCAATGAATTGGCTTCAGAGTAAATGTTTCAATTAGGGGCATTACCATGAGCAATAGAACAGGGAACACAACACTCATACCTGTGGACACTAATACTGATTATTTCTATTTCCTCCTGAGCATCAAAGATGAGAGTTACGTGCTTCTGGCTTCCTATAGGATCAAAAGGGAATTTTCTTTATTCACTTGATCAGAGGCAAAGCAGACTGTCCTCTGTGAATGATATCTCATATTGTCTGTGTCACTGACAGCTTTTAAAGGAAATGTCATGATGGAGTGGAAATCAGCTGTAATTGATGTTGGGCACTGTTACTTTGATGACATAATAAAAATAATTGGTAAGGGCTAAAAGCCAGGTAAGATGAGCACCTGCAGTTCCTCTTGGCTCAAAGGTGGTGGGTTTTTTTTAAAAAATAGCACTATAAAGAGAGATAAGAGAGATCATGCTCTAGAAAACACTGCCATTGTGTTTAGCAGAAATCTTGGGGCTTTGTGAGAGCAGATCTGAGTAGTGAGTCCTCTGTTTCAGACCCATTATGGGAACTGTGCCCACAGGCTCTGGTAAAGTCAATCACACAGCTTCTGAAAACCTTACAGCCACAGGATTGGATCCTGGGTTATTGTCTCATTCTAGAGGAGATTTGCTAATGTAGTCAGTCCAGTAAGCTCAATTTTGATGCCATCACCTGAACTAAAACAGCTGTTTGCAGTTAGTGCACATAAAAAGAACAATAACAAAAATGCAGCCTGCCCTTCGAATCCTACACACACTTAATGCAAAGAGTTCACCAAGTTCTGGTGACTTTCTCTCCCTGTGCTCTAACTAAAACATTCAAAACAATTCACCTTGCTCAAGACCAAACGAAAAATAATGTTTATCATTCCTCCAGTGTTTCTGATGGGCAGCAGTGACTGGTTAATGGAAGATAAACGTTTCTGTGTGTGTGTGTGTGCAGACAGGGCTCTCACTGCTGTGGAGCTGATCTAAGCACAAAGTTAGAGGGAGGCGAGGGCTGGGCGACGGCTGTTGCAGCACTGGGATGGGATGAGGTAGAGAGCTGGTTTCTTACCAGGACTGGGATCCAGGGCAGCTGGCCCACCCTCCCATTGGGAACAGTGAACAAGGAGCTTGTAAAATACACAGACCAAATGGAAATGACCCCTATTGACTGAAACCAGCTGCATGTCAGACCTCTCACTGTCTTTCTTGATTTGCTATCTCAAATAAATGGACGTAGTAGAAGGGGCTATGGAAAGAAAACAAAATAATTTATTCTCCTTGAAGTCGTGCCACACTAATAAGACAGAGTTTGTACGGCTGAAAAAAAAAAAAAAAGTTTATTCATAGATTAAGTTTTTCCCTCCTTTTTTTTTTAGCTTTGAAAGTCTGCAGTTTAGAAAAAGACATGGTGTAGTTCAGCTTCACAGGTCTTTGACAAATATTGCATTGGTGGATTTTGTTGGGTAATCACAAAAAACTGCTGGCTAATGAGAGCTGGGCATTTTACATTTTGATTTAGGAAACCAAGTTATGACAGCTTTTATGGGTGATTTGGCTTGGAACTGTGTGGTGGCTCAGCCCCATGAAAAAGATCTTAGTGAGTTTTAAAGAATGACGTGCAGAACAACTTGACTTATTCATGTGTTGTTTTCCATACATTTCCTAATACACTCCTGGGTAACATCAGTTATTCACCAGCATTATGAAGAGCTGCTTACAGTAGCCAGGGTAGCACTTGAATTTGAAAACGTTAAGGATAACAGCTGCTCAAATCCTTCATTTTATACCCAGATGGGTTACTTCAATTGGTATGAGACTGAGCTCTGTTCTGACTTTAGTTAGGGAAAGAGGGATTTAACCTCATTGTCATAGTTGCTTCAATCTGTTTTGGAAGAGATCATCAGGTTGTGACATGTGCCATCATGGTTTGATAGGCTTTCTTAAGGAAACTTCTTAAAAGCCGTCAATCTAGTTTTCCTTCACATAAACTGAGGCATTTATGTGTTTAGCAAATGCATCTTTTTTTTTTTTTTTTGTGTTTTTTTTTTTCAGGCTTTTTTCTTTTCATGCTTTTCAAGCATTTTTTTTTTTTTTTTTGGTCTTGTCTTGTTCAGGCTTTTTCTTGTTCAGTCTTTTCAGACATTTTTTTTGTCTTGTTAATAAAGTAAGCCACCAAATTTGGATGAATGATTCTATTAGAGTGTCTTAGTGGAATTACCTTCTTGAATTCTGCAAAAATGCGTGGGATACAAAAATTTGAGGATGACACTTTGAATTGACCACGTTGCTTCTTTCTGCCTTCAACAACCTCCCTTTTTTTTCACTAATATTTTTCTCTCTTTTTCTCTTTAAGAATTTATTTCTTCCTCACTCCTAGGTACACAAACACAGTAGGGTAGCAGCTTTGAATAAGGGAGCCTTTACCTGTGACCTCGCCATGGAATTGCACAGACGGATGTTATTTCAAAGAGTAGCACACTCTTTTAGGACACCAGTGATTTTGGTAGTCCAAGGGTAGGATGACACCAGTGAGGTGACTGTATGCCAGTACAGCTCACAGCTTTGAGATGGCCCTATAGTTGCACTAAAAGGGAACTTTTTTCTTCTGCATTTCAGCTATAGCTTTAGTATGCAACGGCCCTATCCTGCAATCCAAAATGCGGCAGCCCTTCCCATTGCCCTTTGGTGGTGTTCAAGTAAAAGTGAATGAATCCCACTGATATTAAGGAAAGTTTTACCCTGGTCAGGACTCCAGGGCCAAGTCCAGTGATGGTACAAAACATGAGGAGTACAAAACAGAGAAGGATTTGCTTGTGATAACAACATAGCAGATGATAGAATTTACCAGCAAGGAGGATCAGATTGAGGCCACCCTCATTATTTTCCTATCCTCCTTGTGAAAGAACAGGTTGTGTGAAAGGGGAACTTTGTTTCACCTTTATTTTTAATCAGTTTCCCTTTTAAAAGTTGCAAGAATACAGGCTTCATGAAGCTAGTGCTACTGAGCTGCCAAAGAGGAAAGGATGAGAGCCAGTTACTTTTCCTCAGCAGCACAGTAGGAAACGTGTAACTGTTAAATTTCAGTTCAGATGTTTATATCTTTACATATTTACAGTGGAACACTAAGTTACAGCCCAAGAATATGTTCTTTCTCAAACTGAAATAATATGCCTTTTATCAAGGGAACAGCAAGAAAAAAACTAAATCTCAAAACACGGGACAAGGCACTACAACAGCAGAAATCTTACTCTGATTGCTTAGATCATTGTGTATGAATGTTGAATTTTCTGCCTTGTTCTGTTCCAGAGACTGAAGGCAGCGCTGACTCATCATCCCGCTGCCATGTCAAACGGGAATATGAACACCATGGGCCACATGATGGAAATGATGAGCTCTCGGCAGGACCAGACGCCACACCATCATATGCACTCACATCCTCATCAGCACCAGACACTGCCACCTCATCACTCGTACCCACACCAGCACCAGCATCCAGCGCATCATCCTCATCCTCAGCCTCATCACCAGCAGAATCATCCCCACCACCACTCTCACTCGCACCTTCACACACACCCGGCACATCACCAGACCTCGCCGCACCCCCCGCTGCACTCAGGCGGACAAGCTCAGGTAGATCTTCAGGCCGTGCTGCCTCGCTGAGTTTTGCTGTACTGCTCTGTACTGCTTCTTCTTGCACGTATGTCTTGTCAGACACAAGCCCCTCGGGGTACTCATAAATGTCTGCTACCAATGGTAGGGAAGTGCAAACATTCTTCAGAAAACAGTGAGGCAACAACTTGTTTTGCTGCTTTATTTGCTAGACATTTTTAATATCTTACTTTATAAGGAGCTCTCAGGCTTTTCAATGCTCTGAGCTCTGCAAATTGCCACATATCCTTTTATGGATGAAGTTTATTTTGGAGATTAGCATATTATATGTGTTCCTTAATGTGCTTGAACCTGAAAGTCTCTGGCCAGGATTTAAAGAGCTGCATGTGTTTTACCTGCAGAAATACACAGCGCAATCTTTAGTGAAGTAAAATGGCACTGAGAGTGTGTGTTCAAGACTGGACGTAGTAGAGGTAGTTCTAAGATAAGATCCACTGGCTTAGAGGAAAAGCAGAAAGGATGCAGACCCTGTGAAGGGGATAGCAGCCTCCATCTTCAGACTATGAGAGAAAGCTGAGATTAGCTGAGAGTGCAGGCAATAATTGGCAGATGTTCTGACAGAAGAAAAAGATGGTGAAGCCAGTCCAAGGAGAGAGATTTAAACCAGGAAGGCAATTTTGAATTGTATTCAGATGATGAGAAAATTAAGGTCTCCATTGAACAAGATGTAGGTCTCAAATTTTGGACCAGGTATATTTGGCAATTTGAATTGTTCATATGTGAAATGAAGTTTCTTGAACTAATGAACCACTGAGCACAGATTTTAGCAGAGTCATTTTTCTAGAGGAATTCAATTAATGTCTTAAGATGATAGGCTTCTGCATCTGGATTGCACAAGAAAAATAAAGCTCTCATTCAGGTCTGAGGGGCAAATTTAAGGAGGACAGGTGGGCAGTACATAGAATGAAGCCAAAGAGGAGTGCCAGCCATATGAAGTTCAATCTGTGAAGTATTGTGTTGCTTGCAAATACCTTTCGGACAAGCTCTTAGAAAGAAAATCAGAAGATTTGGCTGACATCCCAGTGTCTCACAACATTAACTATTTATTAACATCTAGCTTTATTATTGCAGAGGCTGCAAACATATGGATTTCCCTAAAGCGTTTGCTAATGTAAAATGAATTATCAGCTTTACAGAAACAGTCTAAATAAGAGAGCAGCAGATTCCCCTGTGAGAAGATGTCCAGAGCTTTCCTAAGTTTAGTTCAGTCTTTACATTGTAAATTCAATTATTTTCCCATCTGTTAATGAGTTACTTTCCTTGGAGTTGTTTAAAAACTGCAATAAAAAGACATTATCTCGTAACAGAGAAACAAAAAGTAATCTGATGGTTGTCTTGGAGCTTCATGAGAGAGCAAGGATAAAGTTGTACTTAGCAGCCTGAGGACTCCATGGATGAGGTGAAAGAAGTCACTAAGCCTCTCTGAGGCTTTTAAAACAAGGATAATTACACTGACCCCTCACTGAGGCTTTGGGAGGATAAACATGCTAATGCAGAGTCAGATACCACAATATGGAGCACTGCTGCAAAATATCAATATTACCACTTTTAACAGGTGAGGAGAAAATAGCTACCAGAGAAAACAAACCTCAATGAGCCAGTGGCCCTCCTGCTCAAGCAGGTCTATGTCTTTCTTACACTCATTCCAGTTAGGAGAGCTTAGACTTCTTGTGTTTGGTATTCCCTGTTATATAGACACCTCAAAAGACTCACAGGTGGGCAAGAAGAGATACAGGCACCAGAGCAGGTGGGCTGACTGGCAGCCACAAAGTTGTGTCAAGTTCACATCCTGTAGCTGGGTCTGTGCAGTCAGATGAGCTTTGCCATGCACAGTGTGTCATTGGAGGTAACAGGCCCTGTCAAGGTGAAGGATGTCTTCACCTTGTCCATAGGTATAAGTGTCACAGAGGATGGGAACAGAAGGTGATAGAGTAGAAATCCTGGGGCCAGCGGCTTCCATGGGCAGCAAGCCTCTTGCTTTGCATCTGCTCCCACAGTGCAAAGGCTTCAGTGGTGAGAAAATAAGTGTTCGCTGAGAAATAACCAATTAGTTAGTAATTTCTAAGCTTATCCATAGTCCCCATGGTAATGGCATCTTTGGAGGTCAGATTGGTACAGCAGTTATTAATTTTATGATGTATTTTACTAAATATTAACCTCCTTATTCTTCTGAGCCAGATTCTTCCATTCCAGACCACTTGGCAAATGACAGCATGGCCCACACTGCTGTAAGATGTGTGCTCCCATGCTGAGGTTGTTGTTATTCATAAGTAATTTTATGCTTTTCAGCTACCATTTTGATATACAGGACCCCAATGAATTTTTTTTTTTTGTAGAATGAATGAATGGGTACTAGTTTTGTCGTAAGTTGCAAAAAAATGAGAGAAAATCTGCATCAAGCATAAAAGTAGAAATCACCTTTAGATAGGTATCTTTCTGAGAAAGTGAGGCATTTTATCAAGTTGTAGCTAAGTTGCCTCAACTACTACAGAAATTGTACTATTATTCTTGGTCCCATAAAGGTGTCTTTGTATCAAACTTGCCAGAGTGATAGCTTAAGCAGAGTAGAGGTTTGGATGTTTTTCATATTCTTAGTTGTCCTGCATTTGTCTTCATTATGGATATGTGATTAGTATCCTCAAAAAAAAAAAAAAAAAGCTTCTATTTTAATATATGTTAATTTTCTTTCACACCACTAGGCAAGGCAGCAAAATCCTGCTAGAGAATCATGCTTGGACAGTTACTAAGATATAGGTTAAAAGATTTCAGGGTTAAGAGCTATCTAGTAAGAGTCAATTAATTATCCCATGTGACATTATTAGTGATGTAATGGCAACCTTTATAATTAATATCTGCCAGAGATGGAGAGAAGGTTTTGTTGTTCTGAAAATATGCTTCAGCTGCCCAAAGACTTGACTGGTACATTCTGAAACCAAAATGAATCAGTAGTTATTCAGGGAATTTCTGGAGTCCAGTGCAGGGCCACCAAAATGATCAGGGGACTGGAACATCTTCCTTATGAGGAAAGGCTGCTGGAACTGGGGCTGTTTAGTCCAGAGAAGACTGAAGGGGAATCTTATTAATATTTATAAGTATATAAAGGGTGGGTGTCAGGAGGTTGGAGCATCCCTTTTTTCGGTGGTAGCTAACAACAGGACAAGGGGTAATGGGATGAAGCTGGAACACAAAAAGTTCCATTTAAACATAAGAAAAAACTATTTCACTGTTCAGTTGAGGGAGCCCTGGCACAGGCTGCCCAGGGAAGATGTGGAATCTCCTTCCTTTGAAGGTCTTCAAAACCCAACTGGTTGCATTCCCATGTGACCTGATCTAGGTGGACCTGCTTCTGCAGGGGGGTTGGACTAGATGATCTTTAAAGATCCCTTCCAACTCCTATCATTCCGTGATTCTATGAAATGACCATATGAGGGGGGGAAAAATAAGAATCGTGTGGTTATCTTTTTCTGCCTATGTAGCAGACTCTACTGAGGGAATTAAGAAACAAGAATTTTTAAAGTCAAATGAAAAAAGGAGACAAATGGGATAAGGAAGGCTTTTGGTGTCCATAAACATAAATAACAGATCTCTGAATTCTGGAAGGGTGTTGTATGTGAGAAAATTAAAGGCCTTTGAGGAGATGTTGACATTAAAACTGATCTCTGAGGCTTCTGTACCGATGTATATTGCTAAAGAGGCAGCATGCCCGAGCTGGTGGACAAGGAGCAGCCAGTGTCCCTAGGCAGCTATCTCCCGATGTGCATGGCAGCCTAGGGATGCTGTACAAACCATAGCCCTAGAACTCCAGCCCCTGGTGTGTACAGAGGATTAGAGATTTTACCAGTAAACATTTGGAGTTAATACAAGCTAAAATTCTAAAAATCAATCAGAAAGTGTGGGGTTGATATTTATTTTTAGAAGGTTATTTAAAAAAAAACAAAACCACATTTTGTTTCTGTACGTCCAAAAGAGACTCCCTGATTGTGCAACATAAAGCTGGGAATAAATTCAGCTTTATGCAAAAAGCGTTATCTGATGCACAGAATAATTGCACATAAAATTGCCACTTTAATTGATACAAGTCAGCTGGGGGAGGGAGCAAACTTTTCTTCTCAGTTTGTGGTGTGATTCTAGACAGAAAAGGACCTCGCAAGACGATAGTTATCATTTTAATTGAGACAGACAGAGGTGTTAGGCAAACACATGTTAATTGCAGCAATTGAAATTCAGGGCTCGGTCTTACAAAGCACTGAGTACATCCACTCCCTGGAGTCAAAAGGAAGCACCTTGGAGATTTGGGCCTTTGCCAGAACAAGAGGGTTAATTTTGAGTCAACAATTCAGGTTTCCAGAGTGTTCCAGACTGTGTGGGAGTGGCGGCAGCAATGTGAGTGGCAGCAGCGGCTCCCACTGGGCGTAAGCGATGGAACCTGTGGGTCAGGCTCCCTGGCACAAGCCAGAGCCCCATGGCCTGGGTGCCATGGAGAGGCAGAAGAGTCTTCCAAAAGCTGGCTATTCCCAGGCAGCTGGACATTAAGTTTGACGCTGGTTCCTGACAGGGATATGACCATGTGTTTCATCCACCCAGGAGTAGGAGCACAGTCTCTGTGGGGTTGCCAATACCACACGCCTTTTCTGTAATGGCATGGGCCAGTTACTCTCAGGAACAGGGTCAATGTTCTCCTACACTTGAAAAAGCATAAACACACATAGTTTCATAGGAGCGGGTACACGTGTGGTATGCCTCTACTGTCAAAGCCAGGCTGCTAAACAAGGAGTATAGCATCCATGAGAGTCAAGTGGAAATGCCTGGTAAGGGGAATATACCTTCTCTATGCAGTGCAGGGATATGAAATGCAAGTTTGAGTTCAGGTACCTCAATCCTTTCTTTTGCCCCCAGCTGAGGGGCATCGAGGTCTGCTTGCCTTGCATGACCCTATTCTGTGCTCTGCAGCTCCACTCAGGTACAAATAGCCCTGCAACTCCTATCTCTAGAGGTGGAAAGGCATGAGGTGGAGACAGGGGTGCCTGTGAAATACAAATGTCTTAAAATTTTGGAGGCAATTGGAAAAAAAAAAGAGAGACAAATAATACCACTAAAGTCTTGGGCTTTGATTAAAACAGTTGCTGAGAGAAACTTGACATTTCAGGTTTGAAATAGGTGGTGGCAGAGAAAGTACCTAAGTGAATGTTTTTAACAACTAACTGTAAGGGGAAAAATATTTTCCCTACTAATATTCAGATTATTGTTTCAAAAAAATCTCCCATTTCAGCATGGTAAGGATTTGCCAGCAGCTAATTTCAGTGGCATCTGATATAGCCAATTTTGACTCGTGCCTGTTGTAGACCTCACTGGGGAGCAGGATGAGCATGTGAGATTTCGCTTTCCACTTCAGCATCCCCCTCTGTAACTTTCTCCCCTCACCACCCCTTGCCAAACTTCTTGTTCCCCACCAGGTCTCGCCAGCGGCGCAGCAGATGCAGCCCACGCAGACGATACAGCCGCCGCAGCCAACCGGTGGTCGCCGGAGGAGGGTGGTGGACGAAGACCCAGATGAGAGGAGGCGGAAATTTCTGGAAAGGAACCGAGCCGCCGCCACACGCTGCAGACAGAAGAGGAAGGTCTGGGTGATGTCACTGGAAAAGAAAGCAGAAGAGCTCACCCAGACAAACATGCAGCTTCAGGTGCGGGCCACTGTCTGCGCCCCCAGGACACAGAGGGGCTCTTTGTGCTGGCAGGGGCTGGCAGTGCCTTCGGGACTGCCCTGGCACAGCTGCTTCTAACGGGAGCGTGGGCATAATCAAAGCAAATTAATCAAGATGTATGTGCTTCAATTAAAGAAGTAATTACATTTTAGTGGGATAAGCCAGGAAAAGGCTGTCTTGGGATTTAGAAGTCTTCACTAGATGGAGTTGTATTTATTTTCTTTACTTGTCACTGCTTTTTGTGGGGATTTTTTTTTGGAAGTGACGCTAATTCAGACTTCTTCAGAGCAGAGTATGTAGCTAAATCCTCATTGAAAGCAAGGGAGATATGAGCATAAATAGTCAACCAGTAAGGAAAACAAAATGGATAGATGAAGATGCCCTGAATATGATAATAAAAGACTTTTTTACAGTACTGCTCTTCTTGTGGTGGGCCCAGTACTTCTGCCCCCATCCAGAGGTGTGCCTGTGTGCTGCCAAGAGCACAAAGACTGTTTGATTAATGGCAGTACCCCAAAACACAGGGGTGTGAGCAGCACCCAAGCACTAGCTGTGATGAGCTGTGGATGACAGCAGCTCTATCACCATACCTCTGAATGTGAACCCCATGGGGTCTGGCCCCACACCCTGTCCTGATGCAAAGAGTCAGAATCCTTCCTAAGTGGACCAAAACGTTGCTTCAAGTATCTCTGGTGCTGTGAAGTTAGTTCATTTGTCAGTTCATGTCACCAAATCTGAAAGCCAAACTGCCCTCAGAACAAGTTATAAATTAATGCCCTGGATAAATCTTATCATAAACATGAGCACCAAGTGACATTTTTTCTCAGTTCTGAAGTTGTGGAGCAGTTTCTGTGTTCTTGGGTTTCAACTTTGCAGAAGAGCCTGGTTAAAGCTTTGTGGCAAACCAAACCCTCTCTTTCTTTTCTAGAATGAGGTTTCCATGCTGAAAAATGAGGTAGCACAGCTGAAACAGTTATTGTTAACACATAAAGACTGTCCGATAACAGCTATGCAGAAAGAATCGCAAGGATATCTAAGTAAGTAGCTGGTATGTTTGCACTATCTCCACACTCCTCACAGGAAAGCAGAGTTTCTAATTGTTCCCTCCAGAACCCCTTGTCAGTCACATTATCACTTGAACCTGCCTTCTCAAACTTCATCCGAGCCATCCAGTCTCCTGCCCTTATTTATCCAGCCCTGCTCAAATGCACAAAGGCCCTGGCTTGCACCTCATGCGGCAGGGCTAGCCTTCCCCACCCCTCCCTTCCTCACGGACACGCACACGGATGGACGCTCACTCCCCTGTGGAGGATCCCGCTTGAACTCACAGCTCCAAACCCGCAAGAGTCCTCCTGGGCGCAGCGCTGACAGCACCTTAAAATAACTCTCAAAAGGAAAGTTAAAAAAGAAAACATTACAGCCCCCTCCAGCGAAAAGGGTCCTGTGCACTGACAGTGGCGCAGACCAGGCGCAGCACAGGTTTTCAAGGTTTGTTCACTCTTTTTAAATTCTTATCTTCTTTTTTTTTTTTTAAAAAAAAAATCTCATCTAATGGAGCTGTTGAATCGATTCTGTCTAGCTGATGCATTTTATGAGTGTGGTAATTTAGGGACAAATTCCTTGCTTGGCTTTAGAATGGCACAGAAGAGCCTCAGGGTTAATATTTGTGAAATTGTGGCATTCTCTTAAAATAGACCCCGTTTCTGTCTCCTCTGCATCACTATGCATCTGGCTTTTTAACAGTGCTCAAAGAAAAAAATGCATAATTGCATTACATGCCTATCAACTGTTGCTTGAATTAGATTTTCTGTGCTGCAGTGCACTGCACTCTAACTTTGATTCCTGCTGGAGCAAATGAAGCATTTTAAGCATCCCAACTGATTTTATAGCTCTTAAGATATCAGATCTTTTATCCTGACATTGATTTCATGATCATTAAGGTCTTGGACTTTTATCAAGGTCCATACTTCTGAAGTCAGGTTGATACCAGAGAAGCTGATTTAAAATAAACCCAAACAACCCAAACCTGCAATAGATCAGAAAGCAGAGAATGCTGGATAATGGTATTTTGAAATCCTGGGACTTGAGCTAATACTATCAAGTTGTTACTATTGCTCCTGTAGTAGCATATCCCTGTTCCAGGAGTGTCACCCAGTTTGGACTTGTTAGTCAGATGGAAAGATAAATGTATGTTGTCTCTATGCTCTCACTCTTTGCCCAGGTCCCGAAAGCAGCCCTCCTGCGAGCCCGGTCCCAGCTTGCTCCCAGCAGCAAGTCATCCAGCACAACACCATTACAACCTCCTCCTCCGTCAGCGACGTCGTGGGAAGCTCCACTCTCACCCAGCTCGCCAGTCACAGAACAGACATCAATCCCATCCTTTAAAAGAGGTTGATCAGAAACTGCTAGGGGAGTGGGGCAGCGTATCAAAGGGTCCTCTGTGCTAAGGACATTTGCAACCGTAACTCATGCCTGGAGATTCCTCAGTTCTTGAAAGACTCTGGCTTTCATTTTTATAGTTATTAAAATGTCTTTTATACTTAGTTACATAAAAGGGAGTTATGCAATTAATATGCTATCAGCTTGAGAAGTGCTTTGGTGCTTTCTCCAGTTTTTTTGGTACCAGTTACTTGTTTATAAACCTAACTGTTTCTGTACATAGTCATGTTTCCTTCTCACCAATATAGCCTGAAGCCTCAGAAATATGGAGTTGTATTAAACTGCAGCTTGTTAGCCAATGTGAGGCATGAAAAATATTAAACAGTCATATGCAGGTAACTAGAGGTAATTAGACTATAAATATATATGGAGAGGGAATCAGCTGACAGCATAATAAAAAGTGAGTTAGCATTGTGCTATCAACAGACCCCCATCTTGCATTCAGAACCTCTTTCAAAGTGGTTATATAGGATGTGGCTATCAGGACAAAATCAAGCCCAAATAATGTGCTCTCCCCCTTCTCCTCTCTCCCCTACTCTGGCCTTTATCTCCTCCAGTTAGTCTTACCGCTTCTTTTTCCCTTCCCAAACCCTTTTAATCCCCCAGCTTTTTTTTCCCTGCTTTTTTTCATTTCAAGGCTTTCTTGCTTCCCTCTCTTTTTCTCCAAGAACGGTGATGAAGAAGTGAAAACTTCAAGCCCACCTAAAAACTGTCAGCACAGCTGCTGCTCTCACTTGCTCTTCACCCACAGCTGGACTGCACTGAGCGTTTGGCTTTTAAAAAACAGAAATGCTCCTGATTTAGTGTTTTTAATAAACAGTGAAAGACAAAAGCAGTGCAGCCCCAGGTGAAGCGGGATTGAGAGCCAGCTGTGCCGATGCTAGCAGCCCTGTAAGCTTCTGCAGCGTAGTACGGGCATAGCGAGCAGCACCTGAGAATCACAGCAATTCTTTTGCACTGACAGTCATTAACATAGAAAAATCCATGTAGTACATAATAATTCGGAAAACTTCTGTTCCCTAACCCGGTTGTGTTGTTCTAGCAATGAAAGCCAACAGCCTCAGGTTTTATGGGTTATAAACAAGAAATACATCAGCGTAACGGTTCTCACTGGTTGGAAAAATGCCATTTTTAATGCCCAGGGAAAGCCCTGCTCTCTGCAGGCATTCTTTTAAGTGTTCCTGGACTGATCTCGAGCTGACAGACAGCAGTGTCGCTTCACTGACTTTAATGGCACTTAACGCCCGTTTGCTGTGGGTAAGAAATTGTCTCATTAGGACGCTAAACAGTGTTTAGAAGGCATGTGGCCGCTGGAAAGCGCTGCAAGAATGACAAATCTCACCATGCTCTGAGTAAAATTCAGTCCTGCAAAGAGGGTCCGGAAAGGAGCCTTATGCCACAATTAAGGTTTTTGTTTGGACGCTGGGCCTGCCCCTCAGTGCAACTGATTTGCATCCCCGAGTGGTACCAGTGATTGATGGCAAAATCAGACAGAGATGATGCCAGTTAATTATGCTGCCTTGCTGTATATGGGGACCTGATTTTGCTCTCAAGTCTGTCAGCGCCGCTTACCCGGGGACAGGGCTCCAGGCTGGTGATAAATGTTCAAATGTTTTGAGCTACATCTTTAATTGCAATAACTAAATCAGGTTATTCCCAGCAAATCCTCTAGCCCTGAACATGCTTTGTTCTGAAGCAAAGTTCTCTTCCTTGAAGGCTGTGTCTTTGGTTTTTCGAGGAGTCAAGGGTTTTAAGAGGGTGTCTCTTCTCTATGCGGGAGGGAGAGTGAAACAACCGAAGCGTGAGGCTCTGTAAGGAGCATGGCCCACCTAGAAGGGAAAGCAAAATTCTAAGGATCATTCCTTTCCAAATTAGTTCTTACCTTGGAAACTAACTTTTTATTAGTATTCTTTTCTTTAACAGCTTGATTTCCATTTATGCAAATACATTCAAAAGATTTTTAATGTACAGTGTAAATCTTGAATTGATTATATAGTCTAAGAACCAAAAAAAAGATGAAAAAATACAAATGTAAAGGATTTTCTATTATATTTTAGACAAACATATGCTTTTAAAGTGTTTTAAATACCGAATCTATAATTGTTTTTAACCTCCAGTTGTAATAGCTAAATGGTTTTGCTTTATCATGGCTCCCAAGGGAACTTTTTCAAATATGCAGTTGAGCAAAATGTTCCAGCTGAGTATCCACTATGTAAAAAAAAAAACAAAACAAAACAAAACCAAATAAGCATTTCCCCTGTGTCTGAATTTCATCATTCACCATGAAAAAGAAAATGCCACGGGGTTAATTTTTAAAACTTCAGCTCTATGTGGGTAGCACTTAAATACATTAAAAATAAAAATCAATTGTTGGTAATATTAGAAAACCCAGTTGAGCTACACTGCACTAGAATTACGGTTTAGCTTCATTTTATTCAGTCTCTTCAATTAAAATATTTAGCTGTTAAACTGAAAGCCTCTACATTAAAAAGAAAAAAAAAGAGAAAAAATACAAAAACCTCGCCTAAGTTTTGTTAAATTCAGCAACTTGACAGTTTGACTGATGTGTATTATATATAGCTCAATTATTTCTTTTTTTAATGCTAACTAGGCAAGCCAACCACACATGTTGGCCTAAATGTGTAACTACAATGAAGTGTCTCCTCTCTATACTATTGGCCTTTAGGTATAATCCTTGCTAGTGATGTGGAAATAAGTAAAGGATGAAAAGCTATTTGCTATTGCTTCTTGTAACTCTGTCGCAGGTTCACAGGCCAAGACAACATGCCGCATATTTATATCAGCTATATCTCCAGTAAAAGGACCAACCGTACCAGGCACCTTATATTGCTCATCAGATTCACTTCCACGTTGAAATGCTCTTGTTTTCCACAGGGGTGATCCTGCAGCCTTTCCTCTTGTGGCTGGTCTGGCCGGGCACCAGAGGCTGCTTGAGCAAGGGCTGCGGGAGAAGCCCCTGCCTCACTGTCCCGTGGACGTCTGTCTGCTGCTCGGTCAGTGGCACTGGCCTCTTCCTAAGCACGTCACTCTAAACGCACTTCCCGGCCTCTTTCTGTTGAGGAGAAATCCTGCTTTTCTGTGAGCTACTATTGGAGACTGCTCTGCTTTCCTCCTGCCCAAGTGATCCAGCCCATTGCCTGGCTCCACGCCCCATCCAGCTCCCTGAGAGCGCTCCCCTCGCCCTCTGTCCCGGGCAGCTGCCAGGCAGCCACAGCCACCGCGGGCACCTTGTCGCCAGGAGCCACTGCTGGGCACTGCATCAGAAGCGCCTTGGAAATCTCAGCCATGGACAACTGCAATGCTTTGGTGGGAAAGAAATTATGCTGTGATCCAGTTCCTCCATCCCTGACCCTCCTTCCCCGAGTCAATTTATGCAAGCCATATTCATAATGCTGCCTGTGGGAGACAAGTAGTTTGTGTGCTATCATGGTGTGTTTTATAAGGATGACAATGATGATGATGATAATGATTTATGGAGAATTTCACGCTGTTGGGAGTTAATTCCTGCTATGAAGCTAAATGTCTGCTGCCTGTCTTCTGAATAGTGGAAAGTCAATGGTTCAGTGCCTCAGTGCGTGCGGATTTAATGTGTTAATTGACTCTGTCCTGTAAACTAACAAGCCAGCTATAACTGTTGTTAAATGCCCAACTTTTGAGGATTCATATTTTTTTAAGCAACAATATTTAGTGTTGAAAACTAGCCTTTTAGTTTAGGCAAAAATGTGCTTTTTAGCAGCTAATACCTTTTTTTAAAAAAAAGCGTATAGAGTGAATTTATGAAAATTCATGAGGACCAAAGCGATTTTAAAACAGGAATCTATTAATTTAGTATTCACATAGAATTTTATAAAGTATTTATTAATAAATGTTATTTTAACACATTCCATTTGAACAGTATTCTTGTACAGAATCTGTTTGGGTTTTTTAAGTTACAATATTAGTTTTGCAATAAACAACTCTAAGTGTGTGTGCATCTTAAACTTTCAGGGTCTCAAGCAGAAGTCATCCATCTAAGATGGAAAAGCTTGCTGAGGTCAGTTGTACAGAGGTTCCTAGAATTAAATGTTTTCCTTAAAGCAGCATCTGCTCTATTTTTTTCCCCCTTTTTTTGGTAGCAACAAAACAAATTATGAACCTTCAGTTGTTTCCTTCATATTGGAAATGTGCTCTCTCATTTCAGAAAGCATGGGTCAACATATAACTGGAAAGCCTGTCTTTTCTTTTTTTTCCTCCTTTTTTTTTAAGGCTGATTTTATACATCACTATGGGAGATAGATGTAACCCCATCCTTGTTTCTTTTCTAATATTACATAGTGAGTTGCACTATATTGCCTTATCATTGCCTCCTCTGTCCTCTTACTAAGCAGTGTTCCTTAGCTTTAGACCATTGAAGCTCCATTATACATCAGAGAAAATTACTGGAGGGGGAAGAAGAAAAAAAAGATCGATCTGTAGACATAAAAACTAAGCTGTGCCTATAAAACAAAACCAGTTACAACTAATTAGTATCTTATTTCTACGTTTCAATTATTTATATTATTTTAAAATTGCACTTTAGCTCTCACTGTCTTTCTTGCTCTCCCTTGTTGAATCATTTATAAATACTCTTGTAAAACGTTTGCACCAGATACATTTATATGCTTCCACTGGTGGCATATCTACAACTTGTCTCTCACACCTGCCTGAATGAAGAAGCTGAGAACAGCCAGTCTGCAGTGTGACTTAGACTTTACACCCTCTTCATGACAGCATATAAATGTTTTATTCTGCAAAGTGCTTGAGGCAGCATCTAAGCTACATTTATAATCTCTCATCCCGAGAACCAAAGTGTCCTGTATATCATAAGGTCAGGAGACTGGCTCTGTTGTGCACTGTCGTGCACTTTGACTGTTGTCCAACTCACGGTAGCTGTGAAGCTGCAATGATAACAGTGGCCATAACTATTAGAGTTCTGAATCAATAAAATATGTTGCCTTATAACTTGACTAGGGACAGCACCTTTAAAAAAAAAATAAGGAAAGAGACTAAAAATTTTCTAAGGACAAACAAAAGCAATATAATCTCAAGTGATTTCAACACACAAAAAAAAATGTTGTTCAATTTTTCATCTGTAATAATAATCTTACTACAAAAAGACTGTTTACATCCATAACCACATTTTTGTTTTTTACAGAGCTTACAGTTATCTCAGTTTCGTCAGTGGCTTGACACTTAAGAGCTAAATTGCTTACCATTATTGGTTTTCCATAGCTTTCAAAATGACTTTATAGCAAATCTTAAACTGCATGAGGCAAAAAATGTCAGTGTTTGCACACGCTCACAGACAGGAATGTTTCTCTCAGTGGAAATTTGATCCTTCCCCTCTCCTTGGACTGGAATCAATACTTTCAACTCGGTAATATTTAGACAAATGTGTACTACCTGGGCTTTAGGATCTCCAGTTCTATATTTGTGCAAATTAAATGTTCAGTTTCACCTGGTGGAACTCTTCCTGAAGTAAGAGTATGTTATCTGATGCCATGAGACTCTCAGACCCAAATCTCCCTCTTGACTAAAAATCTA
The DNA here is from genome assembly GCA_013401255.1 of Urocolius indicus. NCBI lineage: Eukaryota > Metazoa > Chordata > Aves > Coliiformes > Coliidae > Urocolius > Urocolius indicus. The sequence continues at coordinate 166,125 of WBNH01012496.1, forward strand.
TTTGACAGCCTCTGTTTGACAGTGTCAGCAAGCAAAGGAGGGGGGGAGGGCTGATAGGGCATTTCAAGGGAAATGTTTTCCTTGCTGGAATTTAGGAAATTCCAGATAATTTTTTTCCTCAGCCCTCAGAGTTGAGATTGCAAAGAGATCCCTGTCAGAGACAACCTTTACCATGCTCCCACAAGACAAACTATTTTGCATGAAAGGTGTAGTTGCTCTTCTTAATAAAAGTGCTTGCCACTGAGAGTTTTGCCTTTGTCATTGGGACCCAAGTGTTTCTTAGCCCATGGCCGTGAGCTCTGTCCCCTTCTCTCTTAACAGCTCCATTCAAATACTGGGTGGCACTCACCAATGAATGTTGCTTCTTTGGACTGTTGCCGTTGTCCTGGTTTTAAGGAACTTTTAGCACTGCTTGGAGTAAGCCTAAACTATCAAAGTTTATATATAAATATATATTATATTAAAAAAAAAAAGGTGCTGTCATAGTAAGTTTTGGGCTTGAGGTTGTTTGTATTGTATGCAAAGGTTTTGTGTTTGTTTGTCTGTTTGTTTTATTTTGTAAAGCAACCACCTTCCTTACTGGAGGGAGATTAATTTTTTTTTTTTTGGTACATAAGTGTAAATACTTGCTGCAGCATTTAATATGTTTAATTTTATGTTAAGCTTTTTGTTGCATTGTGAACCCATTATTGTTACAAATGGACAATGTGTTCATTGAGACTGTTCAACTAGGTCAGATTTTTACATCTCTTTCTAGCTAGAAGAGACAGGAATTTTGTGCATTTGTACAAATGTTAATAATATCACTGCAATTCCAATATAATAAAGCACTCAAAATACAAACAACTCCAGTAGTTTGGCCGTGTCTATACCCTAGACATTTTACAGTACAGATAACTCCTGCAACTGAACCTAGCTATACTTAGTGGTTTTTATTCTGAGCCACAATCCCTCATCTCCCCCAAAATCAGAGAAGGACCACAGTGCTGGGCACCCTCCTGTCTGGCAGTAGGTGTGAGGGGCTGTGGAGGCCTTACAGCACACTGTTGCTCTCCAGCAGCTGAGGTGACTTTGCAAGAACAAATTCTCTGAAGCTTTTCCAAGGAGGGAGGTTGCAAAGACTCAAACAAAAAGACTTACGTGGTGGAGCCTGACATGAGGCCTCGGCATAAGGATGAGGCAAGCTGTTATTTTACTTTTCCTTGCAGCTGGAGTGTGCTTATATCAAAATACACTCTATGCTTGTTATCCCGCCAACCTCGCTTCTTGCCAAAAGCTGCCTGGAAATGGATTTCCTGCTGGGCTAATTAGCTCTAATTGTGATGCCCCTGTTATCTTGCCAACCTCATTTCTCACTATAAATTGGTCCATACAGACCTTGGCACAATAATGCGTAAACGGTAATCTAAAGTTAGTCAGGATGAACCCATTTCTTCAGTGGGCAAGCCAGATCTTGATTAATGCAACTTGCTGACCTTGCTGGCAGTGCTGGAGCGATGGCCTGACCTGATGGGGCCCGAGACATGAGAGGGATGGCCCCGGCTTCACGCTGAGGGAGACCAGCCCCGTGCACCATGACTGTGCTGCTCCCCTGGAGGCCCTGGCACGGGCACAGCTTCTGATGCTCTCCCTTTGGTTTTCAAGAGGCTAAATCTAGCCAAGAGCATTCACCCTCCTAAAATGGGTAGGAAAAAGGCAGAGCCATGCCCCTGTTCCCATTCTCCTTTCATAAATGCTGGAAGATTCAGCAGTGGCCGCACATGGCTCTCTCTTTAAGGGGGTACGGCAGATGTTTTCCCCAAACTTCGAGTCATGGCATTAGTGGGAGCCATTTCTGAGGCCATATACTCCTGCATTGCCTTTAAAGCAGGGCTATCTTGCTACAGCTCAACCTGTATGTATGCAGCAGGACTCTTGCTCTGGGACCAAATACTGAAAAAGGACCATCATATCTGTAAAAATAGATGTCCCTCACGAAAGCATATCACAGGACTACTTTATTGTCCACACAGTTATATTTACACCTGACAGTATGAGCTAAGCAAGATGTATTCAGGCTGAGGTAACGCTGCCCTTCACAGCTGATTCATGGTTTCCCAAACCTGATCGCAGTATTTGTTCCTCTTCCAAACAGTCCACTGTTACTATTGCTCTCTCCAGGCTGCTCTGGACATCATAACAAAGTTATTATTAGAGAAAAAATGAATCAGCGTGAATGAACGCTTCTTCGCCTTTCCTTTACAGGGATGCAGCCAGAACTAGACTGAGCTGAGGGCATTCTCCATCAGTGACCAGGTTGCCCCAGCTTATATCAGTTGAAGCACTGGTGCAGACTCCCTGCCACACCAGCCCCTTGTGCTTTAGATTAACGTGCTTTAACACTTAACATGCTCACAGTTGTCTCCTGAACCCAGGCTGCAGCCTCACCTACTTGCTCTAAGGATGCTCAAAATGAATGGTAATGCAGCACAGTTTGGCTGGGGATGATAAGCTAGCACAGAGGGCACCACATGTATCCGAAGGCACTGGCACAAAGCAGGCATCCTTAACAGATTAGCAACAGCAGTTTGGAGAAAACAGACAACTCCTCTGAAAAGGGGTAGAGGGGTGGAGGCTAAGGATAAGGGTTGAGGGCAGGTAGCAAACTCGAAGCTCAGATGTGGAGGCAAGAGCAGAGAAATTGGAAGTGGTCTTGTGCTAAAGGAACCATTCAGCAGAAAAGTAGTTAGATATTAATGCTTTTTTGTTAGTTTTGGGGTGATTTGAAAAAAACTCCGGGGTAGACAGAACACAGAACACACAAAGCTCTCTGATATCACACTGGCTCTCAGCATGAAAAAAAGCCAAAGCAAGTCTGATCCCCTCCTGGGGAATTTCCCCACATGCAGCACTTGAGGACAGTCTCTGAAATGGCATGGTTGGTTCTGTTTTCTCCATCGGCAGCCCTTACCACCCACAGCTCTATCAAAGGCTTGCAGTACAGACCTACCTGCCAGCTTTCCCTGCCCACTCTGAAGCCAGCACTGCCCAGCTGGAGACTGGCAACTGTTGATTTAGAGGGAAAACCAGTTTTCCTCTCTGCAATAGCTAGTGACTGCTGAGGCCCCACTACAGGACACTCCAGCTCTGGGACTACCCCCAGAATTACCTTGTTGCACCCACTTTCTCACAGAAAGATTTTACTCGGTCATTCAAGAGCTCAACCCACAGGGAATAAGCACAAGGTTAAACACAAATCTTCCTGAAAACTAATTTCAATGGAGTAAAAAGAGTCAGAAAGGAGGAATCAAAATTAAGCCAGTACCACAACTACCCTCCCGATCGGAGCCAGCAACTGAGGAGTTGGGGCCATTTGCTCAATTCTTTGGTCTGCTTTGTTATTGCAACTGCCCTAACTTCTTTTTGCCTTCAATCTGCCGTTCTGCAACAGGGACATTTGTTTTAGTGGCTCTAAGCATGACACTAGTGCTTGTCATTTGCTTAAAATTCTCTTTCTGCAGCACTCTTAAGCAGCATTTTTCCTCCAGACTGCTCTATTCTCCAGTGCAATACAATGCCATGGTATGAGAATGACCCTGCAACGCTGATAAAATATTTAAGACACATGTTCTGATTGTGTTAGGCAAGCAAATACTACGAGAGCCCGACCATTAGTGAACCTGATCAGCCCATTCCCCCAGGACCTGCTAGCAGAGCAAGCAAGAGCAGCCTGACCTCAAAGCAACGGGCAGCTGCCTTTCCCAAAAGAGAGGGGAGCTTGAAGGTGGATTTGGCAGAGGATCAAGGAATTTGCAGCTTGTGTGCCCCACTCTAAAAGTAAATTACATAGATTTAGATGACAGATGTAGATATAGACAGGCAGATATAGACAGGTAGACATAGATTGTATACATATAGAAAATATAGAGAGATACATAGATGCAGATGGTATAGATGTGTGCACATATATGTGTGTATACAGCAGGTCAGCAGGTGTTTTCACAGGGCATTGCATTCAGCTGACAGCAAGTCAAGTTGAAAGAAAGATAAATACTTGGCATAACTGGCCAGTTCATGTAGGAAATTGAGTCAAGAAAAAATAAATAAAGGCATAAACAGTTTAGTTTAAATCTGAGGCCCTCAGGATTATAATGGATCGCATAGGAAGACAGGAAGCTTTCTATGAAAAGACTCTATATCCTCCTCGCACTTTCTCTTTTGTTTCACTAATCATTTTCAGTCTGTGTTATAAGGCGGTTGAGCCAATTCCAGCTTAGTAAAAGTTTTTCTTAGCTTCAAGAAGCTGTGCTGCAAAGACAACATGTAGCCGTAGATGAGAAAAGCGAGTCCACGACTGTGGACTCCGGTTACACAGGATTGTGTTTGGTATCACAGCACCAGCCATTGTTTTGGCTTGGGTTTTCTTCTTGTTGACATTTTGCTGTAGCTATTCCCTACACTTTGATGTAGAAGTTAAATTGTCAGAATTAAAGCCAGGCAGTTTTCACGAGCTGAACAAGGAGGGTGAGGCAGTGGTAGGTTTGCTTTTGTCCTGCTGCAATGGAAGCCTGCCTTTAGAGGCAAGTTTTTATCATCTCAAGTAAATGCAAGCTGCACTGACTGACACCCACTTTACTCCTAATTCCTGCAGTCCTTATCATCTTCTGAAGTAGCTGAGGGACTCAGCCTTCTGCAAAGGTGTTCCTGCTACCTCTTCTGGCTAGTGGGATGAGGTGGAGGGCCTGCAGGGACACCCACAGCTCCACAATTCCACAGCAATACAACATGGAGGTGTCCTGGTTGCACTGGCAGTGAAACCTGCAGGGCCCCTGCTGCACTGACCCACTTGGCTCTGGAGCTGCAGGTAACGCCTGCCACCACATTGCAAGAGCTGTGCTAAACCGAGGGCCTGTCCTTCACCTGAATGTACCTCAAGTCAATATGACTAAAACCAAGGAAAAACACAGCAGAAAGGCTGCCAGCATAGCAAACTGGTGTGGCAAACCATGCAGCTTGCTGTGTGCAGAGGCCTGTGAAGGCAAGCAAAGCCGCAGGTGGGAGGGCAGGGAGTGAGCAGAGCAGGGAGAAAGCAGTGGGGTGGAGATGGCCAAGATGTTTGTGAGCTGCTATGTGTTGAAGATGTACTTCCAGCCTGTGCCCCAGGCACCAGATGGAAGCACCAGCGACATGGTGTCCACAGCTTGTGCCATCAGTGGTGGCAGTGCAGCCCCACTGTCCCTGTGACGTTTAACTCGACTACACATCTGGTGCTAACCCATCAACAAAGCTTCACTCAGAGCTGTCCTTCCTCTATAAAGACCACAGAGCCAAAAGTAGCTTTAAAACATGGCCTGGTCTCTACCTAACAAGAGTCAACCGACCTCACTCTGCAGACAGATGGAAATCTAAGCTGCTGATTAAAACAATGGAGGTTTTTTTCTTCTTTTTACACTTGCTTTCCAGAACAGAATCTACATTTTTAATTGCTTAGGAAGACTGTCAGAAGTATCTTCATGAGGGCAATTTCCTTTGCTATTTTATGCTGCCTGTCACTTAAGGAGTGTACAAAATGTACAAAAAAGTCCTTTTTGCTCTCACAAGAGTCCTTGCTTCTCTCATAAAACCATTTCTCCTTCCCTTGTAAGCCTTGGGAGAGCACAGGGAGGCACACAGGGCTGAGCCCTGCTGAGGGATGGAGCCGCAGAACAAAGCATGACACCTGGTGTGAGCCTGGTACTCACGGCTCCCTTCCGCAGTGAGAAAAAGGCCCCCTTTCCCCAACCAGAATTTAAGCCTCCTTGGCTTGCTGAAGCCACAGAAGACGTCAGTCCATTTTCCAGGAAAGCTCTGCTCCTAACGTGGCATGAGACCAGTAGGATCCCATCGGTGCCGCGAAGCAGAGCTGTGCCAGCCATGCTGGGCTAATCGGAGTCAGCAGCTAGGAGGGGAAGCCAAGGGCAGATTTTAAACGCATGCAGTGGAGAGAGAGGAATGAAAAATATTAATTTTAAATGGATCGAGGCTGGCCTTGGAACTAGGCAGGCAAACTTCCAAGCCTGTCAGGAGGGAGTAATGAGGGTTTTTAAATTAGATGTGATCACCTATCTGTGGCTGTACAGAGGTTTTGCTTCGTAGCCCCCATACCTCAGGGAGAACCCCAGACACATAAGGTTACAAGTGTGCTGTCCGTGCAAGGGCTCTTTCATCAGAGAATTTCAAGTGCTTCTCAGACTTTAATTTAATGATCTAATTATCCAGGGATTTAGGTAAATATAATTGTCTTCATTTTTCCCAGCAGAATGCAGAGAGAAATAGGCTGACACAGAAACTAGAAAACATGAACACACCCCCCACTTTCCTATTCCTCTTTCTTTCCTCTTCTGGCCAACAGCCTGTACGTCAGGGCCCTGACAGGAGACTTCAAGCAGACGCAGCTTTACCTGCTGAAGTCCTCATCCACGCAGTCCTCTCTACAAATCCCAGTCCTTGCCCTCAAGGAGAAATGAGCTGTTTTGCTTCCCATCTGTCTTCTTCAAAGTGCTGGCCAAGCTCGTCCTCATTAAGAGGCCATTAAAACACCGATGTTCCTCACATTATGATTTCCTCTTGGAAAGATTTTTATATGTGGTAAGAAGATTCTCCGTCTCTGAGATTTCTTTTTTATTTGCCCAGACCAACGGCTTGTGAGAAACAGGAATGGGAAACCATATCGGCATTCAAATAAAACGCCACAATCCTTCACAGAGGCGAGGGGGAAGCCCTGCAGTCTCATTAACCAAACTAGCACATGGTTCTAATCAAACGGGTGGGAGCGAGACATTCCCTTGGCCATGGATACCACCGATTTTTCCCTTAGGTTCCAATTCTGTAACTCTTATTCATCTGAAGATAAACGGGCTTTTCAGGCAGGGAAAGAGGGCTTTGGGACTGGGCTCTAAGGCTTTTCATGTATTCAGTTGTCACTTGCCTTTTACATTCAAATTCTGATGGGTCAGACTTCCTAGATGGTGTCTTTCAACACCTAATAACTCACTCAGCGAGCTCCAGTGCTAATACAGATGTCTTCTTATCAAGTTTGAAATAGAGGGGTTTGGGGATTATTTGAAAGACACATTTTGGTGCTCTCTCCCTCTATGTTTATACTGAGCCCTTCACGAGGATTATTTATGTGGCATTTCTTTCCTATTACACCGTTGAAAACATCACCTGTTTTAGCAAGAGATTTCTGGGGTGAGTGCAGAAATATTTTGAGGAATTTGGTCTCTGCCATTTGCTAATGGAAAATCTAGTAACCGAAGTGTGGGGATTTTTTGTTTTTTTTTTAAAACCACAATAAATTTTATATTTGTTACTGCTGGATTCCCATTAAATGCATTAATTACAGGAATGTTTAATGAAGCAAATTAAAAAAAAAACCCATTATGTATAGGAGACTGTGAAAAACAAGGTATTCAGCACCGTGTGCTCTTATATACTCTTAATAAAAGACTTTACCTTAAGGTAAAAACCCAATAAAATATGCCATAATGTGCTATGGGACCCACCATTGATTTACAATGCATTACTCTTTTAGCAGTAAGCAACTTTTGCACAATACACAGCAAGCTTTTATATATTTATATACACGACCTTTTTTTTTTCTTCTAACAAAGATTTATTGAAATTCCCCGGAGCATATTAATTTTCTGAAAAGTCCTTTGTTTTGCTCTACCATATTAGTTGTAATAAAGGCAACAATCTCCTTCCTGATTGACACTTGCAATATTAAAATTACAAAAAACACGGGAGTCGACACCGCAATGCTTTGTATAGAAATAGTACTCTGCACACTCCACGAGACTAAAGGTGAATGGAGTTTGCTAATACCTGGCATTCTGCAAAACTGTAGCACGTTGGGTGAGGTCTAGAAATACATGGTGAAATTATCGTAAAGTCCCAGTTTCTAATTCCTCCAAGGAACTATAAATGAGTAATTGTTAAAATAAGTTCATACACCTCCTGGTTCCCCAAATATAAATGACCAATATGTAAAACCCATACCAGCAAGTTCAATCTAACCGCCCAGAAAGTTAAATTATGCATAACACGATGAACATGGGTTGAAATCCTTGAAGAAGTACAGGATTCCCTGAAAGGCACTTGCCAATCCTTCGCATGTCATCAAAGACTGTTTTTTCAAGCACGATGTAATGTCTCATGACATAATGGAACAGTTCTCGGTGTTCCCTATTAGTCACACTGATTATTATAGTTGGCACAGCGTCCTCTCCACATTGATTCCTTGGAGGTATGTTTGCTCTCCCATTCCCATTCACTCCGTTATAAAATCCCTTGGTTTTAAAAGGGTCTCCTGCCTCGCCTTCACCTATAGTCACAGCAGGGGAATACGCAAGACCGAAGCTTGCTGTGGTTTACCCCCATAGACACTGCGTACATGCAGAACCGTGGCTTACAACTAGAGTCAGGACTAGACATTTTGTCGGGGGAAAAAAAAGACGTCTTTGATCGCCTTAGTCACCTGAGAATTGTCTGCCGGCCAGCCAGTGTCGTGTGTGTCCCCCCCCCCCCCCCCGCCCGTGTTCGCACGCCTCGGGGGCTGCAGAGCAGGGAAGTGACATTCCTCGGCCTGGCCCGGCGCGGCACTGCTCGGCTCGGCTCGGCACGGCACGGCACGGCACGGCTGCACGTTCGCGGTCCGTCCATGCCCCCCTGTGGCGCGGCCGGGAAGCTCAGGCGGCCGCAGCCACGAGTCCCCAGGCAGCCTGGCTCGGCTCGGAACGGCTCCGCATCCCGCTCCTGGTCCCGGGGCACGGGCTGGCCCTCTCGGCTCGGCAGTTCAGGCCCCGCGTGGGTTTAGCGTTATGGTTACTCTTTCTCAGGGTTACTGTGTCATCTGCGGGAGGGCACTGAAAAACACCATGCATCCAACTGACCCGCATCCCGCTCTTCCCACAATGCTGCCCAAGGAGAGGGGATGGGAGCTGCACTTGTGGGGTTTTCCCTTTCCTGGTTCAGAGCTGACAGTTATTGCTGTCTTCTCGTGTACCTTGTTACACATCTGAAATTGCTGTCAATTGCAAGAACCAGCCGTGAGGATGCAGCTGTAGGAGTGTGAATGAAGAATTCCAGCCAAAGAATGAAAACAAGGGAATTAAAAGAGTCACTGTCATAAGTAGCTTCCTTACTCTTTATATATATTTACATAGCTCAGCTGCTTGCTCTGTGGACTATGCTATTTCTGTTATCAACTTCAACAAATGTAGAAATGACAAATGGAAAACTTGACAAGAAAATGCTCAATTTGAATAATGCTCCAGAGCTTATAAAGAGGGAACACATCCATGTGCTGTGAATAATCCATCTGCCTCTTCTGTACAGCAGGGGCAGTCTCCAATTTTCAAAATCTTTCCATGTTAAAATGCTAATCCTGAAAGAAATTAAACGAGCAATATGGAGTCTCTATAGACAGGACAGCACAGCCTGGGGAGGGACCTTGTGCATTGGACACAAGTAGCACAAATTTGATAGCAATGGATGGCCAGTGTGGAAGGAGGCCATGAAAAGTCAAGTGCCAAGCACAGCCACCTCTGAAACACGTGAAAACACCCTCTTACCTACCAAAATTTCTGCCTGTCTGAGGAACACATGGTACTTTGGCTAAGACATATTTAAGAAAGCGAGCATTGGCCTTCACAGACAAGTGATACTCTTGGATGTGTGGGGCTGGAGATACTGATGGGGAGGCAGCTAGAGAGAGAAGGACTCTTGGTCCTGCCATACAGAGGGACAGCTCTGAGAGACCCACACTAGAGCAGGGACAACCCTGAGGGATTATGGCCAAGTGTGATTCAAGTAAAAAACAAAGAACAGCAGAGAAAAGCCAGCAAAAAGCATGCAGAAGCCAAAAGAAACCAATATGCCCAGAATGGCAGGTAGAAACCAGCTGCCTCATCAAAATAATTGGGACAGACCAAGAATAACCTGTGTGGGAAATCAGAAAAGCTGCAATAAGGCAATTTAATTGTTGGTACTTTGTTTTTCTCAGTATCCTAATCAATAATCAGAAAATTATGTTAATTGGCGATAAATAATAAATTAAAAATTCCACAAATTGATACAATTTTGCCCGTGACAGCCTGAGCACATTATGCTGGCTGACATGAATAAAGAGGCTATAACCCCTTAACACCCATTCAGACCATAAATCTATCCCAATACAACACACACTGCACTCACCATCCTGAAAACTTAACATTATTCATCACAAAAGTTACTCATGCATATCCAATCGTATAATTCATATTTGGACTTTGGGAATCTGGCAAATTATCATTTGAGTTATTGATGCTTGAGGCATCAATGGTAAGAGCGGGAAAAGAAAAGAAATAAAAATCTTTTGGTCACATGGGAATTCTGACAGAAGCCAGATAGGTTTTGTATAAAAGTATTTGAAAGTTGTCAGGGCATGTGCAAAGATTTCAGTTCAAAGGAGCGCTTGTGCATTTTAGGTAAAACCACTAAAACAAGGGATTTAGAAATTAAGAGAAATCTCAAACACCTGATCAAAATTCTGAGTTGCATACATGTCAGTTAAAACACTGTAAGTCAATAGGAGACAAAAATATTGTTACTAGTCACTGGTAAATTAGTTTTCTCCATTTTACTCTGTGTCCCAGGAGCTCCCTTTTATTGAAGTGATCCCTAACACTAAAGCACAACTATCCCTCTTAATGCCATTGTTTAGAAGGAATGTCCAAAGCAAACAACCCAAACAAATCAAGCAGTTCTTTGAGTCGTGGTACTGAAAGTTTTTCTGGAAACTACTTCTAAAAAACACTTGCTGGGTTAAAACCAGAGCTGAAACCCTTGTTCTTCATACTCTGATACAGTACAAAAGCTTCCCATGCAAGTGCTGACTTTTGTGCCTGTGCCTAAGTCTTAGTACCATGGGACTATTTGTGATAGCACAGACAAGCAGAAGCATGAGTGTTTGCAGAAACCAAGCTTATCTCCAGCTTGTATTAGTAGGGTTCAGGGTACTTGAGCAGACACACACTTCTTTTTCTCAGGAGCCACAGAGTGAATAGCCTCCAAGTTTCAGATCTCCCTTTCCACTCTAAAGTTAAAACTTCAAAAGTCTGCAGTAAGAACCTTCAGGGATTAATGTAATTCATTCTTTCCTGTCCAAGTTTTACATTATGGGGTTATTACACTGCTCACCACAACTGCGAGCTCTTGGCCAGAGACAACTGTTTCAGTTTATTTTAACAGGGTGTTTACCTTATTAAAGTAATAACAAAGAAGGATGATTGCATTAATTACTACATCAAACTAGCTGCCATGGCACTCCTCCACTAACCCTCAAATCAATTAGTTGCATCTGTAAGTCAAGTGATTGAAGGTTTTTTAATTATTATGCCTTTTCCCCCTCTTTTCTTTTTTTTTAAATCCATTTTGCCATTAATAGTGTCCCTTCGAGTGAAAGCTATTGTTCTTCACTGAGAGAATGGAAAGATTTAGATGGCCTTCTAACATGTGGTAAGAGGTTCAAGGCTTGATTCATGGTTACTCAGAACCTTCTAAAGTGATACATACCCCACAAAGTGATTTTAAAATGCTACTATTTTCAACTGATAGCAGTTTAAACTCTTCTTCCCCTGGTGTAATTTGTTACAGGGATGCCAAAAAGCAGTAAACCTTTGGGGCTGTCATATCTCTCTGAACATAGGGCATTACTGGCATCACACTAATTTAAATCCAGCATTAAGAACAAGACAAAAAATAGCTAAATTTCTTGTCTCTGTGATGGAGCTAACTTCCTAAGGAAACAAGATGTATATGCTGTATGCAAGGGAGTGAGTATACATCTTTATTGTTCTTACACCTTTAACTGTTCATACCTCAGACAATTTGAAAAAAAGTTAAGATGGGCAGCAGTCACAAAGCTCCAACCAGTTTAATTAAAGGAAAGGGCTGGATAAAAATGGGAGAGAATGCTTGCTCCATCATCAAGGGAGAAATGGACACAGTCCCCTCCATCTATATGTGAGGCACAAAGCCATGATTCCACTGGTCCCGGGCAGTGTGGCCTGAGCACACAGTCTGGAGGGTTGGGAGATACTCACTTTTCCTCCCATACACAGACCATTGCAGATGGTACCCAGGGTGTTTGTTTGCCCCAAAGGGTCTGAAGGGACGTGTGTAGTCAGAATTTCTTAGGAGTGGAGTTCATTTTTACATCAGAAAGGGAGAGAGCACCTCTTTATTGCAAGCTGCCTGCAGAGACAGCAGCAGGCACAGCACAGCCTCCTACATCTCTGATAGGGATAGCCAGCAAGTCCCTCAGCATTATTAGCAGCATCCTACAGCTGCCAATTGCAGCTGTAAGGTATAAGGATGACAATGGAGCTGGCTGCTGCTTCACAGTTCTATTTTTATCCAAACCAGATCATGAGCAGTTAAAAAAAAAAAAAAAAAAAAAAAAAAAAAAAAAAAAAAGCCTTGGAGGTACTCTAAGCTAAACCAGCTGTTTATCAACAGCTTACAAGGGCAGGGAACAGCAATACTGTTTCTGTCATCTCCTGTCTTCAGCGTTCTGCCTGCCACCAGCTGCAAAAGCCACTGGGGCTAAAGATTTCTCAACAATGGAATAAATTGCATTGTAGGAAGATCCATCTCATCCTGGTCCCATTGTTCTAACAGTACAAAATGTCTCAGTGAAGCAGAGAATCTGGCTCTTCATATCTCTCCTAGCCTCTAATAGGTTTCAGCAAGAAAATGTGTTGCTTGTCCCATTTTGTTGAGAGTGCATCATTACAGTCAGAAACATCCAAACATTTTTTTGAGGAAAAATCATTCACATCGAATGTGCTGACTTAGGTTGCTTGATAAGAGAATAGCGGGAAATAAAGGAGAGACATCTGACTGTGCCATAGAGGAGATCTTCACACCAAAATTACCAAGGTGGGGGACATAATTTTTGGATGTAAGAGCCTCAGTGTCACCGTTGCAGTCAACTAACAGGACTAGGAATTTCCCTCTTATCTCTGGGTCAAATTCTGCTGGTGGACACTCCATTTGGCTTCTGTTTCCCTCAGCTGGGCCTCATCTGTACATCTAAGAGTAGCATTTGGCCACAGAAGAGGATTTAGCACTTCTCTTATAAGCAGAAGCATTTGCTATGCCTCATGTGGGATTTCATTCCTGGGCACAAAAGTCTAGGGAGATCAACAGGGTTCCTTTGATGCCCAGTGATTTAAGGTGTGTTGATTTGCGTGACTTCATCTTCCACCTTCCAACGCTTACGAGGCTTTACTGAATTAGCTGAATGAGAGGCAGCAGAGGAGTGGGAGAATGGAACCATCCCACACGGATCATTCATGTCTGCTGGTACTTACAACATTACAGAATTCCTGTGTTTAGCAAGAAAAAGAGCCCACCCACCATCACGGTACCCTGGTGCTTATGATATTAAGCCATGCAAGTAATAGAGGGTATGTTTGTGTTTAAAAGAGTATTTCAAAGCCATGTGTGGTAAAGAAAATACCTAGCATGATAAATCATTTAAGATGTTTGCAATCTTACAAAACAGGGATTGTTCAGGATTTTTATGTTTCACTCCAAATTTGCTTTCAAAGGAATGGGAGGAGAGAACATTTTCAATTTGTTTTGCAGACATGTAATTTTCATGTTTGTATTATGCCTCTAATTAAGTCATTGAGAAGCACTCAGCAGAATTTGCTTCTATTGCAGTACCTTCTGAAATGAAGAATTAGACTCCATGCTAGTTGTAGTGAAAAGAGAATGTTCATCTTCAGAAAAAAAAAAACATATTGGTGGCTGAGGCTAAGTGCACATAAAGAACAATTCCAGTGCCAAAGCACAGGCACTTAATGCAATAGATCCAAAGGAGGCTTTGACACCTTAGGGTTCCAAGACTCCTGCTTGAGGCTGGAAAATGTGACATAGGACTTTACAACACAACTACGACCTCTGGAAAGGCAGGTAAAGGGCAGGCAGGGTGTCTGAAATGCCACTCATTACTATTGCTTAGACACTGGAATTGCAATGCACTATTGTAATTTCTTCCTGCAGAGGTTTGAAATTCTTCTGATTCTGTATTTGATGGGAAACAAAAGAGGAGGTGTTTTTCTGTCTTGCTTATTATCGTATCCTGCTGTGTCTCTCACCACAAAGTAAGTTCTGGTATAGACTGGGGTCTCTTCTGTAATACCATACTAAAAAGTAACTGTTGTAGCAACACTATTCTCAGTAAATCATAACAAATCCAAATATTCCATCTTTTAATGCAGGCAGGTAATCCTATACAATCTCAGATAATATTTACCTATGCCTATATTTTTTTTTCCTAGCACCACATGGCACATAACACTGATGATTAAGTGACCAACAGGTGCTTATTTAAAAGCTGCAATAGCATAAGCCTTTGATAGTATGGACAAAGAGCAGATTGACCAAAGTAGAGGCTAAAACTGAGCTGGGATGTATTTGATGACATTAACATGCACTCTGAGAAGATGTACTTACAAAAGAACTTACGAAAGAATATTGAGACATGGAAAGACAGAGGTAATAGGAGCTGCTTGCAAGCCAAACATTGAAATGATGGTGGCTGGAGAGAATACAAGTCGATGTAAACTAGAAGAGGAAATAGCTTCTCTATGAAAAAGCAGATAGCAAGAAGCCTGGACTGACTACCTTTACGTTGTAGTAACTCTGTGTGAGCAAGAGGTGCATAAAAATGAGGTCATACTGTTGACTGGAATTCTACTGTCTTACTGACAATATGAAGATCCATTAGGAATTAACTGCAGGTGAGGAATCCAGAGAAAAGCCAGGTAAATAAAGTATGCTCAAAGGCATAATATTAAATTTGAGAGCATTGGCTTCATTTAAGTTACCTTATGAAACCAGTGTGTTCCAACTGACAATAGTTATTCACTGTTAGGCAAAAAAAGTCTCTGGACTTATCTACAGTTGAGCTTTTAGTGAAATAGTTACTCCAGATAAAGTGTCCTTAGCAGCAGTTACTCAAAGTGACCTGAGTTGAAATCCGAATTGCATAGAGTAAGTCTTTCTGTGCATGGACTTACAGCACAATAAAAATTGTGAAATAGTTATCTGGGAGGAATTCAAGATCAATCAAACCTGTGGCCTTGCAAAGAAAATGAGAACTAGCTTTAAACAAAATCTATTAGGATAGTGCTTCTTCCTTCAGCTTTGTTTTTGGCCTAGGAATCACATTTTGACTAGAGCTTTACCGCTTTTGGAAGACTGCAAGTAAGAGTACTCAGTTGTTTAAAACCATGGAAATGGCAGCCCAGAATGGTATTGCACCCCATGTCTCATTTGGAGGAGAATGGACCAAGGACCAAACTGTACCCATGACTAGGGGCACACATAATTTTCAGTAGAAAATTCCTTATCCAGACCCAGGTAGTAAATCATGCTGCATCCTTACTGTAAAAACTGGTGGTAAGGAGAAACACGGGAGATTTTTCAGGAACTTGTGCTTTGTGAGAATGACTGACATAACCATGCATAAAGAATTGAATCTTTAAACGGACTGGGGAATCTCATCTGCTGATTACTTGATGTTAAAAAGTATCATTTCAGAACTCAGAATACCCTTTCAAAGAACTTTCTAACTTTTCCAGTCCCTCTGGAATCATTAATTATACAATTTTGAGAATCAGTCAAGGGACATACTTAGGTTTTTTCTCCAATAGGCAGAGAAATCTAGTTTAAAGTATTTTACCTAGTCTCTCAGCAAATTAATAGACAGGCATGTGTGCTTCCTTGGCTAACACTTTTCACCTGTGATAACTGCAGGTAATTATTTTGCCCAAGTGAAACTGATTCTGGGCATTCTCAATGAGAAAACCTTTCTTTCTAGGTTTGATAAAATTTGGTATGCATTTCACCCTTGGAACTTAGATCTTTCATTAAAAAGTTGTATGTCAGTAAGAGCTGAGTTTTTGCATTTGAATATTGGCCTCCAAAGAGACAGCAGTAGCGGGAGCAAGAGTGCCAACGTTATGCTTTAAAGATGAAGTAAGTTACATCATGCCCAAACTTAAGAGAGTGATGAGTTTGTGACAGTTATTTTTACTATGACAAGGCTGCTTGCAATGGTTGAAAAAAAAAACAGCTGCACCAAGAGGTTTTTTGGGATAAAGGTTGGTAAAAAGTTGAGTAATTCTCCTATTTCAGATAGAACTACAAATTAACCCTGAAGTCGAAAGGCCAACAGAGCTTTGGCACTATTTTACAACTACAATGATTGTTGCCCAAATGTTTACAGAAATCCCACCAGAGCAACATCAAATGAACTATTGCTTTTTAAAGGTAGACATTTGTAATAGTGTGTTCTCCTTTGCAAACATCATTAAATAATAAATTAAAAGAAAGACAAAAAGAAAGCCGTAGGTTCAAAACTGAAACCAAAGCAAGGATTCTCTGGCCATTGTGAACATAATCCAGCCAGCAGATCGCAACAGTAATGCCTCCTTTCCAGTGTCACTCTCTTCAGACTGACACCACCATATGTGTTGCCATACCTGATGCTGATGCCACACCTCATGTCCCAGTGAGTTTTCCTGTTTGGGTTTAGTTCTACTTTCTGAGCTCTATGGCTGTAAACTATTTCATGTGCAGTCAACGAAATGTTAGGACTGGTGTAAAAAGGGGAAGGAAATGATGGCTGCACTCAACTTTTGTTATGTCATTAACCATGCCTATTAACCTTGCCTGTTCATTTGAATAATCTGAGAGGGAATAGACAGTACGCTAAGGAGAGAGCATAGAAAAACTAGTGTAATCATGGAGTTCCGAAACTTGTTTGTAAAGCACTTTCAAGTATTCATATGAAAGATGGTGGAGACTGGGTTTTTGCTAGTAAAATCTGAGCAACTTATTGAAGTATTCATAAGGTGAATGCAAGAGTTACATCATTAGTCTTCTTAAACTTTTCACAATTGAATTCAACAAATCAGCAAACAATGAAATTACTCCATTGGTTACTGAGTGCAGTAATATTTACTTCACCAGTACAAGTTGCATTTATTGGGCATTGTTACATCAGCTAATCATTAGCAGGTCTGCCCTTAGGAAATTTTGTTTAGCAAACCAAAAATACATCTCTTTTTAATGTGAAACAGTTGACATGAAGGATTATGGATATTAGATGAAGGTTTGAATTTTGAAAGGGGGAGCTGGAATGTGAGAGGCCCCAAAGCACGTATATTCCTGAGCCATCTGTTGTGCCAGCTACACAAAAGCCAAAGAGGGCCAGGCACTGCTTAAATTTGGGAATGCTACCATGAATACCAAGGGAGGAAGGACTTGCAGACAGGACCCTAACAGTCACAGACATTAGGGCAGGGAAGAAAGAGAAACATCTCAAACAAACTAAGAATCCAAAATGCATCTACTTTGCTTTTCAGACTCCAGTGCTTCCACTCCCCTTATGCGAGAAAAAAATGCAGTCTTCAGAGTGATGAAAACTTCAGAGTCCTTTCAGGACAATGCTTGAGTTTGGATGTTGAGGAGTGAGTGCTCAATAAACTCATTTGCCTCATCTCATATTAAGAGTTCCTGCTATTTTATTTTTTCTTGAACAGCCAGCCTCTCTGTCTCCCCTGGAAAAAAAAATCTCTGATGAACACTGAGAAGCAATTTGAAAAACAAGCAGTAGAAAAAAGTTCCAGCCCTTCATCTCAGCTAGAAAGGAAATCAACCCACTTTCCATAACTTTGTCAGAAACATCACAACTGTTTCTTTTCTTTTTTGCAATAACCACTGAACATTTTTCTTAGTTATTTTATAATTCTTTAAAAGCTGGATTCTATCATGAGATTTTGAAAAGCAGCCATTAACTTCTTGAAAGGTCAAAAAGTACTATAGGATTACTGGAGCATTAAAATGTAGCAACATACATATGCAAAATGAGTTTAAAAGCACAGAAGCACTTGATGAAAACTTCTGCTACAGCAGAAATATACAGTACTCACACACCAGTAAGTGGAAACATACACAAGGTGGTTACTTCAAAACCCACATTTTCCTTCATAAGACTCCAATACTTCTGAATGGCAGTGTGACTGCTTACAGGAGTAAGTAAAATTCACACAGAGTTTTCAGGACGGAACTCCTTGAGTCAGAAGCTCCTCAGACATGGTCTCAGCCCTTTACCAAATCCAGGATGAGTGCACATACCACTATATTAAAAAGGATACAAACTCATAAAATTATCCCTAGGATAGTTTTTGTCTAGAAAATAATAGGAAGAGACTGTCCCACTGAAGTGCCTTGAGTAATGATGATGGTTCTGTCTACTTCTGCTCTGAGCCATTCCTACCTATCAAGTGAGAGTTCACATGATAACAGACTGCAAGCTTAAAGAGAACTGCGACACACCTCATCTGCTTTCATTTCACTTGGATGTAAGAGACTAAGTACAATGCAGGGTAAATGTAATCTCAGTCCAGGAAGCAAAAAGACTTGTTTAGTCTTCCTACTCATGACACAGTGCCTCTCTGCAAGTCCATGGAAAGATATCTATTGAGATGGTGGTCTTCTGGGGATATAAATGTTATGTCGTTTTTAACAGAGGAAAGATCACTGAGTTGTTTAAACCACTTGAAAGAGGTGATGATTTTCAATCACTGCTTGACAGACTTCATTTTGGATCTTGTTTGTGGGGAAAAACATATACCTCCTTAGCCACTCTGTGACTGAGTTGCAGCTTCTAGATTTCCAGGCTGGCAGATACAGCTTTGAAGAGGAGCTTTTCACAGTTCTTTTGACCTTTGACTGATCTAAAAGCCAAGAAAACTAAATCTATAATGCCAGGGAGCCACAGGTTATCAACCTCAAAGACGCTCTTACCCACATACTCTCCATGTGGTACAGAGAGGCATAAACACAGAGTTCAGATTTGGGTGATGAAAAGTTTATTTCTCACTGGAGTGCAGAGTTAGGATTTGTTTAGCAAAACACTACTTGCTTGTGTTGGTGTATATTTACCATCATGTCACTAATGCCTCCCTTCCTTTCTCACACGTCACTAGTTGTCCTTTATTTGCAGCACCATATCCCCAATTTACTCCCCAGAACAGGATGTTGTTGCAGCTCAGCTGAACACCTAGAGCTTCTGTGATAGTTATCTTCATATGGCTTACAGCAGCCATCACCTTGCAGGTGGACAAGGTGGATTCAAAAGGCAGTATTTTTTTCCCTTCCTTGGTTAATGAGGCAGCAGTTGGCTGTTGCTGCTGACTGGAATATTGTTAATCTACCTCAATGGAAATCAGTAGAAAAAAAAAACTGAGAGAGACACAATTTGACTCTTACTGTATCCACTGCAGCACTGTCATTGACTTCAGGGTGCCTGTGAGGTCATCTCATACTTTTTACATGAACTAAGTACATTTCATGATACATCTGCTCCCTGTGGGCTATTTGTTGTATATGTTTAAAACTGTTGAAAAGGGACTTGATTTTCTTAAATTTGGCAAGCAAAGGAGTTGGGATTTTCAAAACAAATTCCCCATCACAATTAAATAACAAATGTTGAAAAAGGGTAGAAAAAAAACTACAACAGACTTCTATTAAGAGAGTAAGATCTAATGGGTCTCCACAATTTTATTTATAGTTAAATCAGTGTTTATAGATTTTAGATAATGTGTCTAGATAAGATAGTGCTCCATATGGTATCACAGAGATTGCACTATCAATGTCTTAAATTCTACTGAACCACACTTTATTTAACCTAATTTGTATAAATAACACAAATTCCTTAATTGATTTCAATTGAGAAAAAGTTAGATAAATATTACTGAAACACAACCTGACTTGAGCTTTTGTTTACACTGCCTTGACAGCGATGCACTTTTATAAACCAATGTTCTTCAGTGTAGAGGTTTGATGGCTAAATAAATGTTTGAATATGAAGCTTCAAAAGCAACACAGAGAACAGAAATTCGGGAACATCTTTCACATTTAAAGGAACCATTGAATATAATCTAATATTTCAGAATACACCAAACCTTGACCAAGTGCTCACCAGATCTCGCCTGTGCTTCAGGATTAAGAGACTGGCTGAAATTTCTCTGTAAGAAGTGCCCAAGAAATCTCAAGACAAGACATCTATTACACCAGTGATGCGGTTACAAACCAACAACATAGAACCGTTGTAACAATTTTATGCCGTGAAAGTACTGGGTATTTGAAGAGAAGGTTTTTAATATATCAAATGTATGTAGGATATGTGGATATAAGTATTCCATTGAGCTTTTTGCAAGAGAATAAAACACATTAATCCTAATGTTCAGCCAGATTCTAATTGTAGCAATTTTTTACTATTTATTTGAAGAGTAACAATAGGATTCAACCAAAAATAACAGTAAATTATAACAAATTGTTGTTGTTTAAGCCCAGCCGGCACCAAAGCACCTCGCAGCCGCATGCTCACCATTCCCACCCCCACCTTCCATAAGACAGTGGCCCCAGTGAGATGTGAGAAGAAAAGATAACAAAGAACCTTTGGGATCAACACAAGGGCAAGGAGGCCTTACTTCCAGTTATGGTTCTGGGCAAAACAGACTCAACTACTCAACTTTGGGAAGAAAGTAAGAACAGTTTATTGTACTACCAGCTAGAAACAGAACAGACAAAAGGAAAACCAGAGCAGGATGATGAGAAAAACAAAACCAACACTTTAAGATCTCCTCCGCCTCTCCTTTCTTCTCAGGCTCAGCTCACTGCTCCTGATATCTCTAGCTCCTCATGCTCAGCAGACCAAGGGGGCAGGGAATGGCTTTTGATTCTGGGTGCACCATGCTGGTCTACTTTTCAGAAATGCTCTGCATCTCCAGTTCCCCCTGCCAAGGAGGTTGGAGAATGAGACATTCCACACCTCAGTCGCTGTACTGAAGACACAAAGGCTTTAATTAACATAAAATCTAAGGCAGTGATTTAAGCAGATTACCCTTATTTACAAAGTTGAGCTTTAACAGGTGTTTTGGTGTCCTCCCTCCAAATTTAACAGGGTTTTGATTTTTCAATTAAGCAACCAAGTTCAAACAGAAACTAAGTTAAACAAATATGACTGCTTTTGCCATTCTCACTTCAAAATGATCATTCAATCACAGAAAACTGGACATCATCATAACAATAAAGAATGCCTTATAACAAAGGAAAGAAAACTTAAGAATCCTGCATATGTAAGAGTGCCTTCCAAGAGAGACTAAATACTGAGCAAATCCTTGCAGTCCTTGCAGTAAAGCTTCATGTATTGTACCTTCACTCTTGGATTGTTAGTATTATGCCTTGCCAATTCATAATTAACATCTGTTATGTCTAAAGAACCCAATGCCAGATGCGAACTGCTAAGATCCTTTAAATTTTTTGCAAAACCCAATTTTCCAGTGTTGGGGGAGAGAATTCACTAGATCATCACCTCAGTAGCCTGCCTCGAGACTTCATCTTCACATGACAAATCAGATAGATTGCTTAACCTGTGTGTTACCCAAAGGAAATGCTTCAACTCAATTTGGCCTATTTGGCTGTTCAGGAAATATTTTTTTAGCATTACCTGCAAACTTTTTTAGATAGTGACATGTAAACCCAAGAAACAGATGTAAGAAAATAACCTGGAGATCTCTGGTGAAAACCATCCTCATATCCACTGAGTGGGATTTAACAGTGATGAGAACCAGAGCCTCCTCCAAAATTAAAATTCACTGTAGTATCAGCAAGCAAAGCTGTGTGTGTGCATACAAAATTAACACTGTCTGTGAAAATAAATAGCCTTGGCAGCAACACTCTAGAGCTGGAGTATAATTGGCCTGCATTTTACTCCGTTCTTTTTCCTTGTAATGTCTTTTTGCTGTGTTTCTTTGTGTAAAGAGACCCTCATTCAAGGGATTTATAGCCTTTCAGGAAGGAAATTAAAGATTCAGTGTCTCTCCATCATTCACAAAGAGATTTGATTTTAAAAATAAATTATTGTTTTTATTTGTGAGTGCAATTTGTCTGCATATCTTCAGACAGCTCTAGCTGTTCTTGCGTGAGAGTTTGAAATACAGCAACCAGTGAGTGTGATGGGATGGAAGTTAAAATAAGAAACCTTTTTCTTTTCCCTCCAAGGCATATTCAGAACATGGGCTTCATCTGAACAAGGAGACAGTCCATATTTGTACCTTCCCCCTCACACTTGTTTGGATCGGCCTGTTGAAGGGACCAGATTTAGGTTCATAGCATTCCTTCTCCCAGTGCTCCTAGTACTTGATAAAAATAAAACTCATACAACTGATTATGGCTATTTCACTCCTCCAACCCCCCCATTACATTGAAACTCCAGAAAAAGCATATTCTAAAGGAAGCCTTAAAGAGCAGGATGAGAGGTTATTCATTACCTCCTACAAACTAGACTAAGTGCCTGGTCCTCAAATAGATCTGATCCTGCAAGAGGGGGAAGGCCTGAATCCCACAATGGACTCAGTGTGGCAACCCCTCTCACCCACACAGAATCCCATTGACAGCACTCAAACAATCTCACCCGCTGATGAGCATTTAGAGGTCTACACTGGCCATGCCACAAGGTTTTTTCCAAGAATAGCTATGGGCATTCATCCTAAATAGCCCAGAAAGTCTGGAGACAGATCACATATTTTTGTCGAACGTTAGGCACGCAAACACGAACTCACGAGGGTTAGCTGCAGACTTGAGGAGGGAAAGACTTTAAGTGTCTAGGCTTGTTCCACCCATTTAGATCTGTTTTCTCGGAAAAGTGTGAGAATTAGTCTGGTGATATATAACCATAGTCTCTCCTCTGAAGGTTGCAGCAAATGGAAACAATGAGAAGTGCTAAGCTGAGTCCGACCCCTGGGTAAATGACATAATCCTCCCCTGTGCCAAAACGTTGCCTGAGGAATTCCTCGATTTTATGTTAACCTGTTGTAATTCTTTTAGATGTCCCTTAGCTCCCATGCCCCTCCCACAGGCAAGTGAAATGTGGCCATTTTACTGGGATCACGTGCTGGGACTGTACAGACAGCATGAAAGAATTTCACAGGGAATATGAAAGCAAACCAGGACAATTTTTCAACACAAATATCTTAAGGGATGTCACTGCCTCTTTGTTGTACAAACTTCATGCTTTCCTGACCTTGTTGACCATGGCCAAATTTCACTCCTACCTCATTTTACCTCGTTATTGTTGGACAGCCATCCAGTATTGTAGCAACAGGCCTTTCACTTTTCATTTAAAAAATGCTAATTAGCAGAAAAAGCTGGTTTTGGTTTAAACTCAACTTTAAACTGATCTGCTTAACACTGCTGTATACTTTCAAACAAATATGCCTCTTTGGACATATATATCTGCTTCCTATATATGTTCTATTTTGGACATATATATCTGCATTCCAAATGCTACAGTAATAGGGAATTCTATTAGCATGACATGAGTTGAATTCAAAGGCAGTTTTCCTGGAGACACTCTGAAGAAGACCTGAGCAACACTCTGAACTACAGAATGGTTCCTCATCCAAAAGAGGAAAGGAACTCTCATGTACTAGAGTTGCAGGAGAGTCAGAACTTAATGCTGTGATAGAGCATCTTAGAAGACAAGAAAAAAAAAAAGATTGGAACATTATATAAAATACTGTATTATTCAAGGAGGCATTCAAACTTAAGTGTTGACAAAAGTCCAAGCTGGTTGAAGAACACACCTTTCTGCATGACATGTAAACAGGCTTCAGCATTCACCGTGACTGGAAGCTCTCAAGGCCATGAACCTAGCAAGAGTCAAAAATGAACCAAATATTCATGTGGATAAATCATCATTAATGATGATAACTTTGGATGGGATATTAAAATTCGCACTTCTGGGGTTAAGCCTATCCTTAGAGGCTAACTCTAACAAGGGAGGCAAGTCTTCCAACGCCTGCTAACGCAGGATTCTCACACCTTCCCTTCTTTTCAGGCAGCACACAGGCATACATAGCCCCTTGGATCAAATCACAAGCTCTACAATGGGAACAAGTTTATATATTTTTCTATTTTTGCACCAGTTGTAGCTTCAAAATTAATGTATTATGTGCTTCTTCCTCTTTTTAATAAGTAAGGATATTTATTATGCTTTTATATCCTTTCTGTTCTTTGGGAAAACGAAGAGTGGGAGAGGCATGGAGGCTACAAATGTATTGTCTGTGACCGTTCGTCTTGGCCAGGAACTTCATTTGTTGGCCATGTCACCACACCCTTGGTGATAATCATAATAATGAACCTGCGAGAAAGGGATAGAAATGCCCAGCCATATCAAAAAGGAAAGCACAGAAAAAACAGGTCAAAGCAATTACTCGGAGCCTACAAAGGAAGTACAGCTATAGAACTGTAATGGTAGTAGAAAGCCACATGAAATGAATCAATCTGATTAACAAAGATCATGCTAAACCAAAATATAAGACAACATAATTAGCCTACTGTGTCTCTCACACGTAAGCATAAGTCTGGATTATGATTCTTGGGCAATAAATAACCCCCCCAAGAAGGTTTCTACAGGCTGGAAATGGTGAGAATTATTTTCAAGCAAAACTAACAGGTTAAATTTTCCAACAAACCATTTACTTTCATAAAATTTAAGCTGGTCTAAACCCATAACACACAGAAATATTTCCAAGTTACAAATTAAAATCAGTCTCTCCAGAAAGCAATGCATGAAACATCTTTTGTGTCCCAGCAACACTGTATCATTCTGTGAGATGAACAGAAAAAAAAGTTAAAGTAAATCCATTTAATGTATTTGCATGTGTAAACTATGGAAAAACAGAATATAATAAACAAGTTATTACAAAATGTTTTCATATTTGAAGGTGTTTCAACAATCAATGTTACAGGTAACATCACGCATCATTCACATCTATTTCCCACCCCACCCTGCCCCAAAACACTTAAAACTATTAATTCAGGCAATGATGTGGCCTGTTGACCCAAAGCTATCATATCTAATTATCCACAAATTGGAAGCAGTTTGACTCTGTGGCGGGTGACACCTGCATTACTCACACCACCACCACCCAGCCTGCACCAAGGGCAGGGCTAGGAGTGTGAGCAAACAGATATGGGAAGTTAAAGGAAAAGGGCATGAGGAACCTGGACAGAGCATGGCAAAAGTAGGGAGGTAGCTTCCTATGTAGGACTGTGGAAAGACACTTCTGGAGTAATAAACTTCAGTCCTGGTACTTGTTCCCCACTGTTTCCCAAGTTAGTGCACCCATTAATTTCATAAAAGTGGCAGGAGGATTTGCTAACATCTGCGAAGTCCCTTAAAATTATGTCATGTTATTAAATGTGCATTGTACATGCCAAAAGGGATCAACTCCTACAGCTCTGGCTTGCCCAAATGGTTCAGCTAAAGCCAGTGAGAATAATAATATTTGGGTGAGCAGGAAAAAATTCTCTTAAGAAATAACATGGATCAAACCCCAGGGCATATATTGTGAGAAGGGAAAAATGTGTATTTTATTCATTTTATGACAACTATTACACAAAGTTGCCCTAACTTGCTTACCCCCAAGGGGTTACAGCCTTTCCAGGGATAGTCGTCCATGCCATTTGCATCAGCCATTTTAGAACCAAGCTCTGTTCTCATCAAAGTTAAAAGAAATTTCATAGGGGCCTCCCATGACAGCCTCCCTAGACTGGCTGTCGTCATTGACGTTTAGTGCAATCAATCTTCTCTCCATCACTGAAGTGAGGAACTGGGTAATCTTCTGTGCATATAGTTACCAAAATAAGCATTTTTGAATGAATATACAAAGAACTTATTTAAAAGCAACACAAAGAGGACTTGAGAGGGTGCTAGACTTTGTGACCCCAGTACACAGTAAGTAGATGGACAAAGGGGTGGAATGAGACATGAAAGAGGTAAACAATTTTAAGAATGGAGTTTTAAGAAGTGCTTTGGTATGGAAATGAATATGAAAGTGAGACCCAAAAGATTTCTGGTTTAGGTGACAATCTGTCCTGTGTATGTTTTAGGGAAGGATTGTGATTCAGTATTTGCCTTAGTCCATCCTGCTGTAGACAGAGATGTTTCCCTACCTTACCTATCTTTGTGCCACATGGCCTCACCACCTCTCTCATGCCAAGGTGGCTCTGTGGAATTGGTCCATCTGAAAAACTCTCATTTTTTCTTGGTTTAGTCATCAACCATCTTCCTGTCTTCCTGCACAGATATCGATGGCACAAGGCGGTTCAGAAGAGGAAGGAACTAAACCAAACTAAAAAAAAAAAAAAATCTGTGGATAATTGTGAGCTAACAATCTCAAATGGAAAATAAAAGATCCCCAAACAGCAAAGTTATGAAATGTTATAGAATCACAGAATGGTAGGATTGAAAGGGAACTTTAGAGATCATCCAAAAGGAGCAGCATACAAAATACAGAGGCCCATGTACCCGCATTCCTAGCTTCCACCTGTAAGGGCTGAATAGGATAACTCCACCTGGATTTACACTACAGGACCTGAAAACCTACAAGAGTAACAACAAAGCAGATTTTAATCAAATCTCTTGCTATCTGTTCGTTTCACCTAGTTCTGATGGGAATATGCTGCCTGAAGCATTTACGAGACTCTCTGTTAGGCACTGGTGGAAGTCCCCTAGAAAGCATTGAGCTCCCCTGTGGTCAGCTGCTAAAATATCAGCCCCAAGCTATGAAATTAGCATCTCTTAACGATATCACAAAAGCTGGAATACATCAACAAAACCAAAGGAGATTATTATCATTCTTAGGGAAATGAATAGATTTTGGTACCTTGAAAGGAACAGGTTAATGTAAATTGCATTCTTAAACATCGAATACCATCCCTAGCATATCATAACTGCAGCTCAACAGTTCCACATTAAAGACAAAGGGATTTACAATTATCCTCTGTTCTGGTATAGTGGATTATTCTCTCATCCCTAGCTTCTTTTGATTTGGGTTTTTTTGTTTGTTTGTTTCTTTCTTTGCTGGGATTCTTTCTGGTTGGTTTTGTGTGCTTTTTTTGTTTTGTTTTGTTTTTTTTAATTTATCAGATTACATAGTTAAAGTACAGCCCCATGGATCACACAAAAATATTTCAGGACCAAGCCTAGCACTGAAATTCAAACTAACAGACTAATGAAAAGCACAGCATCTTCAAGGAACACACATGTCCACACACATCCCTAGTGACAGGTTAGGGACATGAATAATTTCTGATAATTGAAAAAAAAAAATCATAATGCTGCTGAAAGTCATAGATGAAAATACCTTATTAGATCATCTGAATCAGCACCCTGCTGCTGCAAAAAGGTCTCAAGTGTGTTCTCTGGCACCCAAAAACTTGTTTTTAGTTCAAGTTGAAACGGTTTAGATTGTAATGAAGGGCTTGCTGAAATAAAATAATCTTAATTGACTGGTTTTGTACACGACAAGGAAGACTTTGGACTCTGAAATGAAGATACATAAAGGGGAAAAATTCCACTATGTTAAGAGTTTTTCACTGACTATGGTACATTTCTTTTTACTTTAGCTTTGTGGTTTCATTTTTTTTAACAAAAATAGATTGAGACTTGAAGGACTCCTGTAAACATAATATAGAATTAAGCTCTGTGAATCTATTATTGTAATGGTTTTGGCCTGGGCCAGGTTTTTTTCAGTAGCAGGGGCGCTAGAGAGGTGGCTTCTTTAAACAAAGAGAGTTGCCAGAAGCTTCCCCTGTAGCTGACAGGGTTAGGGCCAGTAAGTTTTAGGCTGGACCCTGCACCTGACCCAGGCCTGGCCAATTAGTGGTGGAGGTAATGCCTCTGTGAGTAACAGATTTGAGAAGAAGTTGTTGCACAGCTGCAGAACTGCAGCAGCAACAGGGAGAGAGAATGTGAAAACAGCTCCGCAGACACCAAGGTCAGTGGAGAAGGAGGGGGAGGAGGGTGCCCAGGCACTGAGAAGAAGGCTCCCCTGTGATATGTGGTGAGGACCATGGTGAAGCAGGTTGTCCCCCTGCAGTCCATGGAGGACCACCGGGAAGCAGAGACCCACTGGCAGCCCGTGGGGGAGGTGCTCACACCGCAGCGGGTGGATGTCTGAGGGAGGCCGTGACTCTGTGAGAAGTTCATCCTGGAGCAAGTTCCTGGCAAGAGCTGAGAGTCCGTGGGGGAGNTTTTATGTCTCATCTCTCTGCTTTTATTGTCTCTTTAATAAATCAAACCTTTTTCTCTCTAAGTTGAGTCTGTTTTGCCCATGATGTTAATTACCGAGTGATCTCTCCGTCCTTAACTCACAAGCAGTTTGTTAAATTCCTCTCTCTCTCTCCTGTCCAGCTTAGGAAGGGGAATGATATTATGACTGGGTGGACATCGGGCTAAACCACCACACTTATCAACAGAAGAATTAAGTTAATGATAATAAAGCAACTATAACATATTGATTACATCCTTTTTCATTATTGCAATATTAACAATAATTTTCTCCAGGCTTTATAACTACACACACACACACAAAAGGAGGAGTTTACAGCACCTGAACAATCTTTGAAACCTTGTTATAGTCTTCCAAAAATGAAGTAATGTTTTCATTTCCCATTTACCAAGAAGCTCTGATCACTGACAGCATTACAACTGTTTTGAAGCTGTGTAAAATCTATGGATATACAAACACCTGTAGTTTGTAAGTTAGCAGAAGTGTTGGCAGAACCAGACTAAAACAGCCTAGAACACCTCAAATACAAGCAAACCCAAAAGGAGGTAATGCCATGTAAGTTTTGTGCCCCATTACTGCTTTCTTGATTGCAGCCTGGGAAAGCCACTTAGCATCAGCGAATTTAGACCACTTCTTTATAGATGCTTTTGTCCTCATTTCTCGCTAATTCTTCCACTACCAAGAAAAACATGGCTTTTGTTTTTTTAGGAAATACAAGCCAAATCCGATGAAGAGCTGCAATAATTCCCAGCACCACTGGGTGGTAGCGGCTGCCTTCGGGTGAAAAGCCGAACTGCGCCGAGCTCTGTGGCCGGCAGGTGTTCTCGTCCCATGCACATCACAGGGACTGAATCCACCATTTACTGCCATTTACTGCTGTGGCACCTCGTTTAAAGGGCTGTGGATATACTGTAGGTGCTCTCTCACACTCCATGTAAGCTCTTGTTCCTCTTAAGAGGGCAGAGCGTGACATTGCATGGATATGGGTACCGCAGCTTTCATTCACCGGTGGTTCCAGCACAGCTGAAACAACCTTCTTCCAGGTTAAAAAGGAAAGTTTTTCTAGACACAAATACCACCTGAGAGATGCTCTTACATGGTAGTCCCGATGAAATATGCAGCAATGTAGACATGTGCTTTTATTCACATTTTTGCAACCTCAATTATCTTCACATACATAATTAGCATTATTCATTAATGCCAAACAAACTCATTTTGAGGACATACATATCTGGCCAAGCAAAATAGCAATATCTTCAGTTACTTTATCTACTGCTGAGTCTGGACAGGCAGCTCACCAGCACCTGTTGAGCTGATGGTGTCAATGTTATGTTCACAAGCAGAGATACTGAGTAAGCTGTGCTTTGGCCCAGTAGGGTCAATATGGCTCCACAGGTATCTTTCAGCTTGCAGAACTCTTATTACTAGTGATAGACAAGCTGGAAAACACAGCTTCCATAACAAACTCAGCTAGAGTCTGGGACCTGAAGTTTTAAAGGTATCTTTCTACTTCTAAACTGAAGAAATGGTCATAGAGTTACTGGGGGATGCTAAACATGAAAGTAATATACATCATTTCAAGCCCTCTAAACTGGGCCAATGAGCCTTACTACAGCTCATAAAGATGGTCTGAGTGTTGTTGGTTCTTACCAAAGTAAATGACTTTAAAATCTTAACAGACTGCAGACATTTGATTAAAAAATCACATAATCCTTTCTGCTGGAGTGGTAAGCAATTTCTGTAAGCTTGACCACACTTTGGTAATTTTCTGCCAGAAGCAGTGTGCTGTGAAACAAACAAACAAACAGAAAAAGGCAACTATATAAGCAGTGGTTTGTTTAGCAACAGGGAGGTGCTGGATTAACAGACAGTGAGCTGTTGAAATGATCTGTTGCAGTAGCTCTGTGGCCTTGCTATCTTGATCCATTAACTGCACTGAAGTTTCAGCATCCTCTGTAGCACAGATCAGTTAGCTGATGCTTAAAGCCCCATCTAATTATGCTGTGCAGTTCTTTACTTTAAGGCTGAAATTCAGCATTATAACTGAAACTAACCTGATCAGGTTTTGGAAGTCCACATGCTTTTATTCTACTGCAGAATACATTTGTTTGACTGTAAATCAAACCAGAAGCAGCACAGAAACACTGTGACCATCTTGCCAATTTTGGTTCCAAAGAAACACAAGGAAAAACTTGTTCACTGTGAGGGTGAGGGAGCACTGGAACACTCTGCACAGATGGGTTGTGGAGTCTCCTTCTTTGGAGACATTCAAAACCCGTCTGGATGAGTTCCTGAATTCCTATTCTAGGTGGTCCTGCTCTTGCAGGGGGGTTGGACTAGGTGATCTTTTGAGGTCCAGTCCAACACTTAAGATTCTGTGATTCATCTCTGGACATTAAGACTATGAACTGCACTTCAGGGAAACTAACTATCTGAAAGCCAAGTTGTCTCCTACAATCCCGGCCTGCAATTCAAACTTGGACCAAAGACTTTTTTTCAGTTCTTTCACCTGAAGCACCCAGGGCTTCCCCCTGAAGCATCCAGCAGCAGGGCTTTCCCTCTTGAGCTGCTCTAAGAGCTGGAGTTGGTGGTGTTCCAGAACATGTACTTTAAATGCTTATATGTGATTTGGCTTCTGTGCAATTCCCCCTTACATATGCACTCTTTAAAAAAAAAAAAAAAAAAAAAAAATGGCTGTAATTAATGCTGTTCAGTGCACTGTGGATATCTTAATTTAATTAGTGCTGTTAAATTGTGTGGCAAAAAGCAATTCCTCCTCTCCTTTCATGTGCATCAAAGGTCCCACAGACAGCAGAACTAGTATCTTCCTGGGAAGCAAAATTTTATGACATCAAACAGGAATTGTACATTCCTTAACACACCACAGACAGTCTCTACAGACCCTGTGTGTGACTGGAGACAGAAGCAAGAGCCTGAAGAGCATTAAATTGCAGTTTCTTTTAGAGCAAAGTCTCGTATGCTGTTGATATTTTTTCAGCCCTGTTGCTAGATCACTACTGTCTTGAACAAGGACTACTTTTTTCCCTGTTTGTTTCCCTCACTAAATTTCTTTCCAAATTGTAAGTTTGGAACATGTACAGAGGAGTCATTGCCGAGTGTCCAATTAGCATGACAACAGGAGACCTATCATTCAAAATGATGAGTAGAAAATTACTTTTAGGCACACTTAAAGATTATATGATCTTAAAACATGATCTCATCGGCATATCCCACGTTCTAGGAACACAGATTTCAGTACTGCATCAACATTACCAGCTTGCTTGGTACTTGAATAAAACAATTTTCCTGTAAGCATTTAACTACTGAAGCTGGATGTTTTATTACTTTTATTTCCTTTACATCAAACTGATCTTCTCTAAGAGCTATATATCTTTCCCTAGTTTAAAAGTACTGTTTCTGCTCCAACACATCATTTTATTCTGTAACACAATCATATAGTGCAAGGAAATGAGAGGGGGGTGTGTTCTCCATCTGGCAGATGATCCTCAGAAGTGGAAAAGAAGATGTGCAGGCTTATGCTATTAAACTCTTTTAGTTCAAATGGAATCCAGCTGTTTGGGATCCACTACATTCTTGCAGTTTAACTGCACACAGTATGTATACTTTCAATCCCTTTATTTTTGTTTTCTCTAATTTTTGGGGCCTGAGATCATAAACGCCTCAGTCTCTCAAATGTGAAGTGCAGCTCTTGGTAATTTGTTCTAATCAACTGCAGTAAGAAATGTCTGCTCCATAACCTTGAATGATTTTTCTCTCCCTTGACAACAGAATAGACTTCTTGCAAAAAAATAAACATCTGGTTTGAATTGAACATCAAATTGCTGTTACTTTAAGTGCCAACTATTAAATTACCTCAAATGTTTCATGTTTGAACATGATTTTTCAAGACAACTAGATTTTTTTAACTGTAGCACAAATGTACATGTAGAATTACTTTAGCAGGTTAATTCCCTTGAACACACCTTTTTAAAAGTCATGTATAGCTTGGTCACTGTTCTTTGTTTTTCGTTTATAGAAATTGTTATTCACGAAAGTTTTGATACAGCCAAATATGCCTCATCAGATGGTAAGAGAAAGAAAAGCTCTATCTAGAACTCAGGGACTTAATTCTGAACTCTACAACATATGAAGATTGTCAAGACTGTCCAAATCCATTACATCAAGCCAGAAAATCACATGGACCAAGATTATAGTCTGCATTTTGATAAGGAAGTTAAACATTAAAATTCATATCTAAGACTTCCCTCATCTGAAAAAACAAGCTACTTTCTTTATCTAGCTTTATTTTTGAGGGATGAGTCTTACAGTCTGATTTGCATGACAGCATTTCAAATTTACAGCTTTACATAAATACTGCTATTTTCCTTAAACTATTCACCTCTTGATCCACCACATTTCCTTTTTCTTTCTGTTTTTTTTTTTTTTTTTTTAAGCATGTTTCCAGCCCTCTCAGGCACAGGGAATTTTTAAGGTAGAAAACAGTTCAACTTGAACTATCAAAAGCATATTAAAATGAATACCATGTTCACTGTTTTGCTAATACCTGTGATTTCTGTATGACTGGGACTAACAATGTTGCTGAGGCTTTGTGCTGCTCCAGGGAGGAAAAAAAAGTGAATATTTTATTCACTATGAGAGGTCTCTAAACAGGCACAAAAGAAGTGCAAATAAAATCCATTTTAAAAATTTCCTTCAGTATTTCTCCAAAACAAAGCAGAGTAGATGCAAATGCAGACCGATATTGTCACTGTTTACTTCTTCTTCTTCCCAGACACTGATCAAAGTGAAACTACAAGGAGAATTGATGCCAAAAAAAAAATAAATTAAAAGCACAGATGACTGCAGCTGGGCAAATTGCTGGCAATTACTCTGGTGACTTCTAAATTGGACGTGACCCAGTGTCAGTGGTTGTCTATGCTTGAATTTTCACTGAAAGTGATTATAATTGTTGTGATGATATGATTACTCCAAGGAGGAAGTAGTAATTACAAAGATGGGGCCACCTGATTAGAAGTTTCCATGTTATTTAGATGGCTATTTATAATACTGACTGTGATTTTAGCTGTAATAGTTGAATACTAAAGCACAGATCAACCCTCAAATTCATTGAGAAATAAGATTAAAGCTTGTTCTT
Source organism: Urocolius indicus (assembly GCA_013401255.1). NCBI lineage: Eukaryota > Metazoa > Chordata > Aves > Coliiformes > Coliidae > Urocolius > Urocolius indicus. The sequence goes on from WBNH01012496.1 coordinate 199,506, forward strand.
AACAAAAATCTACTTAATTGCCTCAGGTATGGCATGGGAAAACCACTGATTGTTTATGGACAGTAGATAGATATGAAGAATGACTTAATATACAACATGTTGTTTGCTGAAAGTGATCTGAACAGACCTATGAATCACAAAGCTGAAATCCATCAAATGCTACAAACAGCACACTTTCACTCTAGGGAAAAAAACCCAAACCCTGACTAACTCCACCATTGCTAGACATTCAGAGTATCTAGACAATAGATGTATTTAATTTTCACTTATTGAACTTCAGCAGCACAAATACTCTAGTGTATGTGATTAATGGAAAAAAAACCTACATGTCTTCCGTTGGAGTTCTGCTTGCAGCGTGGGTGAAAATAGCTCCAGTTACTACTTAAATAATGCAAAATGGATATGGCTGAAAGTTAAATCATGCAATCATAGAAGGTGATAGAAGAGGTGAGGATGGAAGAGACCTTGGAGGTCGTCTGCCCCAACTTCTTTCTCAAGCAGGGTACTTTAGAGCCAGTTGCTCAGAACCATGTCCAGATGGTTTCTGACCTTGTCTAGATGGCTTTTGTAGTCAACTCCTCACTAATTCTATTCTTTAACTTCTTCAGTTTAACAAAGTAATTTCCCTTTATATTACTTAGTAGCAAAATTTTGCTGATAGAAAACATGGAAAAAAAACTATCTGGCTTCTTTAAGTAATTTCAAAAGGGTAATACTGTCCCTTCAGTTCTAGAGGAAAACTGAATCAGGAAGCAACAAGAAAATTACTGTCACAGAAAAAAAAACACACTTGCAAGGAAAATATTAAGTGGGGATCTGAGTCCTGGAGACAGTGCCTTTTCCCATGAGAAAGGCCATAGGGCATCTCACCCTCAGCTGAGTTGCAGAAACATTCTGGAACCAGATGCAGTGACTAGTATGTGGGTACCAGACATACAGTCAATACTGTTTACACCTACATATCCTAACAAGTAGACCCGAAATACCTATCCAAGTACCTAAGCCAGTTTCAGGAACTGTATTCATGACTTTCTTTTCACTTCTTCCTCAGAATTCATCTGTCTGATTAAGATTAGTAGTAAAAAAACAGAAGAATCAACAGTTTTAAACAGCTTTCGGCTGAGATGTGTTACTATTGAAAGCTGTGCTGAAGTATGTCCCACCTTCCTTTCAACATAACCCATGAGGGTAGGCAGGCCTTAAGGCTCCAAGGTATGTAAACCTTAAAATGTTTTCCTGTTGAAATAATTTGTGGAATTTTGTTCCAGTTGAAGTTGAAACTATTCCATTATGAAGTTGAATTATGGAATTCAATATCTGCACAGGATTATTTCATGACTTTGTCACACAGCAGTCTACGGTCAGTCTTTAAACCAAATACCGTCTACTGAACTAGATATGACTTAGGCACTAGGGAGGTTGAAACCTAATAAAGCAACTTCTTTTCTGTGTCTATGAAAGTGGTTGGAGACTGCAAATTACTAATTTCAGAATAAACATTCTTCCAAATTTTATGAAGGAGACATAAACGCATTCATCAAGCTAAACAAAGATGTTTAGATAAGGGAGAGAAAGAGGTGTGGATTTGTATAGGGAAAGGAGATCCAAATAAAACAGAAAGAAGAGGGTCAAAGGAAACTATCTGCCCTAGAAATTCTCTGTGCTTTACAGGAGAAACCATGTACAATGAGAAAAGGCCTAGAGGCATAGATATTGCAGACTACTAGGACAACTCAGGCAGAGAATATATGTGTCAAGGTTTTTTGTGTCATCTAGATTTGTATATTCATTTTCAAATTAATGACTATCTTGTTTATAATCCTGATATATCAACTCTCCAATTATGTGTGACAACAGCAAAATTCTGAGGAGGTAAATTGTGCATCCCTGAGGATGAACTTGAGAGGAAGGAAGCATCCTTCAATCAAGACTTTTCAAGGGGCTTGAATGAGTTGATTTATAAGCCTCATATTTTTTATGGAGGAGGAAGAGAGAAGCTGTGATTAGGAAAAGGATCAAAGTAACCATGAGAAAATCTGTCAGAAAAGATTCTGAGAATTTTCAAAATATAATTAATCTGGTTTTTATTCTGCAGTATGACATAAAAGACTAATGAACACTCAGCCATAAAGAACACTGTGAGGGCTCTAACAAATGTGTGGGAACAGTATCAGTAGCAGAGAGTTATAGAAAAAGCAGAAGGAAAATACAGAAAAATGAGAGAAAATAAAAAGTGAAGGAGAGAGAAGAAAAAACCTTCCAAATAATTCAAAGACAAAAGTAGCATGAGGGTTGTATTTTAAGAAATATATATGTGTTCGTGCTTTTTTTACCCCTATCTTCTCTCTATCTCTAGTTCCAAAATTTCCAAGAATTCAGCTACTATTTTGGACACCCAGAAGGGCTTTCTCCTGTCAGCTTTCAGGCCTCACAGAGTATACAGGGGTTTTGGCTTTGTACTGATCTCTGACTCTTAGTGGAAAGAAGGGAGTTTCAAGGAGGATGATATGGTCAAAAAGGCAGAATGGAACAAAGTCTGCAGTGAATAGCCAAGTGGTTTAAAAGGATGCCTTACTGACTGTGAGCCTTGACCCCTTCTCAAAGCTGAGTCCACTAGGCTCACCAATGGTACACACCACCACCAGCCAAACTTTCACTCTAGGAAACTCCTTCTCCAGAGGCCAAATTTTCCCCTAAGAGCTTTTCTACCAATCTTGGCAGGTCAACCACAGCAGGAAACCATTTGACACTTTTGCACAATTGGTGCAATCTCACTCTCAGCAAGAACAGAGGAAAGAGGTTCCATTTACTCCCTAAAAGTACCTGCATGACTAAATTACCTTCATATTCTATGGCTGAAATAAGAACTTAGTTTAATTTTGTGTACCTGCACGCATATCAGTGTCTCTCTTGTAACTGGAAGAGCAATCTCATGCAAAGTTCACCTATAGTTGCTAAAAATGACCTTGCAGCATTGAGCCAACACAACCATTACCCTGATAGCAGCTTACACATAAACCTCAATTGGCAGTGCAAGTTTCCCATGACTTTCAGCAACTTTTAAAGAAAGTACTTTTGTTTCCAAGAAGTGTGATATTTGCCATTACTTGTGATTTAACAACATCAAGCCACAGCCGTAAGCCATGGAGTGTGAAAAACTGTAACACGCGCTGGGAGAAATGGAGAAGCAGCAATGCTGTGTTGTAAAGGTGGAATTTGGCTGTGGTGCCTATCCTTCCAGCTGCCCCAGAGCCAGGAAAAGTCTGTGTTCCTATTGAATTTGCTTTTAGACCTGCTTACTGCTAAAGAATGAGACTTTGCTGCTACAGATAGCAGCCTACCGTGTTGCTGGGCCATTTTTTTTGGTCAAGAAAAATTCTGTTACCAGTGATTTCTGACTACTCAGTGCACAAATGGGCAAGAATGGGGAGTGGGGAGAGTGTTGAAAAAGTCGTATTCCTTTCTTCTGAAAAAAAAAAAAGCCCCAAGCAAACAGGGAGGTCCATCTCATGGCTGCTAGATGGGGATGTAAGAGCAGAGTAATTAATCAGGCCAAAGCAATCCTATGAGCACTTCTGGCCTTGAATTTTCGTAACCTGGTCAAAGGTTCTGCATGCCATAATCTTTTTTCTTCACCAAGCCCTTTTTTGGCTGTCATCCTTGTTGTTTGTGCAGTTTTCTCTCCAGGCAGCCTCTCATCCCTGCCTACTGGCTACACAACTGGTCTTGAAGATACAGTTTGTCCTCTGGGCTTCTTGCCCACACATGGCTGTGGTGGAAACATTGATGTCCTCATAAGTTCCCACTCTCCTTGCAGCTGCTTCCCCCTGGAAGGAAGAGGAAGGTTATCCTGGCATCCCAACCAGTTAGATGCCTGCAGAGGCTGAGTGCCTGCACAGGAGGAAGGAACTGCTGGGAACAGAAAGCATCTGCAGCAAGGAGAGAAGCACCCTGAAGGCAGGCTGCAACCTGTGATACTGAACAACTCATTCAAGTGAATCAAACCAAACTATGCCTAGTGCACTGAAGATCTGAAAATGAACCTCCTTGGGTAGGGCCTTTGTGTATAGACCTACTGCATAATAATATCAATCATCATAACAATTAAACATTTACATTTATCATTCCTTCCCTGGTGACTGCTTTATCTGTTCACCTTTTAGAGTGAGATGTCACTTTGATCGTAGATCTACAGTTTGCTTGATAGATCTGACTCTTCCTGTCATTCGTGCATTGTCATTCACAGATGCAAATAAGCAACCCAGTCACCTTGCCAACAAGTGGCAATGGGTGGCAATATATACTATCAGTATTGATATTACCCAGCACTTGCTGGATGGACAGATGGGAAAGATGAGCATCCACGAACAAACAGGACTATTATTTTAACAGCATTCTGGTTTGTACTAGTTTAATCTCACTGTGAAACTACAGTTTGTTTTTCTCCCTTAGCTATGCTCAGCACAGCAACAAACAAGGGAGCCACAGGTCTGCATAAGCACAAGGAATCTTTAAATCCACAGAGTGTTTTAAAGAACTATGTGGGAAAAAAAATTTCCAAACCAGAATGTGTTAATATGCAACAAGAACACTGATATCAAAGCAGCAGCCCACTAGGGATATTTTCTTCCTAGGAAATAGCTTTTGAAAGAAAAGCGTTTCCTACTTCATATTTTCTAGTTCTTTGTTTTTATTCATCCCCTCACATTTCATTGGTGCTTAAGATTGCCCTTGTCAGGACAATCTAGACAGACTTCAAGAGGTGCCAAATTATAGAGACCTCAGGTTTTTCGCAGTTAGTTGTTCTTTTCAATGCTGGACTCTTCTAAAGCAAATGAGATTGAGTTAATATGTTTTTACTGTATCTGTTCTTCTGCTCTGCTGTTTCCCATGGCCTAGTAGAGGAAGTCTCATTGCCAAGTGTTTTCTCATTTTGTTTAATCTGATACAAAAGGTCACCTCGAGTATCCGTTTGCTATTTGCTCTAGAGCTCAGTATAATAGGTGGCAGCCCCCAAAAGAATGCATGTTGCTAAACTTCAGAAATGTTTGGTGTTTCAGATACAAACAGATGTTTCCTTTTGGTAGCTTCATTTTCCATGTGATATTCCAAGAAGTAGAAGAGGCGTAGCCATATCACAGATGAACATTCTTCAGAAATTAATTAGCTTCACATACTGTAACCACAACTTACAAGAATATAACTTCACAGTTAAGTGAAAGAGATCAATAATTTATTTATTTGATCAGACTCCTAAATAAACCACCAATTCTTCTTAATAACCACAGCTGATTTTTGCAGTGGAAGCAGGAAATCAGAAAGACTGGATCACAGTCAGGTCAGATGTACACCCACGTTAAAATCTGCAAAAACTGGGCTGCCTTAGGATCCACTGTGTCAAGCCAGTTTGGCATAATGCAGCTATATTGATACATAAATAATTCCAGGAGTAATAATTTAACTTGGAGGATTAGGAAACAACTGTGGGTTTATGCTATAATCTTGAGGTCCAAATTTGTTAGTAATATATAATGAAACATAGTTTTAGTTATATCTCTGTTGGTCTCCAAAACAATCCCTTTTGCAAAGTGTTTTTTATGCAAATTTAAATGGATGGTTAATACAGTCTCTCTCACACACACACACACACACACACACACACAGAGAGAACAGTTTTACTGGATATATTGAGAGGGCTTCTGGCCTCTCAGGAAAATGCATGCTATTCTGACCTTCACAGATACAAAGTATTTGTTCTTTGGAAGTTTATATTTATGGGTCAGGCATAATGACTTTACGTGGAAAAGATGAGTCAGAAAAACTGCACTTACTGTTTTAGAAGAGCAAATTGAGAATTTGAGGACACAAAAAGGTCAGAGGAATTACAAACCAAAGATTGTTTAAAATGTTTCAGCATTTCAGTTAAGCATCTATTCTATCTCTTGACTTCGAAACATACAGAGGTCATTAGACCAGTTTTGGCTCTGCTGTAATGGCCCAGTTTTCTTTATTCTAACATTATTCTAACATTAATCACGGTTAAGGCAAAGAATGACGGGTCATGGATGGAGTGTATTATACAGCAGGAAACAAACAAAACAAGAAGCAAAAAAAACCCCTCAAAAGGCTTCTGAGAAATGCAAGCTAATCCCAGCAGCTCACAGAAGGATGGCATGGGAGAGGAATCGCTCTGCAGGGCATTTCCCTTGGGGATGCGAAGAGAAGGCTGCCTAAAATGAGATTAGTGCCTTTGAGAAGCATTATGCCAGATGTGGAATTCTCATGTATAATGTACTAATTACTCTTGGTTTGCATATTCAGATTCATGAATAAAAAACTGGTTTCTGACTGTTCCTGTCCGATTCTAAGTGTTTTAGGTCCAAAGGATACTTTCTGAAAAACAGGCAGCTACACAAGCTCTCTGATGTGAAAATATATACAGGTGATAAAAGCTCCACCACTGGCCATCTAACTGTCAAGATACCTCCTCTGTAGGAAACTAATTTCAGCCAAACTGGAAAAATCACAAACACAGAACAGGAGAAGTCTGACAGCTTTTCCCCTCTCAGGAGAGAGGCAACAGTCTTTCTGAAGAATCAGACTAAATTACAGATCACTGAGGCTGTCTGTCTGGATCATCATCAGATGAACAGCAAAGCTTTAGGCAAGAAACACATTTTCTAGATACATAATCCTTCTTCTCTTGTACTTCATTGACACCAATATTCAATACATTTGCTGGTCGCTCTGGAGAGAAGTGTATTCTAAGTGGCTACAGTATTTGGGACCAGGTGAAACATAATGCAAGAGGTACAAAACTTGACATCTTATTACAGATCACAAAGAGAAGCAAAAGGCATCTAACCATGATAAGGGGCTATTGAACTTGAATGCCTCTCAAAGTCTATTTTATGTATATTTTACAAGCATCTGCATCTTCTCAGACATATTGGATGCTCAGAACCCTTAAACACATATTTCAATCACTACTGCTATATTAATCCAAAAGCTTCTAGCCAGATAAAGAAAACAGAACATGGAAGAAGACAATTATTTAAAATATTTTGTCAAAACCTTCAGTTTTTCTTTCTCATCCAATAGGTATTCGCACCATAAAACTCTGTGACCTGTTGAAACTTTATAATGTAAGAGTGGCAGAAGAAATTCAGAGCTAACTTTAGTCACTGAGTTCAATATGAAAATGAATAAAGCAGTAAATATGCCAAAATATCTGGAACTTGCCAGTAGTTCCCGTAAGCCTGGTGCAGGTGCTGGGATCCTTGCTGTACACTTCTGCCTTTCTCCTTGTGCCTTCCACCTGACTACTTGTACTGGTGTAGTACTACCTTCTTCTAGCATCTTACTCATTGGCACAGGGTTTTCTTCAGCAGATCAAGGATGTTCTGTTCAGCCTGCTACCCATTCACTTATTTGTTTTTTCTTTTCTCGTTTTTAAAAGTCTATATAATGGGATTTTGTTCTTGTTTCTATTATCTGGTTTGAAATAAGAGATAACAGCCATATGAAATAGAGTCTATTCTTATAAAGAGAAGTAATATTAACTAAATCCTACTGAAACTGAAGTTATTTTATTCAGGAATGATTTTTAATTGGGATGATTCACTGGGATCTCACCGATACTACTCTGTTGGCACAAAGGGAAGTGCAAAGGTTTCTAGTTTTCCTGTCAGGATGTACCCTGAAAAACCTGAGGCTGCAGAGGTCCAGTGGGAAATGAAGACATCCCTTCCTTCCGCTTCTGTGGCTCTGAAGGAAAAGAGATACAAGTCAACATTTTTTTCACTGGAATGGTTAAGAACTTGCTTTATTCTGTAACATATATTGACCTTAGCTGATTTTATGACTGGAGAGTTATAAATAGGTTTCACACTAAAGGCAGCATAAAAAAAAGACTTTTTTTTTTAAACAAAACCTCCTTGCTTTTCTTCTGTAAAACTGAAGTCAGCACAGACTGAAGTAACTGGCAGTTTGTTGAAGGTGTTAACAGCTCTCTGAGGTGTCTGTAATATGCAACTGGGTACACTTTGTTCTATTAAAATAGTCTCTCATTTATTTTATTTAGAGGTATTTAGAATATGTCCCAGGTGGAAAATACTCATGAATTCCAAACTGTGAGATTGTAATGATACTGACTTACTCAGATTTTGGATTTATTTGTTGTTTATAATTGCACTTGCAAGTGCACCTGAACTTCAGTCTGCTCGTATGTTTTTATCCGACCTGCTAAAGTCACCTACCATTCCAATTAGCACACCTGTACCTGGAAAACTGCTGCCATTCTCACTTACATCTATTTACTTTTAGCTGTTCACTTATACAGTGGTAGAAAATCACCTTAATCTATGAGCTCCTAGGCCTCTGCCATTGCTTATGAAAGAGGAGAACTGATAGTTTTTCCAGCCTTCCAAACACAGACAAACTCTTAACAACCCAAACAGATGTGAGCTTGTTTTTTTTTTTTCACGGTTTACAGTTGCCAAAGTCTACCAGTAATGACAGCAGTGGCAGGACCTAAACATGTATGCACTGGAATAGTCATTGGGCTGTTCAGATTGGAAACTCTAGAAAATCTGGGCATATACAAAACATTACTAGAATTGATTTTATACCTTTAGGACTTACTATTTATTTTTTTTTGTGTGGTTTGGCTTTTTGGTTTGGTTTGGGTTTTTTTTCCCCAATGTCATCAACAATGAAACAATTGGTGTTTGGTTTGGCATCTTTAGGTTTCAGAGTTAACAACTTACTACAGTGATCATGAAAGGTTCCCCCCCCTTCAACAATCATCAACTGAGGAAGGTATTTTCATGCCAGTTAGCACTACGGTTCATATCTCTAAGCTGATCAGATCTGAGAATTAAGTAATGTTTTTTTCCTTTTTTAAGATAAACAGTGAATCTTAAGAGCACAGTTCTGCAATACAATCTCATTGCCACAGACCTATCATCAACGAGTATGTACATTAAAACTCTTGAAATCTTGTCCCTCTCATGGAGTGAGAACAGAAGGATCAAGCTGTTGCTGCTGCTGCTGCAAAAAAAGGCCTGCTAAGCCATCTGCTATATGTTCTGAGCAACACTCCAAATTGTCTCATGAGTCTAACATATGATCCTTGTCTTGCAGTATCCTTGTTCAAGATTTAGATCATGACACAGTAATGTCAAATAAACCATGTCATCCTCCGGTTTTAAACAAAACAAGTACCTTTTTTTCTTTCTCTTCGGAAAGCACGCTTCTCCTCAGTGTGTTCCTCTACCATAAAATTACTTCTGACCTGTCATCTGATAGGTGCCACCACCGAGTATTCTCCCTGATTTCAAATTATCTTACAGTGGTCAGATAGGGGCTGCTACAGTGCTAAGTAACTTCAGTATTCAACCTGAGTTTTAACTTGAATATTTTAATGCTAAGCAAAATGGGATGGACGCTAATATCAATGGTACAATGACAGATATGTCAATGGTACAATAACAGGTGAAATTTAAGATTGTACTGAACCATGGATTTGGACATATTGAAATCAGTCTTCTTCCCTGTCAGCATCAACTACAGCAGTGTAACAGTGAATCCCTTAGTTTAAAAGTGATGGCATATACATCATTTCAGTGAACTTTTTTAGATCCAGCTAGGATACATGCATATCCCTACACAGGGACATAATTTGTTAACATAATGCCAGTCTTTGCTGTAATTGGCAAGAAATCAAATAAAAGAGTAATATAATTCCTTTCTTGTCTTAAGACTGGCATTCAGGTATCCTTTGAAGACATCCCTGAAATATTAGTCCTTTATGAGACAAACCAGTGTCTCAATGAGAAAAATTGTCTCATTATCTTTCTGTGTATGATTTTTATCTATTATATGTATGCAAGCCTTTTGCAAATACTCAAATGTATTCCACATATTTACCACAAGTAAACAAACATATACTAAACCAATGACAATGAAGCGAATTGCACACAGGTTAAATGAACTGGGAAGATTTTTGCCAGGGACTTCATAAAAAGTTTATCTGCTCTATTTCCTTGAAATTCAAGACTCATAATCAAGTCTTTTTTTCTAGTCTCATTATTGTGTACATATAATTTGTCTGATTTTAAAAATAATTTTTTTAAACCAAAGATTAACGTGTGGACCTCACACAACAAATGCACACCCTTTGTGGCCAGAGAAGTATGGACTAGCATGAACAGTCAGACTTTTGGAAATGAGGTAGTATTTTTTCTGCTCACTGAAGGAGTTTTCTGCAAATAAATATACTGTCATTAAAACACAAAATCTTTTTGTAGACTCATCCACTACAATCTAAATGTCAGTTTACTGGTTACATAAATACCTTGATGGAACTAGACTAGACTCTTATTTTCCCTCCCAGTTACTCATTTCCCAAATCTCTCCCAGGGAAGAGCACAAAGGAAAAGGCATGAAAGACATGTAATTTACCTTCTTGTAAGGGTAATAACATGGTTCAAATGATGATGATATTTTGAAATGTGGCATTTGCAGTGCATTGTGAAAACTAAAGATAGCACTGCATAAAGAAATCTGCATTTTTATAATCCAACAGTTAACACAGGCTCTGAGAGTCAAGGAGCAGTTTTTCAATAAAGGTTTCTCATTCACCTGCAGACTCTCACTGACATGATTCTAGCCCTGTGCTCTTTGGATGATTTCTCTCTAGCTCTGTGCTGCAATGTCAGTATTTCTAGGATCTCATGGAGAAGTTTCAAGCATTTTCAGTTTTGCAGATCATTGATGCTTTTTGAGTAAAGGTATATCCTTTACGCAGGATTTTTATCTAATGTGAATGGTCTAGATTTTCTTAAGACTGCTGACAAACTGAGTGTCAAGCCTACTAGAAATTGTTTAAACAGCTTCCCAGCTTGGACTGTTTTTTCCTGCCTCTGCACTGCACCCTACGTTTTGCCACTTCCAATACGTGAGTGAGTTAACAGAATCAAAGAATCTGAGCTGGCTGAAAAACAGGGGAGAAGGAAAGTACTAGGAAAAGTTCTTTTCCAGATCTGCAGTTCACCTTCCAGATGCACAACAAACCGTGTCAGCTGGTTGCAATGAAGGATTGGGGATTTGGGGGAGGGGGAAGGAGGTTTGGCAGAGGCTGCACAACATGCTGCCAGGGAGGCTCTACTACCTTCTGCAGACCCCTCAGCAATAGTCCACTTTATTTGATGGGACAATATTTTGGTGATTTTCAATCTTTGATAGACAATGTGCTCGGTAATTACTTAGCAGGAAAACAACACTCAGTTCACTCATCCCCAAGCTGCATGGGTTCCTCCAGAAGACAGGGCAGTAAATCTGTTTCTGCTAGAAGGACAAAAATTTTGAGCAAATTGATGGCAGATTCATCTATTTAGAAAGAGCTGTTTTTTACAGTCAGTCTTTAGAAAGTAGCTTACTTTAGAAAATACTCAAATATTAGAGGCATTTAATATTTACATCAATCACTGAATATCACTGACATTTTTTTCTTCAACCACCTGCTAGTACAGCTTCCCTCCTGCAACAAAAGCTGCAAGTAACGTCTGCATACAAAACTTAAGTATTCCTAGAGCTACTGAACTTGTACCTACTCAGAAGTTACCAACTTCATTCTGTCAACCATGTTTTATTCTGACGTTGCATAGACCTATGCATCTATTCCTCCTATGCTGGAACAAAGATCCATTTCCGTTACAGTCTAGAAATTTTCCAGATGCTTGTATAAATTTGAAAACTGATGTAACAGCACCTTATCAGTATGTCTTGAGACAGTGATGTAGCAGTTTCAGAACTGAGCATTTCAATTATTTTAGTGTTTCCACTATCCAAACATATTACGACCGAAACAGAACATTTAATGGATGGTGGAAAAACATGAGAGAATGAAAAATTAGGCACTCTCTGCAGTCCTAAGAAACAGCTGTTCTAGTAACAGGAAGAAGCTGCAGAGAGGCTATGTTTGAAGAGTGGTGCACTATGAGATGTAATCTAAGACACACATTTTCTTTCAGCAAATGGATTTATTGACGCAATTGATTATAACCGTGTACAGCAATCTATACATCTCCCATTGGAAGAATATCCAGTGATAGAGCTAATGTTAGTGTGATACACAGCTTTACTCAATAATCCCCACTGCATTTCTGACAACAGTGGTGTGTTCCACAGGCAGTCATAAAAGCCCAAAAGCACCCAGGTGTCCAAAAGAACAAAGATTTAAGATTCGTAACAAAAATTAAAACCTGATCCCAAATTCCTTCTGTTTTAATTCCATCCAACATGTGTCTGTAAGTGTTATGAATTTTAATCTATACACTGACAATTGAGTTTGGTCCCAGATAATCAAGAAAACTATTGCCTGTCAAATGAAATCCCAAAGAGCTTGTTGATATTGACTCAAGAATTAAGACATCATTTTCTCCATTGAATAGGGAAAAGGCTAAGCAAAAGATCTCTACAGTATTTCATTTCCTCTTATTCAAATGTAAGGATTTAACAAAATTCCCTCCGAACACAAAGACTTTTTTCTCCATTCAGTCACTGAACTCCAATTGATAGTACCAGTTACCATGGTGTCTTTTGTAAACACTTGTTCATCTGAAAAAAAAAGAAATCCAAATAGCTTACTTGCAATTATGGTAATAAACAACTTGTAGTCACCAGCACCTCAGGACAGCAATGAATGCATGATATTGAAAGGAATGCCTCCATAGTCCACTAACACTTCCTTCAGGCCTTTAAGTTCCACAGGAGTTCATCTGAGGTTGCACATCAAACTCAAAGGAGCACAAATAGTATCAATGGTCTCAACAATTTACCAAACTCCATCTCAAATATTTGCATTTAAAGTGTAACCCCAGTTTGGACCCTTTTAATTAGCTGGTTTCCAGACCACACAGAAAGAATTATTAATGTAAACGAAACCACCGTATTTCATATCAACAGAATCACATTCTGTAAATATTTAGGAAAGTAAGAGACAGAGGAAGTGGAGAGCAACTGATCATAAAATGATTAGCATTGCTCTAAAACCAAAAGCAGAATGCTGATTAAAAACAAAACAAACCAAAACAAAAACAACTCCAACAACACATACTACTGCATAAGGGTTCAACTTTAGCATTACTCACACAGCTATATAAAACACAGAATCTAGATTAATATACAAAAACGTTTTATTTCACAGTGAGGTACACACAACTTCTAACTTTAGTAGGCTATGAGAGAATTGCCTGTTAGGATAAAGACCGTTTCACATTCTTGAAATATTATCACTTACTATTTTTTCCTGAAGAAAGGCACCAATATTATTTATCCATCAAGAGTTCACCTCTGCATCCACCCATTTAGAAATGGATTGTATGAGAGGGTCAGTGATGTACTGACCATCACGGACACAGACAACTGCAGCACACATTGATGTGTCCAAGTACCAAAGCGTTATTTATTCAAAAACAATTTAAAAATAGACCATCTGTAAACATATTACGAAACTCTGTTAGTTTTTCCTAGTGGTGTGAGTAACACGTTCCTGTAAAACTAACCAGCTGCATTATTCTTTCCTGTTTACAAAAAAGTATGAAAACACACTCGTGCACATTAAATCGCCTCACATTCGGCTTAAGATGGCACAGCCTTCAAACTGTCCAGCGCGAAGCAGACATTTCTCAGCCCTCCACATGACTCGTAGCTTGCATATGTTTCAACGGTTAACATCAAAAGATGACCTCTAGTCCAAATTTTTTAATTAGGAAGAGCTGGTGCCTCGGCAAGTCCTGTTCAAAGTGCCCTCGGACAGGCCCAGGCTGCTCACTGCAACTGTTGCTCCCGACTCTGGTCCGAGGAAACCACCTGAAAAATACCACACTTAAATTTACTGCTCTGCATCCACATAAGGGAGGCACCAGCTGCCGTTTGCAGTAGCTCCCACTGTGTTGCTCTCCTCAATGGCAAGGAACGGTCACCACCACAGTCAAGGCTTTTGCTTGGGTTAGCAGTGATTTCTGAGAGAGTGGTGACTGCCTGGCAAACGTGATCGAATAAGCCCGTCTCACAGACGGCATCAGCCCCTGCTTGCAATAAGGCCCGCGGAAGGCAGTGAGCGTGCTACAGCTTTCCCCTCAGAGGCCGTGACCCTGCGGGGCTCGCGCCAAACCCTCGCAGGCCACTGGCCGCCTCTCCTCGCTGTGCTGGCTGCAGCTCCCGCCGGCCTCGTCGCGTGGCAGCGCCGTCCAGCAGCTAATCCGGCGGACTCAGTCAGCGAACCGCTGCAGCAGGTGCTCCTCGGCGTGGCGGGTGCCGCCGCCGCCGCCGCTCTCCATGAAGCGCTCGCAGGGGAACTCGATGAGGTCAGCCTCGCTGAGGGCGCAGGCGGCACCGCGGGGTGGCCGATGGGACTGGAAGCCCGAGAAATCGGCAGAGACGCCGGTGCCCATGGAGCGGAGGGGCCGGCGGGTGGAGTAGAGCTGCCGCACGTGGACGGGAGCCGCCTTCCGGCGCCGCCGCCCCAACACCTTCTTGCGCAGCAGGCGCGAGGCCCAGGCGGCCAGCGCCGCCAAGAGCAGCAGGGCGTTGAGGGCCAGCAGCACCAGCGTGAGAAGCTGCTGGTCGGGGCCGCGGGGCCCGCCCGCCGCCGCCGCCGCGCCGTCCTCGGGCAGGGTGACCAGCCCCGCGCAGTGATCCCGCGGCGCCACCGGGCACACGCGGCCGCCCAGGACGCCTTCGACGCAGACGAGGTAGGGGGTGTCCGGGCGCAGCTCGCGCAGCGTGGCGGCCGGCTCGCCGCGCTCCGGCAGGTACACGAAGCGTTGGAACTTGACGGCGGCGCCGAAGCGGTCGAAGAGGAGGCGGAACCGCGCCGGACCCAACAGACGGGGGCTGCGGTGCGGCCGCACGGCCCAGCGCACCGTCACCGAGCTGGAGCCCACCGCCTCCACCGACAGGTTGCAGAGGAACAGCTTGTTGAAGTCGCACGGGTCGGACACCAGCGGCGGGACGGCGGCTCGCCGGGGCCAGGGCGCGCCGGGCGGCGCGGGGCCGGAGGG
>WBNH01012496.1:214746-309567 GCA_013401255.1 Urocolius indicus
CCGCTGCTGTTGCTGCCGAGCCCCTCGGCCGGCGGCGGCGGGGGCGCGGCGGAGGGAGAGGCGGCGTCGAGGCAGGAGCCGCCGTCGGGCGGCGGCGGCAGCTGGGCGTCCTGCAGGTAGTCGAGATACTTGCCGGCCAGGGCGGGCGGCAGGCGGCACTGCACGAAGACGGTGAGCAAGCGGCCTTGGGAGTGCCAGGACCCCAGCCAGTGCTTGAGGCCGCGCAGGCGGCAGTCGCAGCTCCAGGCGTTGCCCTCCAGCTCCAGGCGGTAGAGAGCCGGGCTGGAGGCAAAGACCTCTCCGGGGAGGGTGGCCAGCGCGTTGTCTCGCAGGCTGAGCTCCCGCAGGCGGCCCAGGCGGCCGAAGGTGGCCGGGTGCAGGGTGGTCAGCACGTTGCGGCTCAGATCCAGCACCTCCAGGCTGCTCAGCGGCTCCAGCAGGGCGGCGGGCAGGTGGCTCAGCACGTTTCCCTCCAGGCGCAGCTCCTTCAGCGATCCGAGCCCCGCGAAGGCATCTGGGGCCAGGTGAGCCAGGCGGTTGCCACCGAGCGAGAGCTTCGCCAAGCTGGGCAGGTGCTGGAAGAGCCCCCCTGTCAGGTGTTGCAGGCTGTTGCCGGCCAGCAGCAGGGTGTGCAGGGAGCGCAGCGGCCCGAAGATGTCCGGGTGGCGAAGGGAGCTCTGCTGGTTCCCTGAGAGGTCGAGGAAGCGCAGCTTGGCCAGGCCAGTGAAGGCCCCGCGGCTGAGCCAGCGGATGCGGTTGGACTCGAGGTGCAGGTAGAGTAAGTTCGTCAGCCCTGAGAAAGTGGAATCGCCCAGCGAGCCCAGCTCATTGCCATCCAGTCGCAACTTGACAAGGCTGCCGAGGCCGGAGAAGGAGGCAGCGCTGAGGCGGCCGATCTCATTGGCATTAACGTAGAGGATGCGCAGCTTGGCCAGGGCGCCGAGGGTACCGGGGGCCAGCGCTGGCAGCAGGTTGTTTCCCAGGTAGAGCTCCTCCAGCCGACCCAGGCACTCGAAGGCCTTGGGGTGCAGCGAGCGGATCCGGTTGTACTGCAGGTCCAGGCGCTGGAGCCCCGCCAGGCGGTGGAAGTCGAAGGCGGAGATGTTGACAATGAAGTTGCCCCCGAGGCTGTAGGTGAGGACATCCTGAGGCTCGACAGCCTTGGGCACCGAGCGCAGGCCTCGGTTAGTGCAGAGGAGGTGCTGGTGCTGCTGGCAGTCGCATGGCTCGGGGCAGACGGGCTCCGCCGCGGGCAGCAGCAGGAGGAAGAGGGGCACGGAGCCCCAGAGCACCCGCGGCAGCACCATCAGGCGGACCCGGCGCGGCGCTCCCATCCCGGGACGAGCCGTGGGCTGCTTCCCCAGCCGGCTTTGGGTCTCTCCGGCATCCCCCCCCCCCCGCTCCTCCTCCGCGGCTGCTAATCGGCCCCTCCTGTGCTCCGCGCCGGGCTGAGCTCCGCGCCGGGCAGGCGGGCGCGGCGGCGGCTGCGGGTCGCGGTGTCCGGCACCATGGGCTCGCCCGAGCCGGCCGGGAGGACTGCGGCGGCCGCTGCCCGGGCTCTGCCGCCTCTCGCCGCCCGCGGTTCGGCGGGACCGGGGCTGCCGCGGGGAGCGGGCGGGCTGCGGAGCGGCGCGGAGCGGAGCGGAGCNGGGGGGGGGGAAGCCCGCGGCCGGCCCTGGCTCTGCTCGGCCCCGGCAGCGAGCAGGGGCGCTAAGTGGGAAACCAGGAATTGGAACCGGCTGCAGCTGCCTCCCGGCCGCATGGGCCGCAGATACTGCTGCGCATCGGAGAGGGGGAAGGGAACAGAAGTAAACTGATCGTCGTCCCTAACCCCGGGGTTGTTTTTTTTTCTTCTTCTCCTTTGTATTTAGAAACTTGCCAAAAGCAATGGGTACGGATTACCAAGGAGTGAGGGCTTTGTTTTAAGCAAACGGCAATCGCAGAACTAAGCCATCCATAGTACATCAAATAATGAATTTTCATTCTTTCTCCGCACCCATCCTGCCCAGTAGGTTCTTGACAAAGCTGCCAGTGAAGATGCAGTTGAACGCAGCTTTGGTTCCTATGAGGGGCTCGTCAGGGAGATGAAGATGCTCTTTAGAAATAACTCCCATTAAAAAAAAAATCATCTCTGTCAACAGCATACAAAAAGGAAGGTGTTGGAAAGCATACTAAAAGCAAAATAGATTGCACCAATGACTTGTCTTTCCAATTGGCATCTTTTGATTTCCTAAGACGTCACCAATGAGGTAAGTAAGTGTCCAAGGGCTAAAGGAAATGACTGCACATGAAGGGTTTATAATGCTGTCAAGGATGATCAGAGAAAGAAGATAATGCCCAAAGTATTCAGGGGATTGGACTAGGTGATCTCTAGAGGTCCCTTCCAGCCCCTACCATTCTGTGGTCATATTGCAGGCTTAATAAATACATTTGAAACTGTTATCAGGTGAAGTTATATCCAACGGCACACACTTTGCATGCACTTCTGGACTAAAGCAGTGTGCATGCTATGCTCCTTTGTTTCCTCAGAAGACAGAATTTAGATTAGCTTTTGAGGAAGTTTTGTTTTTAGTGGCTCTGTCAACATGAGCAGGTAGCATGGTATGGTAGTTTGTGCTGTGTCCCCGTTGTCCACTTTTATGGACAGGTGTTACTTTGATTTAACGCTGATTTGGTCCTGGTTTTTAGTGGTTGGAGAATATAAAGCCTGCACCAAGCCTCCTCAGGAGCAGGAAGCACACTATTGCATATGGACATGATTAGCATCTTTGCCTGAAAAGCACACTGGCAGTCTGGTAAAGCCTTGAAGATGAGAGATAAAGCTTGGGTCTACCAAAGGAACATCACTGTGAGCATTGGGATTCCTAGCTCTTGTAGTTACCTGAGGCTGGACCTTACGAAGAATAATCTTTTTGTAGTGGTAACTACAGCATTGTGCTTGTGCAAGAAGTCATATTTTGGGCAAATTAATTTAAGTCATCTGAGTGAATTTTGCAAATATCTTCTACAATCAATTGAAAACTCTCATAATTTGCTCATTGGGAAAACCCAGAGCAAACAGTAACATGCTAGAATATAGTTATGGCAAGTTGGATTATGTGGGATTTTGTTTGTTGAGAAATGGCAGTTGTGTGGGCAGTCTTGATAAGCTAGAAGAGTAGCTGAAAGACTAGGTACTTAAACCTGAAAGTCTACTTACAGGGGAAGGCATCATACATATTATAGTGCTTTTTTTTTTTTTTTTAATAAGCAAAAATGGTGGAAATCGAAGTTGACACATTTCACAACTTGCTGAATTCTGCACGTGCTGGGACATTCCTAGCAACAGGACAAGGGGTAATGGGATGAAGCTGGAACACTAAAAGTTCCACTTAAATAGAAGAAAAAAACTATTTTACTGTGAGAGTGACAGAGCACTGGAACAGGCTGCCCAAAGGGGTTGTGGAGTCTCCTTCCTTGGAGGTCTTCAAGACCCACCTGGACATTTTCCTACGCCACCTGATCTAGGTTGACCTTGTTCTGCAGGAGGACAACCCTACCGGTCTGTGATTCTATGATTCTATGTTCTTAGATTAATTTAATTTAAATCTGTGTCACAGCATTATTTTCTGAGGGTAAACAGAAGTTTGTCTACTTCTTGAGCGAAGCAGAAGGTTTCTGTTTTCATTCCTTGTAACTGCTGTATTTCAAGCAGTACATACTTGCTGAGTAAGTTTCACAGAAGGAACTTTTTGCTAGGCTTTTTTCTTCTTTTCCCAGGTTTTGAAAGCAGCCCACCCAGCATTCATTCATGTTTGGGTTAAGAATCCAGACCTTGTAGCTCAGTCTCTTCCTTATTGAATGTGTTTTCACTTGCCAGCTTTTTCTTTTCAGTATCTATCACATCATGTCTAATACACAGGATAAGGTACAGGGATTTTTTCTTTCACCCTATAAAGACGGTGTGTTTCTTTCCTCATTCTCAAAGCTGCTACTGTGCAAGGGAAGACATGCTGACTCTCAGAGTTTTCTTGGTTCTGAGGAAAGCCTAATTGACTAGTGACATTTCCCCCTAACAGTTTTACTTCACTGTTATGTGCCTTAAATACTGATATTTCAGAGAGCCATTCTGCGTAATGGTATGCTTATGTTCTGGTCCATTGAACTTTTGTTTTGAAACATACTTAAGGTTATAAGAGCAATTTACGAACTGTCTTTCCTGTAGCAGCACTGTAGATCTTCTAGTTATGTGTCATTACAAATACTAAAAGTTTAAGTAAAATTGTGTCTTATTTATTACTTTTGATTTATGCTTTCTGACACTCGGCAAACGTTATGATTTTGCTGGGTTTGGGAACTTACAAGTGACAGAAATGTAATAATTTTTTTTTTGACTAGTGATTCTTCAGAAGATAATTTGTCACACACTTATTCTCACACTGGAAATATTTTGTACCAGAAACAAAATAAACAAATGCAATTGTTGTTTTGGTGTCATTTTTTGAATTCAAGTAGGAAGTTATTGTTCAAAATACATTAGGAACACATCTGTTCAGATAAAAGATGCCACATTTGTTTTCCTGCTTTGGAATAGGAGCTTTCCAGCTGCAGGAGTTCTTGTTTTCCTGTCCAAGCACACAATGAAAATTTTAATGCATAATTGAGAAATAGTAACCTTTTTTACCCTAAAATGAAAAATCATAAATCCAACTATTGAAAAACTGGGAGGGTAGGGGGATGTGGGTTAAGAAGTAGTCTGTTTTCAAAAGCTTTAAAGGTTATCTTAAAATACACCTCCATGATTAAAATCTGACGCTTGAGGACTTTTCCAAGCCAAGAACAAAAAGCAAAAGCAAAAATACTGTCTTTCCACTGATATGTATCTATTCCTATGAAGATTATGAAAGAAATAACCTTAAATGAGGGTTTTTTTAATGTCCAAATAGTATCCATATGTTTGTTTTACTGAAGACCAAATCCCTTTATGGTTTTATTTTTGGTGTTATTTTTTCAAGAGATATTAGCTAGACACTGGCCAGAAGACAGCTGGTTGAAAGTGATGAACGTGTATTTGTAGGCAGAATGCAAAATGGAGCGAAAGAAATAGCACACTCATTGTAGCCTATCCTAATATGCACTGGGACTGTGGCAGTATCGCCATGAGAAGCTTCCATTAAACCAAATTACTCTTTCTTGATTACAGAATAAAAGAACTGGTGCTGAACTGGTAAGTTTAAGGCCTGATATCACATAGCTTTGTGTAATTACCAAGAATGATAACTAGTTCTGTGAAACTGAAGCTTTATCTCAAAAGCGGAAATTTCCACTGATCTTTACAGTTCTTCTGCCCATTGCACATCATAAGTACTTTAATCTGAATTTGTACAAAATGTTTCTAGAAGTGTTAGCTTTAGACTTTGTTTCTCAGACCTAACTGGATTCATAGAAAATTTATTCAACTTTGGTGTCGGAATTCCTATTCAAAACCAAGACAAAAAGCTTCTGTAAATTGATACATCACTTTAGTTGGTTACAATATAAAAAATTTGGAGTTATTTAGCTTACATTGTCACTGGAAGTTGTGGTATACATCATTACTCCATGAGTCGTACCAAGTTCCCCCCAAGTAAGCGTAAGGAAAAATAGATAATACAGTAGGTGATAAAGTGTCACAATAAATTTACGCTTTTGTAGCTATCTTTACTTTTTTACTAGATAAAGTGATTGTGAAGCATTGCATGGTGTTAGTAAAAGAGTTCATACACCAACAGCGTTTTTGTTAGTGGCTCCTGCAGCTCATGGATTAAAGCATCTTCTAAGTGGTCACCAGTTTGGGTGCTATTCTGTATGTCAGTATCAGTAATGCAAATACCATAGTGTAGGAAAATATGACAATTCTAGGATCAAATGTGCTTTTTTTTTATTCCTTTGAAATAGTACAATCTATTCACCTGTACTGTATAACTTATGTTGGTTGCACTTACTGTAGTGATTAACATTTTAAATAAATATTTTAAAGCAACCTTTTTCCTGATACAATGGTTTGTGTTCATGTCAGTTCTTCAAAAATAAAGCACAGCTCCCAGGCCAGCAGTGAATATTACATGCCTGTTTTGCTCCATGGAATGAAAACTATCAGATGTTTAATAGATATCTGGTTCCATCATACACAGAGGGTAGTGGCCCACAAGACTCTGCTGATTGCACACGTCTTTAAATCTCTTCACAATTTAACATCTGAATTAAAGTATTTGTGGGTTTTTGACATAGGATGCTGTTCTAGACATGCGTTACCATTGTATGCATGCTCTGTCAAAAAATCCAGCCAGCTGAGGTTCTCATAGTGTAGGTTGTGCCTCTTTGACTTCCTCTAGGCAAGCAGTTCCAGGACTTTGTGTTGATTATAGGAATTGATTCCTTTGTGCATATTAGTTTACTTTCTAAGCACTTTCAAATCTGTTTCTTGGGTTTTCCTGTGTAGGCTGTGTGAAAAAGTTGTAGCTGTCTCTACAGGTAATGATGTACCCTTATGTATTGCCCACAAGTGGCGATCAGCTCGCTCAATCCATATAGTTACAAGCCAAACAAGTAATCGATGTTGCTATAATATTAGTATTTCACAACAGTAAATGGAGAGTTATATGTCTGTGTTCTTGTGTGTGGTGATCTCTGCTGGTATGGATCACTTACAAATTAGCTATTGTAAGTCAGATTGCCTGAATCATACTTGCAAAAGTCTAACCAATTATTTACATGATACATTTTGCTTTGTCTAATGCTTATTTCCTGAGGGACAAGCTCTTTAACAGAAGTACATACTTTTTGTGTAGTTCAGCATCTGTGACAGTAAGAAAGGAGAGAGCCCTACTTGTGTCAAAAATAAGAGTTGTGTAATTTATGTAAAGCAAATGCTTATGTAGCTTATGCAGGGCCAATTAGCTGTTGCAGTGTCTGGAATTCTTTCACATGATTATCTTTTTATATACTGAATCTTTGCAGTATTGTTAGACTAGTTTTTCCATAATGGGGTAAGAAATCAAGCAAGAGTTCTTGCAAACATTTTCCTCTTCTCTTTCTCCATAAAAGGATATGTGTACTTATGACAGTCTCTTTCATAATGGGTAATACACTCTTGCCATGGTTTTAGTGTGATAGATGCTCTTTTCTGTTCCTATCGTCCAGTAATTTGTAAAGTCTGTAGCAGAAAATAAGACACAATACCACTCGGACCAGGACTTCTATTACTAACAGGTAAATCCCTTGCTAACCCAGCCCTGTATGCAGTTGACTTTCTTCGTTTTGTTGTCTGTGAGGTCTCCTACATCATTTACAGCAAAGCTGCTTCTTAGACGTCTGAGACAAGGCTGAATGGCCTGTAGTGCTCAGGATCTCATTTCTGTCTTTTGAAGGTGACCTTTTTCCAGTCATTGAGGACCTAGCACAATTCCCATGATCTTTTGAAGACAGTAGAGAGCAACAAAATCAGCCAACTGAGATGCAGCCTATCTGGGCCCATGGACTTGTATATATCCAATTAGCTTTAGTGGTTTCTGTGGGATCACCATTTGTTGTGGGTAATGTTTCACTCCCACAGACTGCAACTAAGAAGCTGCGACATGTAAGAAAAAAACCTTTACCAATAAAAAGAGGCACAAAGACCTCATATTTTTCTATTTCCTTTATCACTAGGTCCCTTGCCCTGTTAAGCAGTGTTCTCACCTCTTCTTTAGTCTTTTTGCTTCTGTTAATTGCAGCCTTTCTCATTTTTGCTTTTCACATTTTTAGCTAGTTTTGGCTTTCAGCTGAGCTCTGGCTCTTGTGTCTGCATCTCTGCATGCTCAGGCAATGTTTCCTTTTCTCCAAGTAGTCTTTTTTTGTGTCCATTTTCTGTCATCTTCTGCCATACTTACATGTCTTCCTGAGTGTCAGAAAGGACCATTCTTGTGCTTTCTTTGTTGTCTTTGAAACTCAGCCAGCACTTCTGGGCCTTGTTATCCTTCATGAGAGCATCCCATGAGTCCTGACAAGCAGATCCCTGAACCAGGCAAGATCTGCTTTTTGAAGGCCAGGATTGTAACTGTAATAATTTATCCTGCTCATTTGACTCAGTATTTTTAAGTCCACTATGTTATGGTCCACGCAACTAAAGTTCTCTTCAACTTTCACAACCCCAACTGGTTCTTGATTGTTCATGGAAGCAGGTCTGACAGAGCACCTACTTAGCTTGTCAGTCATCCGCATCAAAAAGTTGTCATCGACACTTGATCAACATGTACACCCACCTCCTATTTAATCATTTGTAAATGTGAGTCTTTTATAATTGGGAGATGCGTGCTTGACCCAGAGCTGGAATGACTCAGCACGCTTTTGAGATCTATAGAGCTCACAGGCTAAGCCCAGACATCTAATATCTGAGTCCAAAGTCCTGGCCTCAAGTCCCAGATGGCCTTTAAGAAACCATTTAATCACATGACTAAGTTTTAATTCGAAGGACTGACTAGGTCATCAGGTTTAGTCATCTGCTGCTAAAGTGTGTTGTATGAATCCATTCACATTCTTTTGAGAAGTTTTTTCCAGTTTATTTTTTCTTTTGCTACTACTGGAAGCATCTTTGAGAACATTCTGGCTCTAGTAGGTAACCTTCCAATTTCTGACAACTTCTTCCTGCTTAGTATCCATTAGTTCTTGGAGGTCTAAATTATCCTTTATTGTAAAAACTCATCTTTTGGCATTTACTGTT
Organism: Urocolius indicus; assembly: GCA_013401255.1. NCBI lineage: Eukaryota > Metazoa > Chordata > Aves > Coliiformes > Coliidae > Urocolius > Urocolius indicus. The sequence continues at coordinate 223,466 of WBNH01012496.1, forward strand.
CTGGTATTTACAGACAGCCTGGTCTTATCCCTTCAGGCTGTTTTGCTGTGGTAAACAATCCAAGCTCCTTTAGGCTGCCACAGACAGATAGACTCTTGATTTCCCTGTAAGTGCCAGTGTGCCTCATCTCTGGTTTAATTACTCTTTATTGGATAAGTGATAGAAATCTACGTCCAGATAAAGTCTATTTAGTGCCTAAAGAGTTTCATATGCTTAAAATTATGCTCAGTTTGAAATCACTTAAGGCCATTTCATTTAACCCTTTGTACCAACTTGTAGATTTGTGTCGAATGTCAAGTGACTCTTCTATATTTTATTGAAAAATCTGTAAAATTTTGACACTACTTCTTAATACCACATTTTATGCTATGTGTGGGGATATGTGGTACCGAGTCATAGTTTTTAGTGAAAATGGAGAGTAAGGCAGTGTTATATAGTTCTTCAGTCTCAAACACTGAGCATTTCTATATAAATTGACCTGTGGATATGTGTGTATTTAGCAGAGGGGAGACATAAACATTCTGTCTTTCTCTTAACACTGCAGACGGTGAGCCTTTGAAGAAGAGAAATAGATGTTTTTAATCTTGTACTGAGAATTGCTCTGTGCAGCCACTTCATTTGTGTAAGAACTTCGATAAAGTGTTTGTAGAGTTTTTCAAAACATTTACTAATTGAAATGAGAGGACCTAGAGACATGAAGTAAAAGCAAAAGCTCTGTAGTCCTTGCATTCTTTTATTTTTATAAATATTTGCATTTTGATTACACTGTACTTAATACCACATGATGAAATGTGATACTGGATCAAAGCTGTTGCTCATGCTATAGCTGAGACTTGTTTAAAATGAATGATTTAATGGTGGTATTCCATTATAATTCATAGTATTGGGTTACAAATTACTTTAGCTGAATATGTTTCAGTTAGCTCCAATGAAGACTACACAATACTGTCCGGCATTGGGAACAAAAGAGAGGCTTTGACACATAGCTTTATGCGTAGAGCTGGTTATGAAAGAGTTATAAGAACATAAACAAGAAGTTGTTCTGCTATTCTGAGGATCTAAAAACATGTAGGCTAGCTGATAATAGAGTATGGTGGAGCTAAAGGTAGCTGGGAAGCTTGCATATGACTTGTGTTGGCCATTACTCTGAAACTTACAAGCTTTGGTTCTGCAAAGATTTCTCCTGATATACTGGCAATGCTACACAGAGGAGGGGCTGCAGATAGTGGAGGCTAGAGTAAGAGTTCAAAATTAACTTGACAATTAAATGATCTGAAGAAAAAAATAATTCATAATACCCAAAGGTACATGGTCAAGGGGAGAATGTAGGCAGGGAGGGCAGAATGGATGATGGTTGTCACAGCAGTTTTGGTAGGAGGAGAGGATACATAGGCTGGTGTAATGTGCAAGTCTGCTATTTTCACCGCTGTAACTAAGAAATCTTATATAAAAAACATGCTGGTGAGACAGGGAAGTTTTTTTTTTTTTTGTATTTTTGGGGTGGCTAACTGAGGAACAGAGCTCAGCTTTGGAGTGTCTAATTTGAGAGGCTCATCACCTCTTTTATAGTCATTAAAATTTATGTAGTATTTAACTATTTAGTATATAGCTTCTGCTGACTAAACTTGCACCTTTAATTCAGAGGTCACTTCTTTTGAAAATCAAACTTCCCAGATGTTTCAAATTACATGGCTATGGTATAAAGGATTCCAAAGTTGTGGGGGTTGTGGGTTGATCTGTGATAGAGACAAAGATAGAATCTGCTTCTCTGTGACAGCATTTAAGTATTTGGACTAAATGAATGCTTTTTCTCCTTAACCCTTATATTTCTTGTTTCCTGTACAATTTCACTCTCATCTCCTGTTGTTAACAATCTACTCAGGCCTTTGAGTTTCTGTGCTACTACCCCAAGATCTCTGCTCATTCATAAAGAATTATACAGTAGTTAATATCAGAATGTATGTTAATATATAATCTAAATATTAATATTCTGGAATTTCTTACTAGCTAAAAGTTTAGCTATTAGAATCGTAGTATGTTTTAATGCAGTTTTATATGTTTTTAACTTAAGTTCTTACCATTTCAAGTCCTCTAATACTCCTGTGAACTATGATGGTACTATATTTTTCTTCATACAATACAAAATATCTACATACTAACTATTTTTTCCATATCAGATTGTGAAGAACAATCCTCAGCTGCTCCCAAGTATTACCATGATAACTGATGGTCCTGCTTGAAAGTCACTCTGGGAACTCTGAAGTTACTTGGACAGTGTGCTGAGTTATCTTCTAAACTGAGTGCTTTCTTTGATTAGAAACTTACATTTTTCTCCTGAGTCATACACAAGATAGATAGTTTTTATTTCTGTAGCTTTGTATTGTATGAACAGAATGCCATGTCGTAGAGTCTTGAGAAGGCTTATGCCTATTCTTGTTCAATTAATCACTGTAAAATTGTCAAAAAAAGAAAATATTTCAGAGTAATGCTGGATATTTAGGTAACTACATCTGCATTCTTCCCTCAGTGTTGTTTTAAAAGACTCTTACATTTTTTCCACCTCCTCACCTCCTTTTGTTTAATATGATGGGTAATGATTTTACACAAAATTAGGAAAATAGGTTTGTACCAAAACTGACATCCTGAAAGTAGTAAAACTTAATAGAAGCCACATTTGTGATGGACTGCTAGTTAACAGCGATCTGTAGGATTAGTGCAAATGTATCATGTTACAGATATCTCATTCTTAATCAATGTAGGTTCAGCAAGTTGGTTTCAGAGGCAGAGGAAGGGAATAAGGGAAGGAGGAAGAACTAGAGATATAGGGGATGAATCTTGGTTTTTTTTTTTTTTTTTTTTAGTACTTTCAGGTTACTGAGTAATTCAGTCATTCTCATTTGTTGCTTATGACTGTAAATGGCTTATTTGATTGGCTTTATTCTTTCATAAGTCATTTTATATTGCAGTGACTGCTTATAGCTGACCTACTGCTGATTGTACAGTCCATGTGAGAAAAGAAAGTAAACACTAATGCCATCCGGATACCTGCTCAACACAAACCAGAGCTATCCAGCCTGAAAGTAGAGAGACTAGTATTTTTAAAAATACCTATTTAGCTGAAATTTCTAATGAAACTATATACATGTGTCTGTGATATAACACACACCTACTTTTCTTCACGGAAAGTGCAGTAAGCACAGAATATTTGACTTGTATTTGTTTGCCTCAGTGACTCCCATGTTAAGCTGAATATGTGCTGTATTTTGGATCTTCATTTGGCATTTTTCGTTATACCATTACTGGCTTTTCCTTACATCAGTTAAATTGCTAGTCCATCAGCATGCTACAGTTCTAGTCAATCCGTCCTGTAAATGTTTTAAAATATTCTGTAATCTGTAGAGCTTGATTTACATATGAGGCTGAATTAATTTAAAAATGGAATGTGTTCAACAAAATAAGTGTGTGGGTTTTTTCCAATGGTAATATTACTGTGTTCAAAATTTTAAATAGAAGTAAAATGATGCAGAATTAACGGTTGCAACTTTTCAGTTAAAACATCTATTTTGTTCATGCTCTAGAACAAAAGTGTACTTGAAGCAGGTAATTCACTAACACTTACTGAAAACTTCGCCCATGATAATAAGTGATGCAAAGTGTTTAACATTCAGCATGAATTATGGTGATAGCATATATTATATATATGCACAGTAGAGAGTGGTAGAATTATTTAAGCATATTGTTAAAGTTTCTAATAAAAAGATTAAGCAGTGTCAAATCTTTGTGAGGTTAAAAATCCCTTTTTTAAATGCACCTTCAAAATTGAAATGAGACAACTTCCTCCCCTCTTTACCAATGGTATCTATGTTAAGAACAGCTTTGATTTTTGGGGGTTGTTCTCTCCCCAGGTTTCCTCCTTAAGACTTATTTACTAGGAATAAGCAAAACTTTCCTCCATGGACTGATGATTGTTATTTATGTTATAATAATATATTTATATTATATATATATACACTGTTATATATATTATTCAATATTTCATGAAATAGAATTCATTGTTTGAAGAATTGTTATAGCTTTGGGAGATCATCTATTTATTTTCCTGATAGTAACAACGTAATTTTGTATTATGCTGTAATTAATTGTTAACACACTAGATTTATAAATTTGCAAGTTAAAACTATCAAACTCAAATATCAGTTCTCAAAAGTATAATTTAATTAATAGGTCAGGAAATAAACATATGAAGCAAAGGAAGGGAAGAACTCCCATCGATTGCCATTTGTCCAAAAAGTCTGTAACCATTTTTGTCCTATGTGAGAAGCTTTTAGACTTCACCATCTCAATGAAAATTAATTTTTTTTTCCATCAGCAGAGTGAGCACAGAACTGGAAGGAAGCTTAGACTTCAGCTGGGTCAGTCTTTCTTCAGCTTTAGGGATCTCAAGTCAGAAATGCCAATGGCTGTGGGGTCAGTCTACTCTCTCTGTCTTAGTGAAAGTGAGACAGAGTCTCCAGTCTTGCTCTTGTTTTCAAGGCATGCTCTGAGAGCAATGGATAACATTGTTATTGTGCACAAAAAACTTTAGGTCATAATTTCAATGGAAATAGGTTATTAAAATTATGACATTTGAAAAACTATATTTGGATAGGGAAATATGGGACTGAAGGCTTCTGTTGTGGTCTAATCTGGCCTTAATTGTCCTCATGCATGACAATGATGCCTGTATATAACAGAACAGTTTCTGGGACCAATCCAAGGCTACCTGTACCGTGTGGTAGAGTTGTTGTAACTTGCCCAGCATTTGGAAACAGAAGAGAATTTATTGTGCCAAAATACTGAGTAACAAAGTAAAAACAATTCAGAGGAAGATGTAGAATAACCTATCATATCCATGAGTTTTTCTCTTATTCACAAACCTACCTCTTTGTCTTCTTTTTTCTTTTTTCGTTTCTCCTTTTTCCTTTTTTCTTTTTATTGTCTTTATGTGATTTAGAGTTATTCATTTAAAATGTCAGAGATTCTTATTTTTAACACCCTTCTTAATTTTTTTTCCTTTGATTTAGATAGAAATATCTATTTTCTGGAAATTACATTTGCTTCAACAGTAAAGAAAGATTAATGAGCTCTTTATGTATTGCTATTTGCAGTTCACTATGAAACTGCTCTTGTGCAGCCTGATCAGCTATTTCTGTTGGCACACAACAGAGCTGGAGTTTTGCCTAGAGTAGCACAATCTTTTTATTCACTGAAGAAACAGCTAGTCACCACCTCAGCTATATGATACTCTGCCTACTGCTATGCAGGGACACAGTTACTCACTATTTGTGCTAGTGCCCACACCTCTAAACCTCTGTGATGTCCACACTTTATCATTATTTTTCCTAGCACTTCTCTGTATTCCTGGTTTTTTATATGTTTCTGTTGGGTTCTTTTGGCTTCTTTCACTCAGTGCCTGACTACTTGCTTACAGTTGTCATGCCAACTTGCAAGTCTGGAAACTCAAGTAGAGAGTGGTTTTATCTTTTTTTTTTTTTTTTTTTTTTTCCCCCTCAAGTACTCACTTCACAGTTACCAAGCTGCATGAACTGAATGCAGAACTGTGGCAAACATCTCTGTGACTTCAGTCAGACACTTAAATTTCTACATCTCCGTTTCTGCTTCATGAAGGCTTTTTTCATCCCTTCCTTAATCCTTGCTGCTTGTCTGCATGCTGAAAATCAGGAAAATTATACAGAGATCAGTGAAGTGGGGAATGGATTTTACAGACTAGTTATTGCATTTTTCTTGTTTAAACAGACTTGCAAAGTTATTTCAAATAACCTACATAGAAGTAATTTTTTTTTTTAAATCCACGAGTCTGTTCAGTTTTTCTGAAAGTTAGATGTTACTGAAGTTGATTCACTTCTCATGCCAAGTCATTCAATATTTATATATATCAGCTTTCCAAATAACCAAGTGAAAAATACAAGAGAGGTACAGGAAATTAAAACTGCAAACTCTTAACTCCTTATGCCGTGGTCATATGCAATCATTATGCCTTGTTAGTAACTTATGTAACAGAGACATAGTTCTGTGAAATAACTGCTATCCAAAATAAGCAGTAGTTTTAATAAGATTGCTGTAATTGACAGCTACATTCACAGGTGAATAACGTTGGAAAATGTAACCAGTTTGAAGGGAATTGCTTTAAAGAAGAAGAAACATGGAAACTTCATCTTAGACAATATTGCACTTTAGAGATTCCTACAGGTAAGTTCATTCTAGGCTTCACGGAACTACCTGTATGGCTTGTGTAATATTGCAACAAGAGTGTATCTTGCTTTTCTCAAATGAAAAGACAGTAATTAATCACTGAATATATTTCATGTATTTCATGTATAAATACTTACTGTAATTCCATGTAGTTTATATATAAATACTTACTGTAATTCACTACAGTTCTTATTTGAAATTGAGCTTTCCTGGCTGCAAACTTTTATTGAGAACATGCATTTATTTTGTATGAAGTGCTTTAGAGAATCAAATAAACTGGGTCAGCCTTTTCACACTTGGTTGATAGCAATTTCCTTTTCCTCTACTGTATCAGAAAAGTAGGTTTGCTTTAACTGAGCATGTTCTGAAGTGGAAAGCTTTTATTTCTCGTTGAAAAAGGCAAGAAACCTCAGATATCTAAAGAAGCTTTAATCTGGGAGGCAGCTGTTGTGGATCAGGGTTCCGGAGCTATATTAAACATTATCCTATACTTGGGCCTCCATTGTAGTAATCTCAGAAAACTTCATTCCAAATACAGGAGACTCTGCAGTTCATCTAAAGCATTGATGACTTCTAGGTACAGCCTGCTAAAAGACTCTACAACTTGTATTGGCCTTTTCTAAGGATAGAGGAGTAGAGGTCGACAGCTCCAGGTCTAAGTGCTGTAGATAACTACACAATAGATTTAATTTTAATTTATTTTTAATTTAAAAGGATCTAGAGACCATTTGTGCCTCTTACCACTACACATTCTACAAAAGCCTGTAAAAAAGGCCAAGAGTTACAAACTGCTATCAGAAGAAAGATGAAGCATTGCAAAAGTCTTGGGATCCTGCAGTAATGCAACCTTTGATCAACAATTTATGCATAATGTTTAGAAGTAAATACATGATATATATATATGTGTGTGTGCTACAGGCAAGAAGTTTGCCAGCAGGACTTGTTTTTCTAATTTTACTTCAGATGACTTGTTAAAGTGGGCATGTGAGCAAGGTAATATGGGCTGTCCTTGAGAGATTTTTAATACTTTAAGGAGCACCAGCACAGCCCAATTTGTTTATTTCTTCTTGTACTTTCCATCCTAAGACTTGCTAATGATGAGGAAGGTTATAAACCACATAAAAACAGATGATCAAGCTGCAAAATGACCAAGAAATACTGGTTACTTACTACGCCTGCCAAGAGAAAATAAACTCTTGGTCTTCTATGCTAGGAATGTAGCTTGAAAAGCAATGTTAAATTCATATCATCTCACTGGTACTTCCTTGATACTGGATTTTATGCAACTTTTGCTAACTAGATTTATTGTGAGAAGATCCTGGGATGGGAGGAGACAGAGCCAATTAGAAGAGCTAGTCAGCTGGAATGCTGAGAACCACTGCTTTGGAGGCCTCTCATCCATGTAGCACCATCAAATGCACTTTGCTGAGGAAAGGACAACTTGTTTGTTTTGGCCACAGTTGATGTGAGCACAGATAGTGAAAAGCCAGGGAATCCAACTGGATAAAGAACATCTGCAAATGATGTTCTGTTAATGCCTATTCTATCCAAAGAAGCTTTGATGCTTGATCTCAACTCTGGTCTTGACCCCACATGTTGCTCTGTCAGGTTCATTCCAGATCGGCTTTTTTTTGCCTGTAAATAAAGAAGATGCAGAATCTGTTTCATGCTGTTGACAATAATGGTTTACACTGTTCAGGGGAAAAAAAAAAAAAGAGTATATGGAAATCCATTATTGAATTAACTTAAAAAGCTAATTCTGGATTTAGAACCTTAGTAAATTTTGAAGTTTGCTGTTTGAATCTGGCCTATATTTCTCTGTGTTTTCTTTTTCTTTAGTAACTAAAGAAGATGGACTAATTTGGCAATCCATCAATAGAGTGTGAGAAATAAATTGTCTGATGCTCCAAGTGGTATAGTGGCCAAATATATGAAATGTTGAAGAATATGCTAGTTGAATTTAGAGAGGAAAATGGGTCATATTGCTGCAGGAGAGGCGATTTATTGTTCTTTGTAAACTGTGACTTTGATCTAGACAGCTAGGAGGACTGATTTAGGTGGGACTTTTCACCATACTTGTTTCTATGGATACTACAAGGCAACGACACCTAATTCAGTATTTGTTCCCAGTTTTGTGAAATAAGTTATATTCTAGGACAAAGTAATTGAACTTCCAGTCTGATAATCTTTTTCTGAACAGGAAACATACTTTTTATTATTCACTTTCATGGTCCTAATGTATTAATAATCATGAATAATTGGTTATTACAGTTGTATCATATCTTCATTCAGCACAAGTGTTCATTCTCTCAATTTTAGTACCAGTAAAGGTAGATGAGCACAATCTTGAAGTTTCTTCCAAAGAGAAAAATATATACTATTTCAAGAACATAGACCTGGAGAAGATTTGGGAGAAACTCACTTTTAGTTCAACTGCTTGAAACCACAGGGTGAATTTCATGTCCTGCACAGATACTTTGCATGGTCTCTCTGAAATTGAAAGCTAGTATCACATCCAGTGAGGTATGGTTGCAATACCTTTTATGAATCCTCTCTCTTAAGGATTCAACACTTGATATAGGTTATATTCTCTGCAGCTTTTCTTTTTTTTTTTTAAGCAAAGAAAAAAAGAAGAGATTTATTATGGAGTGACCTATGACACTTCAGCTCTTATGATGTAGTCTCCAACAAGATAAGCAGTAAGTTGACAGCCAATATTTCACTGTTAAAAACTGCTGACATTTGTATCTACAATGTCCCCTTATAGGATTTTGGATTGTTTGGTAAATTAATATAACATTATAATACATTATAATAAGCTTTATTTCTTTTGCTACAAATTAATTTACTCTTAAATCTATTTAACATTTATACAGTTGTTTCAAACGTAATCTTTCAAATCAAAGAGTGTTAATGTGAATTATTACCTGCACAATAAACCATAAAAAACACTAATTCTTTAGCATCAAAATGTACCTTTTCAAAGTTAATTACCATTTTTAAGAACAGAAATTTTTAATAGTTTGATGTTTTGATGCTAAAGAGTGACACAGTCAATAATTTACAAACACACAGTTTTATTTCAGTCACGGTAGAGATTACGCAGCAATTAGCATCATGGGCAAAACAGACTCAACTTAGGGATACAAAGGTTTGAGTTATTAAAGGAACAATAAGAACAGGGAGATGAGAAATAAAACTGAATCTTAAAACACCTCCCCCCACCCCTCCCTGTTCCTGGGACTCCCCTTCCTTCCCCCCCAGCAGCACAGGGGATGGGAGATGGGGGTTATGGTCAGTTCATTACAGATGGACTTTGCCACTGCTGCTTCTCAGAGGGAGGCCTCATCACACATCCCACTGCTACAGTGTGAGGTCTCTCCCTCAGGAGACAGTCCCTCACAGACTTCTCCAGCATGGGTGCTTCCCATGGGCTGCAGCTCCTCACGAACTGCTCTGGCATGGGGTCTCCCACAGGGGCAGCTCCTCACACCTTGCCCCAAGATGGGTCACCCACCAGGAGAACAGTCCTTTAGGGATAGACTGCTCCAGCCTGAGTCATAGTCACAAGTCCTGACAGCAAAGCTGCTCTGGTGTGGGTTTCTCTCTTCCCTCAGACTCCCAGGTCCTGCCAGGAACTTGCTCCAGGGTGAGCTTCCCATGGAGTCACAGCTTCCGTCAGGCATCCACCCACTCCAGCATGGGCTCCTCCACAGGCTGCCAGTGGGTCTCTGCTTCCCAGTGGCCTCCATGGACTGCAGAGGCACAGCTGTCTCACCAATGGTCCTCACCACAGGTCACAGGGGAGTCTTTCTTTCAGGGTCTAAGCACCCTCCTCTCCCTCCTTCTCCACTGACCTTGGTGTCTGGAGATGTTTTCACATTCTCACTCTCTATTGCTGCTTCTCAAATACGTTATTCACAGAGGTGTTACCTCAATCACTAATTGGACAGACCTGGGTCAGCTGTGGTTGCATCTTAGAACTGACTGGCTCTAGCCTTGTAAGCTACAGGGGAAGCTTCTGGCAGCTCTTTGTTTAAAGAAACCACCCCTATAGCCACCTCCCCGCCCACCACCAAAAACTTGCCCCAGGCAAAACCACTACAAAGGGTTGAATATTTTTAAAGGTTAGAAGTCAAGCTGAGCCCATGTTACTGTAGAATTTTAAAAGGAATATTAGAGTATTTTGAACATATTTTAAACGAAAGCTAGTAAGCCATGCTTAGCTTTTGATGTGGCAGGGGTTGCTAGTGACGTGTAAGGAGCTGAGGTACTGAGATGCCTTGTGAGGATCAAAGTGAAGGACTGGATGATAGGAATCATTAAGCCGGTGTTGATGCTCAGATCTAGGTATTATCAACACGTCTTTTAATGTCATTACCAGCAGGAGCCACTGAACTCTGCCTAGTTCAGTTTGTCGGAGCTCACCAATGACATATAGCTTTAATTTCAGGAGTAGTGTTAATATTAGGGTTCAGGGTGGCACGAGCAGGAAAGAGTGCAGTTTCTTGGTCTAACCAGGTCAGTAAGGTCAGATTTGTGGTTTTTATATTAGGGTGCAAATGCCCTAAGTGCAGCAAAAGGCCCTTTTCTTACACTCAGTCCTGTAACAAAGATGAGAGCCCTACAAGTTTGAGCTGTAGCCTTGTGTTTTCCATCCCAGTTCATCTGAGGGCAGCTCAGTGATAGCAGTCCATGGGAGACCCCTGTGATGTGAACATGTAAATCAGGAAAGAAGTTCCTGGTTACTTATATGTTGCTGATTGTAACAGCTAGACCGTGCACTAAGACTTTCAGGCTGAAGCTCAGGAAGAGACAGCTTCTTCTCTCAATCCTTACAGCTGAGACATGATTAAGTGATTTCTAGAAGTTCTTGAAGTTAGCTCCTGGGTCCTGTTAGGATTTTCATTCACATTTGAAGCTGTACTGATCCCAATCCTAAAATAAAAGCAATTACCCTCATCAAGTCAAGTTCTTAGAACTGTGTTGCCCTGATCCTCAGTCATTTTTTCTAGAATCAGCAAGACATCTTATTGTGCAATCCTGATCCTTTAATTAACCCTAAAGTCTTCCTAAAACTCTGCCTTATTCAGAAGACAGTGGATTAGTGTCACTGTTAGTCACTACTCCAAGCAGAGCTTAACTTTTCCAGGATGTACAGCAACTCAGGTTTGCAAGACAGAGACCACTGCCTATCCAGGTCTGCAGTAAACTACAACTATCCACTCACCCCAAATTAAGTTACCTGTCTCTAGTTGCAGGGATTGCAGCTCACCAGTTTTTATCAACCCAAATTCTAGTGCTACATGCTCTCTAAAATCTCTTACAAATGCCACAGTTAAGTGCAGTTGGCTGGCTGTAGCAACTCTAAACACTCTTTGATGGCCCCTCTTTGGTACCCAAACTCTCATCCATTCTGGGCTGAAATTCAGTCCTCCCCTACAACCTCTTTACTCAGGAGAGTAGGCACAAATCTTTCACTGTGTCTGGTAGGTGTTACTAAATAATTCAGTGCCTCCTCATGACATGCAGAGTCACTCCTTCAGTGTTAATGAGGGGCAGAATCCTCATGATTCAATAGGTAATTCTTCATGCTGAGATGCTTTTTAGTGTGTAATATTGAACATGTTTTTTGCAGCCTACTGAAGTACGCAGCAAGCTTTTCTTACCTCCAAAACATCATACAGCACAAAAAGGGTATGGATTGAACTTTCTGAATTTCTTTAGTTGGCTACTAGAAGGTGTTGAAGCGGCAGTTAGTGAAATAGTTTCAAATGCCTTTAAACAATATAAAGACAGAAATGCTGTCTTTTTTTGAGTGATTAACACTATGTATCCAACTTGCTTTTGAGACAAGACAAGTGGCTTTTGAAAATTTCCCCACATACAGTTAAAATACTGTTTGCTCTGCTAAAAATGTTTGAATGGATTAATCATGTAAAAAATTAGCACAGTTAACTCAGTACATACTAGATAGCATCCAGGTTCAGCACAGCTAGATACATCCAGTTTTAAATGACAACAGAATAATTCTTCCAACTATATATAAACATGAGCAAGGAGGTCTATTAGATAATCATAACTGTTTAAGAAAAAATAAAAGCCACTGAAGTAAAATAAAGAAAAAATCTGATTTACATTACAGAATGACAGCTTTTCTTTACCACCCCCCCCACTATTATTGTGCAACAGCATGTACATTAAAATCAGTTTCATTTATGTTTTGTTGTCTTTTGGCAAAAAAGAGTCTAATCCAGAATCTTACTTGGAACACACAAAGTTCATCTTTAAAAAACCACAAATTACTTCTATCCAATTCATTTTACCTATTTAATTAAATTCTGAGATGAAAATTTCTGCATCTAAAGTATGAGATTCTCTTTTCTGGAGTTGTATTTAAAAAGTATAATTATTCCCATGGGAAGATTTGTAGATTTATTAAAAAGTCTCTAGGTTCCAGGATTTTTGACATTCACACAAAACAAGAAGAAAATGCAGGGCGAGAAATATTGCTGTGTTACTGTGTCTTTTCACCTTGACACTGAGTAGGAAAACGTAGACTTCAAAGGGTGCGAGAAAGTTCAGACTTCATGCTAAATCAGTTTTGGGCCTCACTTGCAGGATTTGCCAGCTATGCTGATTTTTTTTAGGTCATAAACTGTAAGATAATGTTGATTGAAAGAAAACCATAACCACAACACTCATTTTCCTTTGGCTGAGGAATCAGTTTAAATCCCCAATGCTGCCAGTACTGTATCATTCCAGACAGCCCTCTCTCCCCTAATCCAATCACTACCATGACCAGAAGCTGCTCTCTGTGCCGTGGATTTCCAGATTTCTGCCTTAGTTGCCAGTCTGCGGGATCTGGAAGCACAAGACAATAGCTGGCTCAGTCAGATGGGGAAGCATCTGCAGCCCACCTTGCTCAAGGCTCTGTTGCAAAGGACCGCTGGGAGAGGGTCCTTCAGCAGAGCCTGTGTGATTCAACTGTGATTGGCACCCTTGTGAGAAACAAGGGTGACAGTGGGATGCAGTGTCTCTACTTCCAATGTCTGCAACCCAAGCTTCATCTTTGACCTCCATATTCCTGGCAAGAAAGGCACTAGTTGTAGGATACAACTGCCGTGTGTGATTGTATTGGAAATAGCGTGGCCAGTGGGACTGGGGAAGTGATCATCTCCCTGTACTGGGCATTGGTGATGCTGCATCTCTAATATTGTGTTCAGTTTTGAGCCTCTCAATACAAGAAAGACATTGAGATGTTGGAGCATGCCCCAAGAAGGGCAACAAAGCTGGTGAAGGGTCTAGAGCCTACGTCTTATGAAAAGTAGCTGAGGGAACTGACATTTTTTAGTCTAGAATAGAGGAGGCTGAGGGGAGACATAATCATTTTACAACTACCTGAAAGGAGGTTGTAGTGAGGAGGCTGCTGGTCTCTTCTCCCAAGTAACAAGTGATAGGACAAGAAGAAATGGCCTCCAGTTATGGCAGGGAGGTTTAGATTGGATATTAGAAAAAAAAATATCACTAAAAAGGTTGTCAAGTGCTGGAATGGGCTGCCCAGGGAACTAACTGAGTTACCATCCTTGGAGGTATTTAAAAGACGTGTGGATGATGTACTGAAGGACACGGTTTAGTCGTGGACTTGATAGTTGTTAGGTTTGCAGTTGGAATTCATAATCTTCAAGGTCACTTCCAACCTAAGTGATTTCATGATTCTATGATTGGGGACAGTCAGGAATTTAAATAAGACGAACAAACATCAGGTTGGCTGAATGGCATGATTGTGGTGTGTCTCAGTGGTTGCACTCCTGTTATGTACAGTCCTGATTAAAACAGTCCTGGCTAAAATATGTCTGGTCTGGTTTTTAGCTGTATTAAGACTTGCAGGAGAGATGGTATGCTCCCTTGCATGCAGCAAACTGTACTTAGGCAGAAGGAACTGCAGATAGAAATTATTGTTTTCACCAACTGTCAGGTTTACCACATACAGTGGGTTTAGTATAGTCAGCTGTTCTACAAAGGAAGCTGCAGCAGCCGACTAACCTGATGCCAAAGCGGATCCCAGGGTCCAGTGACCTGCCATGCAGGACAATGTTTCTTTCTAGCTTGTATTTAACTTCCATTTTCAAACTGCCTTTTGCTCTTTTAGAAGTAACACAATTTAAAAGGAAACTGAGGTGCTTTTCTACCTGTAACCTGCCCTTTGTAGTAGCCTAAGTGCCTCCAGCTATCTTTTTTATACCTGTTTTAGTATCACTTTCTTCCCTCAAGTACTTCTGACTACTATCTTCTGGCTGAACCTTTCCAATTGTGGTGATCAACACAGCTCTATTGAGGAATGGTCAGGTCTCCACAACATACTTCTTGCAGAGAAGCCAAGATCATTCTGGACAAAAATACTATTGTTATTTTCTGTGCTCAGCTATGGATTGAATCCTGACAATTGTCTCTGGTGGCTTTGGAAGGTCCTTGGGACATTTCTGCAGCACTGCACATGAAAGAGCTGGTGGGAAAGTGTTTTGCTGCACTGGAATTTCCCAACACAGAGCAGCATTGTCCTACATCTTAGATGATCAACAAAGTCAAACATCCTGTAAGTGATAACTTCTAAGATCTAATATGATTTGTTAAATGGGTGAGTCTATTGTTTAGAATAAATACTAAAACAATCAGAGGAAGCAGCCAACCTCCTTACAGGATACTATTAACGAATTAACGGATTATTAAAGGAGCAGTATGCTTGTACTGGGTCTTACCAAAAACAAGCTCTTGTTGACATTCTTTTCTCCAAAAAAAGTTAGTTTTGATTGCAGAATTTTTAAGTAAAAAGAAACCCCAGAATAAAACTTGTGTTTGTAATTAACATCTACAAAGACAGAATTTATGTTATTTTTATTTCTGTGATGAAGAGATAATGATGATTTTACATTTCTTTTTGTAAAAGTGCTACTATTTCTTTGTCTTTCTTTTCTCCATTTTTTATTAGCTAGCTTTATACAAGTGGTTCCTTGTGATTTGTCTAGGGTATCAGTAAGCATGTACAATTAAGCCAGTGAGAGGAGTACTGTGAAACAGATGTGGACAGGCCCCAGCATAATTGGGCGGCTGAACTGCTGGAAGCACTGAGTGGAGAAGGCTGTGTTCTTGTTTTCTGATCTCTGGCAGGGGAACAGAGTTGGCTGACACTGGGTATTTTGAATAGCCCTGTGGCTTTGTGGTAATACAGTGCAATATCATTTGGGAGAGCAGCTGGATTCCTGATGTGGAATTATTATTCCCTGGCTGGGATGTGCTGTGGAAGCAGTGAGCTCTGCTCCAAATCTCAAAGGGCAACATGCCTTGCACAGGGAAGACTGGAGAGCAAACTCTGATAAGAGACAGTTTCACTCCTTGCACAGATGGCTATCAACTGCAGGAAACAGAAACTCAATGTGAAGTCAAAGATGACCAAAAGCTGTGGGGTAGGTGGAGATGCTGTAGCCTCAGATTGATTTTGGAATAGCTCTGAATCAATAAAGTAGATATCTTGGCTTATCATCTCATCCATGGTTCCCAGTAGCTATAGAGAACCAGATTGGAGTACCAAATTAATAAATACCACATAATAATGATCAGGTTTTTGCAAACAGATTTTGTGCAGATCTTAAACAGTGTTTGCTTACAAACAATGAAAACTTTGAGTTTTTAGACAAAGCTGTATGAAATATTCTAGAGACATGTTCAAATTTTCATCATTTTAAACTTTAAATCAAATGTAACTACAGCAATTGCTTTTGTCTTAAAAATATACCTGGAACCTTCTACAATGGCTTCACAGTGATAAAGACAGTGAGAACTTGATGTGAACCAACTCACATATCCAACAGAAAAAGATGAAACAGCATTCCGACCAAACATCATTGTAAAATCAAAACCAATTTTATTGTTTAAAATAACAGGACCAGAGTCACTCCTTTCCTCAGAACACGCCTCAGAGAAGTCACCACTGACTCATAATCAATGCTTGCAAAGGCAATATCTATTTCGTACCAGCTGTAAACACTAGGCAGTACAAAGACCCTTTGTATTTACTGCTGTTTAGTTCTATGAAGAAAAAAAGTGCTATTAAAAGATCCTTTTTCCTCCACCAGCACAAATGTATGTTCTCAGCAATTTTCCATACATCAGTGGCTTGTGCCTGTCCAGTTTGACCGCCATCAACTGAAATGAATGCAGCAGTTCTTCCTTCTGCACATACTAAGGCAGCACATTCCATGTTTTGAACCCGCTACATAAGCCGTCAATTGTGACTACGCTTGTGTTGTGTGTAGCAGTTGTGTCAGCTGCACCACTCACAGTCTTGTTCCAAGACAGAGGAGTGCCTGGTGATCCAGCAACTAACTTGGAGAATTTGCAGCTTCAAAATAAAACTGAGATCACTAAGAACTTGTTTGAAGTTAGTTAAAACCATCATCTTCAAATAAATGCAATAACAATCTTGGAAGGGGAGGTGAGAGGAGGAGCTGCTCTATGAAGAAGGCTCCAGAAATGAACTAGACTGAGGTCAATCCTATTTTTTCATGTGAATATCATTCAAAACTAGATCATTTAATCAGAAAATATTACTTTATGGCAATGCCTTTGAAGTCCCTAGTTAAGATGACAATTTTCTTGTATTACAGATTACAGGCGTAGATATTTTTTAGTAGTCCAAGGCAGGTTCCTGGACTTAATTTGCAAATTTGCAAATGACTTATACCAGGCTACTTTCATACAGTATGAGAATATAGCAAGAGGATAATTAGTCCTTCCTGGTTTTAGGATACTTTCAACGTTTTCTTCCTGTCCGCTTGCACATTTACCTAGAGGAGAAGCTACAAAAGGAGGACTCTGCTATTGTTCTTGGTTAAAATGGGTTAAAATGCATTTGTGTAAGTAGCCAAAGTGAGATGTTCACACCCACTTCACAGGGTGAAAGGAGTGAGGAATGGACAGCAAAAAAGTTGAAATTTGTGTATTTTCATTCTATAAAGGTAAAAGTTAAGCTACTAAATTGCCCTTCAAAGTGTCATTGGTGCAAGAATTCATGTTAGTCAGGCTACTCTTGGAACCTCAGTTGCTGCTGTAGTCCTGGGAGCATAGTAGGCAATCCAAGACAACACTAATTTACCATGTGTGAGCTTGCAGGCATGTAATCCACATTTCATGAGCAACAGTTAGAATGGAAAGCTACAAATCATTTGGCATGGTAATTTTTTCAGTGGCTGGAAGTTGAGTGTTTATTTAACACATTAGTGTTACAAAGGAGTGAAAATAAGCAGAGTCACAATAAAAAAAATAAACCACAGATTTTTGGTAGAATAGACAACAACCTAAGATACTTAAAATCTAAATTAAAAGGTGATATGGTTGGCAACAACAAGCTACTGTTCTGCCACTTTCTAATTCAGATATTTGTTTCCTATTTAAAAACCCTGTTTTCTTGAGAATGCAGAAGATGGGTTAATTTCTGCTATATTTGACTACCCAAACAAAACCCTTGGGTAGTCAAGCTTCTCTGGACTCAGTCTGGGGTACACATGATTCATTTGTTTTGGTAGTGGAATTGCAAAATGAACATTGACTTTTATATTTGAGGAGAAAGGAGAATCTAAGGATAACAAAATGTACACCCATGCATCTACCGTGTTTACAGCCACTGTTATCTAGCAAGATACTAGTATCAAATACTCAGAGGGCCTATGCTGCCTAAGTGCTATACCCAAACTGTCTACCAAGTTTTCTTTTCAGAGAAGGAGTTGTGCCTGTGGCAAATGTGAATCTAGTTCCATGCTTTGCAGAGCAGGCATTTGCATTTTTAATTTAACAATGACCACAATAAAATCAAGCTTTTCTTTCTGAAAAAGAGCTACTTCAGCGATAATTTTCCCAAATCTATTTAGCAGCTTGCAGATTGACTAAAATGATGTAATGCAACAGGGAAAAGCAGAAATATTTTATTAGGATTTGTCAGTTTGCTACCTGTACATTTTGCCTTTAATGTATCTTGCCTAGAAAGTGACTAAGCATTTACTTTTATTTATATGACAGCTTTGGTTAAAATTCTGCACTAACTCCTCTGAGGTCATTACATACAATAAGATTTAGGCTTTAAAAATTGTGTTGTAAATATTAAGTTTTGATTAATATCACGTTTGCTTCGTTGAATTAAACTACACTCTCTAGACAAAGGGATTTAGATTTGTTTGGGGAATTTTTGATTTTGGTTTGCTGCCAGGCCAGTATAACTTGACTTGTTCTAGTTTGATTTAATAATCCAGCATTTGGAAGATTAATAAAAATCCTGTTTTC
Organism: Urocolius indicus; assembly: GCA_013401255.1. NCBI lineage: Eukaryota > Metazoa > Chordata > Aves > Coliiformes > Coliidae > Urocolius > Urocolius indicus. Next base: position 242,051 of record WBNH01012496.1, read on the forward strand.
AATGTACAAATGTAGCTGTCTATTAGTAAAACATGCTTTAATGTGGCTTTACCCCAAATGCTTTGACATTCCAATGTGTCCATCTTTACAAAGTGGAGTCATTCTATGCAGGTTTTTTCTTATTTCATCAAGGTGTCAGCATGCAATAACTTTTCAACTGTTTTCCATCTCTGTTATGTATTCCCACAAAGGCTGAATATTTAATTAATTTATCTTTCTACTCTCCACTCCCTCCTCCACTTGGAAGGGTTAAAGTAGACCTGGGAAAAGTGCAGAGAGGGGCAGGAATAGCCATGAAAGGAATGGAGCATCAAAGGTCTCCAGTCTGAAAAAGGACAGTTGAAATAAGATAGTCATCTAGTAAATCATGAGAGGTGTGAAAAGGGCCTGCAGGCAGGAACAGCCATTGCTCATCTCCCATAATCTTTCCTGGGAATCTGCTTTTTGCCAGGGTCAGAGGCAGGGCTTTGGGCTAGCATGACCTTTAGTTCTATTCACTTCCTATAACGCCAATTGATATATGAGTTCATCAGATGGGCTAAGATTCATGTTATTTTCAATACTAGTGACTTAGGACGTGCAGTTGTAGCATGTCCTTAAATCTTCGTATTCCCCCTTTCTTGGCCTCATCTATATGACAAGATTGTACCAGTTAAAATATATTGTACAATGAATCAGACAGTTGTGCAAACTCCAAAGGCATGGCTACACTTTACTGTGAACTTGACTGCTTTCCATCAGGCTCAAGTTGGTAGTTTGGCTCATTCAAATAATGAGCTTGCACTGCATTGAAGATCAAAATTTAACCAGTTACTTGGGCTCATGTTTCTTTGCTCTTAATTTTATGGCTTTTTTTTTTCTAAGAAAACACTTTCTCCCTTCTCTTTAATACACTGAACACAGACAGCAAGCATCTATCATAATGTTGCTTGTTTTAAAGTGAAGAGCCAAATAGTTTGGCAGAAAAAATTTTCAATTTGGTCAACACAAGCACACTCTTCTGTTTTAGGTAACTAATGCTAAAATGTAAAGCCACAACAATTACAGCCCATTTTTCCATACCACTTGCTTACCATTTATAAAGTCCCTACAGATCCAGATTTCATGGAGATTGCTTTTTTCTTACTGCTCAACAATTGCAGTGAAAAGATGGAATCTCTGCCAAATTTTTTAAATCACCTATATAAAAATGCAAAGACCTGGCTACAGAATGAAACATTTCTTACTTATCACAAACACATGTAAGTCTCTTTTTTCCCTTTTCTGCATATTAGGAAATGTTAGAATCTCTCCTCAACACATGTGTGAAGGCAGTGTGGTCTATTAGATAAATCACTAGGCTTAGATTTTTGAGACCCAGATATTCCAACCTTGATTTTGTTACAGGCACCAGGGAAAATCCTACTGCACTTTTCTGGACAAGCTTTTCACCAGAAAAGCTGTAATGACAATAGAGTCAGCTAGAAGGTATTTATTTATGATTTTGGGCTTTCTTTTATGGAAAGAATTAATTGCACTCTGTAAGTTGCCAGTAGTTTCTGATAAGACTTTCAATAAACTAATTTTGCTTGTCTTTTCACAAACCTGCAATTAGTTGGTTCTTCTTTAAACTGAATCCTCCTTCCAGGCTTAAGTGCTTCAAGAGCACCAGTTGTCAGAAAACAAGGCAAAAGTGTGGGAAGGTGCATACACAGAAAGAAAATTACACAGAATCACATAGAATGGAGAAAATATGGAAAGTTTCCTAAGGCCTTGTTTTTGAAAGGGGAGCATGTTGTGCCCAGTATTTTTATTGTACCTACTGTACATCTCCACACACAAAACAAGGGGAAAAAAAAACCCAAAACCACACGACACAAAACCAACTTTAAAATATAGATTTTTTCATTCTCGAGGGTGGATTAAACTCCAGGAAGGCTTAGTTACGTTTCACTCTAAAGCACACAGCAAGAGGAGACTCTCTAGCAGGCTAAACGTTTCAACTAATCCTCAAGCTGCTGACCCATAGTAAATGCACAACCTTTCATGATTCACTGATGTGACTGTGGAGACCCTTGTGGAAGCTGTAGTAGAGATACAGAGCAACCTTGCAGGCTGCTGTGGGGCAATTCAGCACAGTGAAGATGGAGGTGCTCAGATCATAGCAGAAGATGCATGTGTCTGTGTGCTGTGGTGTGGTGCTCTTCTAGGGCAGGAGTATGGGTAGGTGAATCTCCTGTTGAGAGGAGACAGCATGTGGCAAGGTACTCACTCAATGCACTTTCTGCAATGAGCTGCTTAACAAATCTTTCCTAATGGAGAGGGTCTGTCATCAAACAAAATATTCAGAAGACATTTCTGTGACTTCCCAGAGGCAAGGAATTGAACAGCCTTCAGCCAAGAGCTAAACTATCTCTACATGGCAAATTTAAATAGAACCCAGAGGGTGGTGATCAGTGGCACAAAATTGAGTTGGACAGCTGTGGCCAGTGGGATTCCACAGGGGTCGATTCCGGGGCCAGTCTTGTTCAACATCTTCATCACTGACCTGGATGAGGGGACAGAGTGAACCCTCAGCAAGTTCACTGATGACACCAAACTGGGAGGACTGGCTGATTCCCCAGAAGGCTGTGCTGCCATTCAGCAGGATCTCAACCAGCTTGAGAGCTGGGCAGAGAGGAACCTCATGAGGTTCAAAAAGGACAAGTACAGAGTCCTGCATCTGGGAAGGAACAACCTCATGCACCAGTATAGGGTGGATGTTGACCTGCTGGAGACCAGCTCGCAGAGAGAGACCTGGGATTCTTGGTTGATAATAAACTAAGCACGAGCCAGCAATGTGCCCTGCTGGCCAAGAAGGTCAATGGCAATCTGGGATGCATCGAGTGTGGCCAGCAGTTCAAATGAGGTTCTTCTCTCCCTCTACTCTGCTCTGGTAAGGCCTCATCTGGAGTCCTGTGTCCAGTTCTGGGCTCCCCAGCTCAAGAGGGACAGAGAACTTCTGGAGACAGTCCAGTGCAGGGCCACCAAGATGATCAGGGGACTGGAACATCTTTCATATGAGGAAAGGCTGCAGGAACTGAGGCTGTTTAGTCTGGAGGAAACTGCAGGGAGATCTCATTAATATTTACAAATATCTGAATGGTGGATGTCAAGAGGCTGGGGCATCACAAGGGATAATGCAAAGAAGCTGGAATACAAAAAGTTCCATTTAAATATATTTTACTGTTCAGATGAGGGAGTCCTGGCACAAGCTGCCCAGGGAGGGTGTGGAGTCTCCTTCTCTGGAGATTTCCAGACCTGCCTGGACGTGTTCCTGTGTGACTTGATGTAGGTGGACCTGCTTCAGCATGGAGGTTGAACTAGATGATCTCTGAATGTCCCTTCCAACCCCTGCCATTCTATGATTCTATGAAATAGAAGGTGGCTGTGTGGGTGGAGGGCAGAGAGTGAAAGAGGAGGAGCAGAAATACATGAAAGGGCCACAGGCCTGGAGTAGCACAGAAAGTTCTGAACCTATTCTCAAAAAAACATTACTTCAATTTGCACACTAAAAATGTAGGTACAGGCAAAGTTCAACTCCAAGCACTCTAAAAATCTATAAGATGTCTGTGCTCTCCAGGGGCACCATTTTTATGCCTCTCTGAATTGGATCCTGAAGGTCACAGAGAAAATGATTTTTGGCTTTAGCTATAGGATCAGTGTCTTCTCTGGCTTTTCTTAACAATTTCATGTGTAAGTGCAATGTAGTCAAATCAAGTTTATTTTCTAAAAAGTTTAAATTTTCTAGAAATATAGTTGTCTGAAGCAACTACAGATAATTTAAAGCATATTGTAGGAAGACAGATCTCTGGAAGAATATTGAGAAGAAAAAGAACCATTTTGAGGTGCTATTTGGGAAAAGAAATGTGTTTTCTTCCACTCTGACAAATGTGAATTCATCCCTGTCATGCTTCTGCATATATTTGGCTGGTTTTAGAAGAGGTCACTAAAGAGCTCAAAGAAGCTATCAGTAGCAATATGAATCTCCTTCTGTTGTCAGCTTCCTTCAATATCTTCTCAAGCACATTTAAAGACATTTTTGGAACATTTTAACAGCTTCTTAGTATGACCATGTTGTGGTGTAAGTCCAGCCAGCAATGAATCACAACACAACCTCTTCCTCACTGCTCCCCCATCCACCCCCAGCTTCATTAGGATGATGGAGGCCCCTCACGAGATGGGAGGAAAAAGATAGCCAAGGAAGTTGTGGATTTAGACAAGGGCAAGGAGGGCTCACTGCCAATTAATGGTTCTGGGTAAAATAGACTTGACTACTTGACTTAGAGAGGAAAGTAAGAAAAGTTTATTTTACTACCAGAAGAAACAGAATAGAAGCAAAAATAGAGCAGGAAAAAACAACCAGCACTTTAAAATCTCCTTCTGCCACCCCTCCCTTCTTCCCTGGCTCAGCTCACTGCTCCCAATAGCTCTACCTCCTCTTGCTCAGCAGTGCAGAGGGGCAGGGAATGGGAGATGTGGTCAGTCCCTCACAAATGGCCTTTAGCACTAATCTCTATAGGAAGAGAACTCTTCACAGTCTTCCCTTGCTCCAACATGGAGTCCGACCCCCCGGACACAGTCCTTAATGCACTTCTCTGGTGTGCATCCTTCCCAATGGCTACAGCTCCTTCTCATAAACTCCTCCAATGTGGGACTGCCGTGGAGCAGAAGCATCCCAGGCATCTTCTGCTGAAATGCTGTCCTCCCACAGATTCACTGCCTCTGGACACAGTCATCACCCCTGGTGTGAGGTCCTCTACAAACTGCCAACAACTCTCTGATTACCACTCCTCTTCACAGGGTGCACAGGGACATCTGCCACCTCCCCATGGGATGCAGGGCAGTCTTTGCTCCAGCACACCTCCTCTTCTCTTCCCTCACTGACTTTGAGGTCACCTCTGTTTCTCTTCCAACTCCTTTGACTACTACCAGCCAGAAAAGAAGGGGAAAAAAAGAATTTAAAACAGGAAGAAGCCTCCTCTTACAGCTTCTTCTTAAAAAGTGATTCCGGAGGCACCCAATTGGCTCAGCCCCAACAGTGAGCCTGACTCAGAGCTGGGGAGAGTTTTGAACAACTTCTTACAGGAGCCATCTTTACAGCCCCTTCCCCCTTACCAGAAACGGCTCAACACAAACCCATGACAGACCATGAGAGGACTCAGACATTCAGCTTTTATAGCTATATCCCTAAATTAGAATGTTTTCACAGTCTGGCAAATTTCCAGTTTCTGAAACAAAGTAGGACAAAATCCAGCACTGCAAGCTATTAGCACTTGTTGCTTACATCCAATGTCTAAGTGTTCTCCAGATACTCACAAAAGTTACCTGTACTATGGTAAAGAAATTACTTACGGTTAGAACTGTAGTTCACTTAACAGTAAATTTAACAAGGGCCACAAAAAGGTCACATTTAATGAGAAAAATATCACAAGAACTTTAAGAATATGGTTCAAACTAGTAAAGAATCCAGATTATTTTGATACTTGACTTTCCATTTTAATTCTGTAATGATTTGTCTGGAGGTGTCATGAAGAATTTAAAGAAACTAGTGTGAATCTCCTTATGAAATGTTTTTTCAACTGGGGGCCAAGTTCTTGTTTTAATTTTGAGCAAGAGAACAGTCCTGGTGAGGAAACATCTTGAGCCTCCAAGTTTCTGGTTGAATGGGACAGGATGCAGTGGGGCTGTGTCCACAGCTATGAGCTGTCTTCTGCCCTCTACCCAGGCTGTGTTAGCTAATGACTCTCAGTAATGATTTTTCTGCCTGTATCCTGGGACTGTGCACTGACTTTTCCCAAACCAAGAAGATGATGCCCATGGCAAACACAGGCCCAATACTAACCCTCCTGGTTTGTCTTCATTTTCAGGCAGAGGGCTCCTAAACCCAGATAGCTTAATTAATGCATTTTATTTCCTGGCAAAGGGCTCTATGTTTTCCAGAGTTGTTGAGAATCCAGAAAAATATCTTAAAGAAGACCACAGAGCAGTAGTGGATTAAACTCTTGATCCACAACAGAGCTACAAAAGAGCACAAAACCAAAATTCAAAGTTGGACTGACGTCAGTCACCAGTCCTAGTTCTCATTCAGTGGTACCTGGTGCAGTTTGAATTGTAAGAGATTTCTTGGCTATAGCTCCTCCCAGTTTGCACTCATGCCAGTTTTGTATCACTAGCAAACTTGCTGAAGGCACACTCTGACTCATCATCCAAGACATTAATGAAGATTTTGAATAATATTTGACCCAGCAAGGATCCTGGGGAACATCACCAGTTCCTGCTTGATTACTTTGTTAAGTTTATCACCTTTTGAAGCAGCCTAAAATTTCAAAGATTACCTGTATATTTTGCCTTTCTCTTTCTTTACCAGGGCTTCTGCAGGCCATCAGTTCCCAACCCTGCTCTTTTTTGAGAATCAGATTAGTAGATGAAGATCCCTCATGCATTTGTAGAGACTGTGTTAGACCCAAAGTGTCATCAGGAAAACCTAAAAATTCAGATATTACGAGGTGTTTTTGACTCCCAACATTCTTTGTAGACTCTTAACAACCTCCAGAGAGCAAAAAAATAATTGAAAACATTGCTTCTGGAGAAGTTTCAACACCAGCATTTTATCTGACTTCATTTTCTTGTATAGTGTACATGCAATTCATATTTCAACAACAAAGGAGGAATTCACAAAGGTTCACTTCAATGAGGAGGTATGTCAACGATAGGGAGTTTTGGAGGGGGATTTAGAGCAGAAGCTTAACTTCAGACACTCTAAATCGTATGTCTGAAGGAGCTCCTTTCTTTCCAGTGCCTGTAGAGGAAGTGCAGAGAGATTAGCCTCCATCAATACTCCTCTAAGTGTCAATGCAAAAGATTGCATATGACTGCAGTTAGGAAATCAGATAGTTTAGTGCAGCCATTAATTAAACAAAAACATTAAGGCAGTCTCACTATACATTTTCATAACTGTAATTGAATGAGAATTTCACTGTTTGAAAAGATTTTTGTAATTAATTGTATCAGTAGAAGCAGCAAAACACTAATAGTGTCTGAAAAATTACCCTCAATATCCTTAATACATTTAAAACATCAAAAAAGGTACCATGTCTTTTCATAAGTGCACTTATGGTACAAAAATAAATGGTTTGAAGAAATGTCATTCAAAATGTGGTATATAACTATCGCAGCATATAAATAAAGCAGGTTGAAAACTTTGTTAAAATATTTACATGCACTGTAAGATTTAATGTTTCCTCAAAAACACCATTTACAAAAGCGGTTGATATAATAAAAAATGCACTTAACCCTTGGACTGTGTGCCTGAGTATTTCCTGGTATAAGTTCATGGTGGCAGCATGAGAAACCATAAATCCACAGAAGATGCTGCAGCAAATGTGTGAATCACATGTTCTTGGACGCCATAGTGGGTGGACTCTAGTGAATTAGGGGGAAGGAGATTGATGCTTTTTGCACTCTGACGGTCAGGGAGCAAGAGCAAAGGAAAAAATGTACCTGGCTGCTGAAAGCACACATCATTTTAGAGGAAAGATATCAACAGTCAAAAATCTATATATTGATTTAAATTACAGGCTGAAGTAGTATTTACATTTTGTATCATTCAGGAGACAGCAGCAATTTTGTGGGATTTTAACCAAGATAAAGATCTTTTTGTGTGTAGAATATGAAGATCTTTCCTATATGAGCTGCTAAAATTCCCAAGACAGGCACAAAGCTTTTCCTTGAAAGGCTGATCCGAACTAGATGGATGAATGAATATTTGCAATGTTTATTTGTGTAAGTGGTGTTGAGAGAGCTGGATTTCTCATAGCTTTCTCTAGCTCCCATATTTACCAACATAGACACCATTTTATCTCTTATAAACCACATTAGTGATAAGAACACAGAAAATTACTATATATCCAATATTATGCATTTTAATGGTAATATTCTTCCATAAAGTGTTCTTTCTGAAATGTTAACAAGCACTCAGATTGAATTCATTGTTAGCGTTAATTTCTTCTATTGTTTGTTACTGCTAAATATTTTTATTACAGTGTACATAGCTTTATCCACATAGAAAGTACAATAAGATGTATTCAAATGTAATGCAAATCTGGGACTACAACATAATTAAACTAGAAGTTATAGCATTTCTCCATTATTTTCTCCATCAATAACTGTTGCAATAGGGGCTTGTTTGACACAGAAGAATGAATTGCTCCTTTAGTGGTTTTTACTGGAAAGAACAAGACCTCTAACGTGCAAGAGAACTCATGAGGTCTGTATGTGTTAAGCAGAAAGAATACAACATGGGAAGATGAACCAGACCATTCTAGTGTGTATAGAACATTTTTTCAATAGCATTATTTTATTGAGAATCAGTCAGAGACTTATTAAATGTGTTATCAGTTTATCAGAACTTCTTTTCTTTTCAGTTGATATAATTTCTCTCTTTCCCTCTCTCTCTCTTGCCTCTTCTAAAGCAGAGGATTGCTCAGTGCTAATTATTAACACCAGTATTTTAGCCCCTAGTATATAAACAGGTATTAGATATGCAGGTGCTGAGCCATGCAAACACCATTAATTTTGAGATGAGGAATTTTGGGGGCATATTCACGGCAGCTGATTCAGTATTAAAGCTGGGCTCCAAGCCAGTCTTACGATCCTTCCCGTGTTACCAGCCACTGAGCGCACAGTCATTGGTGGGGATGTCAGCTTGAGGCTGCATATGAAAACTGAGACCCCAGGAAAGCCAACCATATGAAAGGCAGGCCTGAGGCAGCTTGGCAGCAAGTCAGCTTCCAAGTAGTAGTGCTTGTATTAAAGATATTCTGCCTTCCATGCTTAATAGTAATAAAGTTTGATTGCAGACATGTTCAAATTGCACTCTGATGCCAGGTATTTAATATTAGGCAGTTTAGGGGTTTGTTATCTGAAGCAAGAAGGATTTAATTTTATTCCAGATTTTCACATTAGAAACTTGCTCCATGGCCTGAAGCCACTGAGCTGGAGGAAAAAAAAATCAAAATAAGGCTACTGGAGGTCTAATCATCTTCCCTTTGGCAAAGAACCTCATGGTTCTTTGCATGTTTTTCAAAATTAGTCCACTGTACGAGAAGTTACCCATTACTGCAGCACAAGGAAATCCCCGTTTTACCTTGAAACTGCTGCAGGGTCCAATACAATGATATTCCTTTTTGTCTGAAAGTACAGAGCTCAGGACTCCTACAATGATGAACTCCCATCTCTCTCTCTCTTCCTCCCTGCCTCTCTCCCTCTGTCTCTCACAGATACACTTCCTAGCCCTTCTGTTTGCAAAGATAATTTTGCTGCAAACAAGAAGCTCAAAAGCAGAGAATCAAATTAAAAGAAGAGCCACAAGGTACATATTGGCTTTTTCTTTTGTTATTTAGAATGCCTCCTAATCCTATGGCAATCCAATTATATTTTAAGCCTGGGTCATGATTTCTGAATGCTTGATGGCACATCATATATCCTTGAGGATCCAAAGGAGGCTATGATGATCCCTAAAACCTGTATTAGGTTAATATACAATTCACTGTTTAGGAGGCAGATAGAGGGATGTCTTTTGCCAGTAGAAATGATTCATTTAATTTTTGGTGACAGGAATTGCAGTGTCTGTATCTGAATCTCTGGTTAAAGAATGTGTTAGTTCAACATTTCCTATTGCTAGCTAACAGCAACATGCAAATATGAGTTATATTCATTTGGACTTACATGGATAGTTTCACCTTTAATGCAGCCGTAGACATTTAGAGGAAAAGAATTGTCATTAAAGTAATCTGTGTACTGAGGGACAAAGCCCTACCTGGAGCATAAACAAAGAATTTAAATTTCAGATCCATTGGCATAATGGATTTTGAAACCTGTCTACACGATAAGTGTCCTTTTGAAGCTAAGTGCAGATAGCAAGAGGAAACTAGAAGCCATCTTTCCACATTGAGCTATGGCCTAGGAAAGCAGATGACAGGCCAAATCATGCATGCAAGCAAGTCACATTTTCTCGAACACCGTTAGCTAAACCCTTAATAGCTGGAGGTTGTTTCAGGCTCTCTGCTTGATGCAGAGAAAGATTTACTCTTCCAACTCAACATCTTATGCAGTTTTAAGCTATTTTCATTGTTATTTCTTGTCCTGTTTCTAGGACAGGATAATATGTTGCAGACAAACTTGTGAGCATTTCCTAATAACCCAGTGACCTTAGTCTGTAACACTTTGTGGTTTCCTGCTTGGGGAAGCACTAGAGCAGTAACCTCAGCTCTCTTAGCAGATTGATCCCAGTTGACTGCAATGCATCTGCATTTTGACTGCTCTTCTGTTCGCAGACCAAAAGAAATCAGGATGGCAGGGAAACATATCCAAAGAAGAGCATGTATTTCTTTCTTCTACTATTGGAGATTCCTGGCTAATTCGGGACTGCTTTCAACTACAGCAACACAATAGTTATAGCTTTGTGCTGTTCCATGTCTCCTGGTTTATTTTTTTCCTTGCTGAAGGGAAGGAGGAAGGAGAGGAGAAGGAGTTTCCCTGGTGCAATTGTTTCTGTCAGGTAAACTCCCCATAAATCTCTTCCTGAGGAATGCAGTTCATTAAAGCCCAGTTAGACACCAATGGCTTGATTTACCTCATTAAGGTTAACTTAAAGCAGCAGAAACAGCGAATTGCTGTTAGGGATTTATAGCTAGAGTTTTAGTAGACTGTGAACAGACAAATACCAAGGAAAAGAGAATTCCTTTTAGTGTACTTTTCACTCAGTCATATTTTTGAGCATAAATACATACTAAAAGAACATTCACTAAACCTGGAGTCAAACTCCGAACATGAAAGAAGGAAGACATTACCAGATACAGTATTTTACCTGCAATACTTTTTTAATTTGTTTGTTTAAAGCACAAATATCTTTTTCTTCAAGCTATATTAGGTGAAAAGATTAAGAAAAAAATTAGTCTGGATATAGTTTTTCTTTTCCCATAAAACGTGCAGTCAAAGGAAAGAAAGTTATTCCAGAGTTAGCATTTGCTTGTATTGCATCTACCAGCACTGCAAGAACAGGTTTATTCAGCTTTTGAAGCAATAACATTTGCAAGAGTCTGTGCATGCCTGAAGATGAAGGGTGTGGATATAATAATTTCAAGGACTTAAAGAACAAGCATTCTGAGTAAAAATGACCCAGGAGCATACCCAGCACTTTCAAAGGCTCAGATCCCTGTGAATGGGAACTTTGGTTCTATTCCTTACCAAGCTGAAAACATTTCTTAATGCTTCAGACAGTGCCATGCCAGAAATAGTTGCATAAGTATAGCAGGTGAGCAGCTACAGACATTTATATGGATCTATAACCCAATTTATTTGTGTTACCAGAGGCCTAAAAGCCATCAAGAATTTTCATATCTAACCTATACTGCTCATCTAGGCTGCCTCTAAGGATAACAGAAAGGTGAGAAGACTTTCATAGGTCCTCTACAAGAGCTATTTAGCCGTCACCTTGTCTTTATTGCCAGATTGCATGCTGCACAACTGGGTTTGCTGAGGAATGTTGCTTTAGGAAGGCAGTTTAGGTAAGGTCCCAAGTTTTCTTTTTTCTGTTTTCAGCCAACCATGGCAGTGCACAATTTTTATAACAGAGGCTTTACCAGAGGCAAACTTTAAAGATTCTGAGTAGCAATGTCACATAAGAGACTCCAAAAGCTGTGCAAGGCTACAATATGGGTGTAAATGTGTGTGTGTGTAAACACACACCTATAATATCCCATTTGATAGACAAAGGAAGTCATAGTACATTCTCTGATTTATGCAAAATGATTCTCCCTCGGATGAAACAATCCCAGGAATTTCTTCAACCTCAAATTTATATTGTCCTGTCTGAAGTTACGTTTGCTTTAGATAAAAGTACTCAGTGCCATCAGTTTGCTCTCTTTCAGCCTAAGATCCTTAAAGATGGAGGGACAAGTTGCATAACTCAAGTGTTTAAGCATTTGAACTTTAAGTTTATCACTGAGGTTCAAAATAAAGTCATACAGCAGAAAAAGTTCGAATCACATTTGTACTAGAGACATTGCAAAGATGTGCTCTATTGAGAATAGTTTCAGATTAAAATATTAGTTCTTTGCAGTTGAACCCTAAGACAAGCTACAGACTGGGAGTTCATCAAAGCCATTGAGCCATGTCAGACAACAACAAAAAAGGGTAGATATTCAACAGTAATAAACAAATGCAAGCATTATCATAAAAAAAAATGTATGCATCTCAAGTAGAAAGTTATTTCTGATTTTCTGAATAGGCGCTAAAAATTTAATAGCAAGAGAAGATAAAATGTAACTGCAACCTAAGGTCACCAAAAGTTCTGTTGAAGCCACATAGTCATGTCTCTTGGTAACAAACAGATAAATTATAACCTTTGACTTTTGGAAATTAATCTTGAAAATATGCAGAGTTGCCATAGCTTTCTGTTCTCATCACTCTCTTTGACCTCTCTCAAAGTGCTTGACTAGAAGTTGGATGCTGAGAAAAGACAATGTCCCAGGTCTGGAAGCTTCTTTGTATTTTTTTAATCATCCTTTCCTGATTTTCCTAAAAGTCATTGCTAAAAAATGCCCATCCCTTCTGTGCTAAAGCTTTCTATCATTTTGAAAGAAATGTTACAATCCAGTTGATAAGATGCACTTCATCTGGAAAAGTTTTCTGTGGTGAAGTTCATGGGAGAAATTTAGAGATCATTTTACATGGAAAACCTGAAACTTGTCATAAGAATTTAGGTCATATGAAGACAGTTCTCTTAATTAAACTGAATTCTCTTTTCTCCCACAGAAAAATTAGTATCTGAAAATTTACACGCACCAGCTAAGGAGAATTTTTAAAAGGAGCTGTGCAGAACAGCCTTCCTCTATCACTGCCTGGATCGCAAATGACATTTACCCCAGTTAAAAATCAACAGCTGAACTCTTAAATATGCTTTATAACTGTGTGGCCTGGTGAGCAGCTGACCTGGCCTAACAGTCTGCAGTTGCCAGAAGGCAACACCTTCATGCCACTGTCCCTCCTCCTCACCCACAGGCTCACCCCATCTCTGCAGAGCTGCAGCCCCTCACGCAAAGGAGCCACAGTCTGAATGAAAAGGAAAAAACAGGTTGAGAAACTAAATGACTGTCTCAAGGTCATATTATAAGTCAGCAGAAAAGAGCAGAACAAAATTCTGCTTTTCCAAATGCCAGCCCCGAACACCAGCCCACACTGTATCTTATCTAAACAACCACAAACAGGCCAGCATGGGAAAACAGGAAGAGGTAAAATAAGCAAAGAGCCTTTTTCTCCCTCTTTTCAGGAAAACAAAAGGAAAAAAAGCGGTCAAATCAAAGGAGCTGATTTTCTGCTTTTGTTTAGATGAAGGCATTGATGTATAGATCATGTTTCAGTTTGACAAGTAATACCAAATAACACCCGGTTTGGGTGGGTTGCAGAGTGCAGCAGTCTGATTTTCACTGTGATTTGTGAAAGATCTGGGATCTGTGCAGCTGTGGTATCCAGCTGGCTCTCCCCACCTTATCCAACTGCTTTTGAATCCATTGGCCAACTTCAACCCAATGTTCATGAACAAATGTGTCTAAACAGAGGAGAAATAAATTTGAATTAATAGTCTAAGAGAAGTAAGGCTGCAATCTGTGGTCATTCAGGAGGAAAGAATAGGACTTAGAAGACACAGAGGTAGTTTAAAGCTATTTCTCCAAGGAGTAATGGACAGGAATTGAGGCTATGACTGTAAAAGATCATAGGAAACAACATCATAGTAATGTAGGTTTGTTAATCCTGGTGTTTCTTTCATGTATGACAAAATATCTTCATGATTTTCTCCAAACAACATCAGGTATTTGAATCTTTTTGTTAAAAATCTTTTCCTCTAAGTGATCATTTATTTTCAAAGAGGCAGAAAGAGCTTATATGTTTAAGTCTCATGGAGAGAGCTCCTACACGGAAAATAAATTATCAATGCATTTGTATATTTTTGAATCTTACATAGAATCATAGAATGGTAGGGGTTGGAAGGGACTTTTAGAGATCATCTAGTTCAACTCCCCTGCAGACAGATGCAGGTCCACCTAGACCAGGTCACATGTTCACAGTTTTCCAGAACAAAAAGAAATGCACAAGCCTGCAAGAATGTCTGCATTTATTCTGGCCGCTTCAAAGCAAAGTTCTTCAATTTTTTACCAGTGTGTTCCTAATTGCTAAAGTAAATGTAAAATTAGATCCAAAATTTGAAAATAGACACCAAAGTGCCTGACTTAATAAGGAAGAGAGATGCTTCTGCTAATTGTTATCCAGTGAGTCAGAGACAACAAAAGAACGCTCCTGAGCAACAAGATAAGTTCAGAATAAAGTGTATGGTCACAAACAGCTACACATCATGGATTTTTGTCTTTGGAAATTATTGAGAAAGGTAATTGTAAAATAGCCTTAACATTTTCAAGTCCATTCAGAAGTAAAAATGACAAATACTCCTGCACGATTCAAGTCAAGGAAAGTTTAAGTAAAGAAGGTTCATCATTTCAGTAATGTTACTGTCACTTCTGATACAGCTATTGGAGGTTGAGAGTGGCACACACAGCCCTGGGAGCTTAGTACAGTCTTCAACAAGGGCTTTCCAAGTGTTGTTTGAGCAACACCAATTCCATCTGCACAGAGTTTCACAATGTAAAATGCAATGCATGAAAGAACTGAGGAACTCCAGCTTGCTTTCAGTTTGCCACTCTGGCTAGTGGAACTTTGGGGGTTAAACAGACATGTCTGTGAGAGAAGCAACACCTTCAAATTCTCTACACTGTCTATCAGTTGCAGCATTGATAACAAACAGAAGCATTTCAGCAAGATCAAGCAGTATCAGCTATGAAAAGAGTAATAGCGTGGGCATACTTCAGTGCATAAAGCAGGCTGCATGGAGAATATTCTACACAGAGTGTTCATCTGTGCTGTCCCCTTTACACTAGCCATCGACAGAAACTAAGAGGTCTGAGAAAAGATTTCGGGCCTCCAGAACTTGATAAATTAAAGCAAATTAATAACTGATCTGTGATGAACTGTAAAATCAGGGCTGAACATTTGTATGTCTGTGGAAGTATGCAGGGGCAGAGTGCCTCAGCATCAATCAACAGAGGAAGGGGAAAAGACTCCAAGACGGCTATTGACCAAACAGTCAGGCAAAGCCCTTGCAGGCTTTCCTGGGGAGCTTGGAACACTGCCTCATTTGTTCCAGATGTAACCTACAAGACTCATTTGTTCTGATGATGGCTAGATAGCAATTTTTCATATATGGGTCTCAAATGGTAAGTAACTACAGTTAAAAATATCAGTCACACAAGCACTGTTCACATCAGCGAGCAGGAGATCTAGGATCACACTTTACAAGACTGTCTCTTGTTCTGGGTCCACATAGGCTGAGAATCTGACACAGAGAGTGGCATGAAATGACTCTGCTTGGTCATCACATGATCTTTAGCACTGGCTCCTTGACGTTTCTCTCTGTAACGTGCCTAATGCTAATCTGTAGGTTGATGAAAAGTCTCTTACAATTTCATACAAAGCTCAATTTCTGCAAGACCTGATATGTTAGTATTTATACATTTGCTCCAGCATGGAAAATGTACATCTCATGAGATAGTATTAGGGTTCCAGCGTCTCTTAGTAGGAACAATTGTGCTGTGATAGCCTTGGAACAAGTAATTATTATGACTCAGACAACAGTATTTAGCATCAGAAGCAATGGGCAATCTAAATGCAATGTTTCATTGCCACTTTCTACACATGAAAGAATAGTTTTAAAAATATAAATGCATGCTGTATTTTAGCCCAGAGAAATATTGTATTTGGTAGATTTTTAGACTAAATGCTTTAAAAAAAAAAACCAAAACAAAATAAAACCAACAAAAAATACCCTTTATGAGTTCTCTCCCTTCAGAATTGATCTTTATCAGTTTCAAACATATAGAGTGTCTGAAGATACAGCCCATAGTAAGAGCAGTATAATTAGCAGAATCAGTCTAGGCTCAAGTATAGCAAAACCTGGTAAAAACAGCAGCAATAGCTAAAGTGTTACCATGCTTATTCATGTTTTCAGCTCCTCATCGAAAATCACACAGGAGCAACATCTCTCGAACATGAGGTTTGCCTACAAATCAAATTTATTTAACAAGGTGATTCATTTGAGAAGACGTGTTGAATCTTGCATATCAAGGTGGAAAATGATGAAGAAAATGTGAAAAAAATGGAAGTTTCATTAAAAAAGGCATTGTGAATTATAATGAAATTACTTCCATTGCTACAAAAATTATTAAACTTGCATAGCAAATATATATAATGATTACAAATGTGTTTTTTAAACAACAACAATAACAAACAACGGAAATGGGCAATTTTGAGATAATAAGAAAAATGGTGTTTACCTCATTATCATATAAGGATGATTGAAAGTGATCAGATTCTTTAACTGTAAAATAAAAGTCAGTTGTTCAAATAAGGAGAATAGTAGCTTGGTGCATGTTATCTCCATCTGCAAAAGCCTATTCTGGAGAAAAAAGCACTCTGTCAGGACTCTGGCTCATGGATTACTCCTGAGATAAACTCATGTGAAATTATAATTCTAAATTATAACTTTTACTTTAATTTCTCATAATAGAAAATACCCAGTTTTCTTAAAAGAATCTGAGAATTGGATGCTATTTGCATTTCAAGTAGAAGATAAGATGTATTCCAGCATGCTTTTTAAGTTGGACATTGACAGCAGATCTTTTTGGATGTGAAAATATACTTTGAGTGTTTTAATGAAAAGTAAGGGTGTGTTATTTATAGTAATTAACCACCCAAACAGTTTTTCTTGTGATTTTGCTTATAAAATGATTCTTTGGTTGTCAGAGAGACATGACTTATCCCTGAAAATTACATGATGACAAAAATGTGATAGATAATTTATAGATAATTCTCCAGAGAGTCACTCATGGGAAAGAACAGAATTAGTGAGAGAAATAGAATAAACAAGAAATGAAAAAGAAACAACTTTAATGAACAAATTGGAATATCTTTCACCAAGGAATACCATTTCCTCTGCATTTCCAGTCACTTCTGGGAATAAGAATTTGCCTCTTGAAAAACTGAGTTAAAGGATGGAATAATCATGGTACAATTTTTACCGTTCTGGTTAAGATTATCCTCTACATTCCATTGCTTTCTGTTCAAGAAGTGATTAAAATAAGGAAAATCATTTGGATTTTAGGATTTCAGTGTGCTAATTAGGCACAGAAACATTAAGACCTGCATACTAGGATGAAGCTGCAATTAGTTGAAATTTAATGAGCTGTGTAATGATAAGTGACAGGGCTATGCAACTTTACAGCCATAATTTCCTGACTAGATGAACTCTTAAACACTGCAATCCTACATCCTACCCCAAGGCACGTTGACCTTTCTAGCTGCCCAGAGGAGAAAAAACTGCCTTCAAAGTTTTTAGGACCTACACAATATTTTTGCAACAGGAAATTCCTATAGTTTCAGGGCAATTTCTCACTCTGATCAGAGCAAACATCATTTTCGATGCTAGTCTAAACATTTTTTCTGGTCCCTGTAATCTAGTTTATGTGGCTAGAAGAGTTTATCTGATGACAAGAGAATCCTCTGAAGTAGCCTCAGTCAGATAGGATATCAAGGGCATCCAATATCCACAGCCACATCAAATAGAGTCTGAGTGATGGAAAGGATGCTCAGAGAAAGCCTATAATAAAACACCTCATAAAAGAGGGCCAGAAAGGTAATCCTAGAAAGAAAGCAAACACCAACATTAGAAAAACTCTATTTGTAACATTCATGAACATGAAGGAGAAAGTTTGCTAGATAAAGCATGGGTTTGAGAATCAAGTGACTTGCAACCATTAATTGCTTCTGACTGTCCATGGTTTTTGACAAGCCAAATTCTTTCTGCCAACCTTAACAGGGGGAATATTACAGATAAATAGTAATTTGTAACTTTAAGTTATTTGAAGATTATGAAGTCCTGAGATTTCTTATGGGATACACTAACATTTTGCCTATGCTTTCAAAACTCAGTAAAGGGAATATTTTCTTTTAAATCTTAATCTCTATAAGATAGATAAACTGCAAAGTGTCATACCTGTGTGATCACTTACATTTTTTTTCTCATTCATTCCTTTGTGTGCTTAAGCACAGTGCCCACATTGCAGTGATCAGTATGCACTCCATGGAGCAGGGCCTGAATTTTATCCCTATTCTTCTTTTCACCACCATCCCCTGTTTTGTTCTGGCATTTTAACAGAATTTAGAGTAAATAAGACTGAAGAGCTAGTGCAATGAAAGAGCATCTAGAAAGCTCTAAAATACTGGATTCCATCTATACTGGGATTTTGTGGAAATTCAAATATCTGGGTCAATAAGACTGATAAAAACCCCATTCTCCTGCAACAATTTTCCTTGGAGGCACCCAAGACCTCACTAGATCCTGACACACAGCAAGAGCCCTAGCTGAACGGTTTACCCTCACTCATGCTTGAGCACAATCCAAGATTTCTATGTAGATCCTGGAGGCATTGAACACCTGGGACTTGGCAGAAAGCCCATCAGAGTGGTCACATGCATGGAAAAGGTACACAAACTGTATTTACACACAGTGTATGGCACTGCTTGGGACTTCAAAACTGAAAACATCTTTTGAAAGTGGGTGGCATGGGAGGAAATGATGGAGAAAACAGATTAAACACAATGTTTGCCAAATGCTGTGTCTCTTATTTCTTCTGTTATCTATCTGTTTTGGAGGGTCTATAAAGCTAGCAATAATATCATACCAACTGTATGCTTATCAAAAGTCCCAAGGAGATAATAGTTGTCCTGATATGTAGTTCTAGGGCTGTGAAATGGGTGATGATGTGGAATACTCAGCAGTAATACCAGGCTGGGATACCTCTCTGCCTTTCTCCACCTCCAGAAATTCTTTGCTTCCTCAGCAGCTTGATGTGCAGGATGATTTTTTTTTTTTTTTTTTTTTTTTTTTTTGTCTGGAGCTGTCAGCAAAATTAACTTTTATTTGTTTGTTGTTTTTTTCTTACACCATTCCCTGACCCAGTGCCCAGGCAGACTGACAGCACAGCAGAGAACACACAGCTAATGTGACAAGGGAGCAGTACATCAAAGCCAATTTTGCTACAAGAGTAACATATAATGAAGTTGTGTGAGAATTGTGGCCTTATCTAGCTGTGAAAGGAGTCAAATACAATTGCAACTCAGTTAACAGTTTTAGGAATCAGTTACCAGTGATGTTTTGTGATGAAAAGCCAGCCTAGCCCTGGACAAATATTACCAGTGCTTCATTCGCAGTGTCACCAACACCCCTAGCTATTCAAAAGTGTCATGCACACTCTCTACTGTTTCATTAATTAGGCAGATAAACATGATTATGCAAGACAGATCTTCACATTTAAAGACTATAAGTGCTTTGCTGTGGAATTATCGTATAATAAAGTTTCTTTTGTTTTATCCTACTGATGGGACAGGAAGCAGGGAGACTGCAGGCAGGTGTCCAGGCTACAGCTTCCTTGTACTGGCCTTATTCCTAGGGACATGCCTCTCACTATCTTTTTTAGCTGAAAATGGGCAAAGGTAAACAGCAGATGGAAAAGGACATGAATTTAGTTGCAGTCTTGTGAGACACACTGCACTGGTGTGTGATACTTGAAAGTATCTCAAGGGTAAAGGTAGAGCCATGATCCATCTGCCTTTGGAGAAATCCAGTCCACAACAGGCTTTGTACAGAGGAATCTCCCCTTTCCAGCATCATGTGCATTGTGCTCTGAGGGAGCAGAAGAGTGCGAAAAGGAAGCAACAAAAGCTCTGAGACATCTGACATCTATCTGTCTGCACCTGATGCAACTTCATGGGGAAGATGCATCTTCACAAGAATCAGAGTTAATGGACTACTCATAGGCCTTGCTTTTGTTTATTTACTTGCTTATCTTTACAGGTCATTTGCTTGTGCATTTCTCAGATTCTGCAATATAGCTTTCAGAGATGAATGGATAATATCTAAATATGAAAAAGCTTTCAATACTGTTTAATGTTGCAACTGAGTAACTAAATCTGTAACACAAAGACTATAGAATGAAGTGCCAACAATGACTGTGTCCAATATTTCCCAAATAATTGCCACAACACGCACAATTATCCCTTGGCAAATAACACAGGAGTGAAAAGTGAGGCACTACCAGTCTTTGGGACACAAGCAGAGGAGACATATAATTCACACTGAGGTGCCACAGACCAGCAAATCACTGTCTGTTCCTCATAGTACCTGGATTATGTATCATACTCACATACCAGTGGCATAGCACAATTATGAGTGAGTAGATAAGAAGAGCTTGCTATGTTAATGCTGGCTTGCGAAAATCTTTTTCTCAGCCACTCACAGGGTTTTTAATTAATACAGTGTACAGTTCATTTTTTGTTTCAATTAAAATAACAGCAGCCAAACACTTAATGTGGGAAGGTTAAATGTATGCGAATTAATTCCTGAGGTCTATTTCTGATTTCAGCATGAACGATGCAGCCAAAGTTGTGGGAGAGCCTTGAAAGATGGCCAATTTGTCCATGTGCTGTATTTTAGTCCCTGTCTGAACCTGTTAGTATAATATTTCCTTGAAAGGATAGTATAAAACATCTTCTAGAAAAGCCTGATAAAATTCTGTAAGCAATGCAATTGAATTCTTCAAAAGCTGCAAGAGAAAAAGTACTGAAATCTTCCTACTTTAAAGGCAACTTATTACAATCATAGATCCTAGTAAAGGAGAGAAAATACAGCCTAACCTCCAAACCATAGCACAGAACCCAAGGGAAAATAGCCCCTGTCATCTGCTCAATCAGTGAAAATGTTTTCATAGGATTTTGCACACTTCATCTTCAGTGAAATAATATGAATTATTTAAAACTCCTCCTGAAACACACTAAAATCGAAATATGATTTGAAACGATGAAGCAGCAAGAAGTTCACTAGGTTTTTGATCCCTCCAGAGGACCGAGTCTGATCTAGTCATCTGTTTTGTAAGACTTTCCAGCCAAAATGCAGCGTTTCACTTGTAAGTATAATTTATCAAATAGTTAAACTGATGGAAATTATTCATCCCTTGTTCCAGTGTGTGCAGTGTATGACGAAGAGTGAGAGACCATTTTGAAAAAAAATCAGCGTCCCACTGTTCCTTCCAGTTTCTTCCAGTAATTCCAGTAGTCCTCTTAATGTAAGAATTATAGGCAAAATAAAGTGGGTTCCCAGAAACTATTTAGCTCAGTAATATTATTGCATTTCTATATAGTAAAGATTTACATAAATTGATAATGCTCCACCAATGAGACCTCTTGCATGAAATTTTTAAAACTATCTTGATGCTACTAGCCACAAAAGTAGCTTTCATATTAATTTCACCTGGTTTTGCTGCCATACAGTGAATACTCTGCTATGATCAGGGCAACATGGAGAGTGAATGTCATTCGGTGTATTGAATTGAAAGCATTTTTCACCTATGTGCTCCAATATTATGCAAAAGTTGTTCAATCTTGTACTTCTGTTCCTTGAAGTTTAATCTTTTTCTGGATTTTCTGAGGATGTGATGCTTATTCTTGTGATAATTATCCTACATGACCAATTTATACACAACAGCAACTGCAGTTTGATACCATTTTCAAATAAAAGGATTCCCTTGTATTTTTTAAATGAAAGAATATACATGCATAATCTAAAATTTAAAAGTCAAAGAAAAAAATTATGGTACAATAGTTGCTTAAAGACATGTGCCATGAGAAAACATTTGCTCCTGCAAAGCGGTTGGGTGGGTTTTCTAGGAACTAGAAACTGCCTAATTGGCATTACCTTCTCAACATGGCTTAGAAGGGTACTTTGGGGGCAGCCACCTGGCTTTGTGGAGGAAGAGATAACAGGTATAGGGATACAAGTTGAGTTTGGATGCTTTGCCACAGGGATATTGGATAACCTCTGGCCTCTAATTCAATAATGTCAATATTAGCTATTGAGTCTAGGAAACAAAGAGGTAATTTTACACGGGATTAAGAAATAAAGTCTGCTGCATGGGAAGCAAAGTCTGTAAAAGGGTAGCTTCGTCTCAGTGAGAAATGGGAAAGCACAACCATTACACATTCCTTAGAGGCAGCTAATACATGAGATTTCACTGATTTTTAACTAAATGGAATGCTTAAAGGTCTATATTATTATTATTCACGTCAAAGACTATTTTAGTAAATAAGATTACATTTCATTAAAGGGATTAATTTCTTATTTAATTTTTACTTCAAATAACTGCTAAATCCAGCGATATTCTAAAGTTTTCTCTATAACCTTGTATGTAATGTCATTTTCCCTTATTGAAATGTTTAAAAGCAAAATTAAGTTCATAGATGAGAAGAAGGGGAGATAGGTGGCTGAAATATTTCTTAGTGAATAATCTACTTGGAGAGAAAGAAACTCACACTCAGCAGCTGGAAAGCATGACAACAGCTGAAAATTAATTCAGACACATAGAAAAATAATGCATATTGCACAGGGCCTAAGCTAATTGTAATCACTAAGTTAAAACCCCTTCTGGCTTTTGGATGAGCCTGGACCCGTTGCTTTGCTTTGTATTTGCATTCTGCACAGATAAGCTGAGCAATACCTGCCTCAGCAAATATTCAGTCAGGATTTGTACACTCATTTCAGTCCCTCACTTCCAGCTTGCGGCATGTAAGATATATGCTGTGACAAGGATTATGCTCCGTTTTGGAGAACAAAACATATATCACTTGTCAGCACAGAAGCTGTGCAGCTAAGAAGCTTTGTGATTAAGAACCCTCACAATTGCATTCCATAATTTATTCATAGTATCAATTACAGAATTCCTGGTAGAGGAAGTCTAATTATATTTTTTTAAAATTTAAATTCTTTTCTTCTGTTCAGTTAAGGGAAGCCAGAAACTCTTCAGGGTACCCACACTGCCACTGGCAAAGTGTAACAGCTTTGCAGTGAGACCATCAGCTGGAGCAGCTGCTGGAAGAACACTCTTTGCAAAACAAAAACTCTGGTAAAACCACGTTAGCCACTTTAGTCTTAGAGAGTGACCGCTTTGCCTGCTGATTACTTAAATACCACTATGTATGATTATAATTCTGCAGCTTTTAAAAAAACAGAAACATTGACTAATATATTCAAAAATCACGGTCTGCATTCAGGATGATGAACAACCTCACTCAGCCCAGATTCATGAATGTAGATGGTGGCTTGTGATGTGTATGTTAGGGGAAAAATCATCCTAGACTCAAATAACCTTCTGAGGTGAGCCTGGTCCTCCTCATTATTGAATGAGGAGCCGACAGCAACCCTAGGTCAGGCCCCTCAGACAGATGAACTAGGGGCATGGATTTTATTCCTGTGTTCCCTGAGTGCAGCTGAGTTGTGTGTTTATATACTCCACTGTGATGTGAGTCCTGCTGCATTCTCCCATTGGAGCTGATGATTCAGGGACCTGAATTCTGCAGAACTTCCCCTTGCACCACTGGCTGCATCTCTGCCTTCTCCCTGCCCTAATTTCATAGGGCTAAGGATGTCACTTCAGCTTGTTTTGGGGACTGGAGGGAAGGAGGAAGGCTTAAGTTTTCACCTAAAATCACAGCTACTTTATTTATATTAGATTCTCCAACAAAAAAAAATATCATCTCTTACAGGGAGAGTGGTGTGACAAGTAGCTTTTCTGTCAGGAAATACTGTGGGCATTTTCTGATGTAATTTCAACTTCCAAATAAAAAAGTTCCAAGCATATACTTCAACTGCAACTGCTTAGGCCCTGGTAAAAGAGCAGAGGGCCCCAGGACCCATCACAGCAGTTATTACAGGACATTCCTTCACATATCCCACATAGTGAGTTACAGTGAGCTGTATTATAAATCCAGCTGTATTTTTAGGTGCATTAGTGGTCGCTTGACTACAACTGAGTCTGGTCAGAGTTCAGATGTTTGGTTTTTTTAATTCCCTGCATTCCTCCTAAGAACTATAAACTCATTTTCCAGATATTTCATTAAAAAAATCTCAGGACTGCAACTTCTCTTTACTAATTTTCGGGGGAGGGGAGAGGTGGGGGGGCATTGCGGGAAAATTTCCAGAAACATTAATATACTAAAAAGTAGTTTATTGTATTTCCTAATTACAAAGACAGCAGGTTACCAGATCAAGCAGAAACAACACTTTATCTTCGATAATCTTTGTCAGAAACTTTCTAGTGTCTAGTGTCTTTAGTATGTTTTCACTTAGAATCTATGCAACTACAGTCCTGCTGTGGAAAGTGTGATTTCTCACATGGGTAAATTTATTCTGTTCTGGAAGCAATGAAAAGTTTGCGAAATTTCTCGAGTCTTCAAGCTCCTGTTGTAAGGGACATTTGCTGGGAAAGTTGCTGTAAACAGTACAAAAAGTATCCCAAACAACACAGTCAGTACCTATTTCCAATATCACGATGCAGAGATTTGATGGCACGTTATGAAAATTGCCAAATACACAGGGAAAAGCCTCTCCTGACTTTTTAAACCTCCCTTTAGCACTTCAGAATCCTAAATCATTTGGTGCACTTCATCATTTTGTGTCAGAAGAAGGAAAAGTAATAACAGCTAAGGAACCCAGACACCTGCTGTAATTCAGAAGATGATGCATTTTCTAACAGGGGAGAAGGTGGAAGATTTTCTTTGCAAACAGTCACGCTTCAGATACCACAGCTGCAATTCCACTTTCTCCCAAGAGAAAATGCTGCAGGGAAGCAAAGGTATCACACATAGGCTGTCTTCTGTCTTTGCTCCCCCTCTGTGAGAAAGGGAATAAGTAGCTACTTTAATTTACATTTTATGCATGCCAGTCAATGAATTAAAGCTAATTGTATTAAACCCACTCCCAGCAGTATTTTATCATATTCCTGGTCATTCAAACTCCATACTCACAAGGTCAGATACAAAGCGTTGCTTTGGATTGTATGATGGGATACAAAAGTATATTTTATGCTAAAGAGATGAACCACTTGAGGTCTAATTAAAAAAAATTATTCTTTTAAATAACTTGTGTAGCAAAACATGCAGAGTTTGAGGTGCATTTGTATCTTCAATCAGTTATTTAAATAGAAATTTGTTGCCAGTCATGTCAAATATCTGATCTCCTCTCAGATGCAGCAGGTACAACTAAGACTTTTAAGAATTTGTCTTCTCTTTTTTAGATAATTCTGTAGAGAGTATAAACATCTTCTGACAGATCTAACTACACTAGTAACCAAAAAATGATACTTGCATTATCAGTGTCAAGCAAACCAGTCTCTTAAAGCAGTATTTACATGGGCCCCAAACATCCAGCTATGACTTCATCATATCAGGTATTTTGGATCATTATTGTGAGAATTCAGAAAAATTTTGACTCTAGGAAGGATTACACCCATTATGAGGAGTGTGATCAGATACATTATTTTAGCTTCTAATTTCATATCCAAGTGCAAAAACAACCTAAGCACCAATTTTCAACAGTTTCACTTCAGACCATAATCCTTAATATCTAAGCTTGTTCACAGCATTTGTGAGTCCACTGCAATCCTCAAATAACCTCTAGCATAAAGGGAAGTGCCTTGACAAAAAACTGAAGCGGGGGAGAGATGAGACCACGACCATGCAGTTAAGCTGTTCTGTTTCTGATCTGCTGGGAAAGGAATTCCTCTCCAGCTAGAGACAAAGCTCTAGTATAAAACATGATTGGGCTTGAATACAAGAGCTATGAAGAAGCTCATTAATGTTTCAAAATTTCTTTGCTAAAGATGTCTTATAGTCTAAGCTTTAATTTAAGTGAGTGCATAAGCCAAATGCACCAAAATCAGTCAAGCTGCTCCTACACTTGAATCAATATATAGTGAAATGCATGAGTAGACGGGAAGGAAAAACTAAACTTTACATTAGCTGCATCTAGGCTACTTCCTAGTGCTGATATAAGAATAAGATACTTACTTACATTAAACTATATTTTTTGCTTGTACATCAGCATAGCAAGGTCATTTGTTTGAATTATGCTGAAATCTTGCCTGGCAATAAAAAAGAAAATTATGGAAGTTAATATATTCTGCAACACTCTTAGAGAGGTAAGTAAGATGGTTTATACTTTTACATAGCCAGCCTATGCTGCTTAAATTTGTTTTCTGGGTCCATTTCTGAAGTTTAAACTTGACGTTCATTCCAGATATTAATATTAAATGATTGTTTATGTTTTCTTATGTTTTCTTTATCAAAGTCACAGTGAGTATTATCATACAAAGTTCTCAATCACACCTGGAAGGAATTGTATTACGTTTTCATTTAAGCAGTTTCAAATTTATAGCCTATCTCCAGTATAAAAAGGAGTCAAAGGTTATCTGATCTCCTAGGAAGCTAATGTAGGACTATTCATACAGTGGAGGACAGTTCTGTTAATATTTGTAACTACTTGCATTTACTTATTGTTATTAAACACTCTTTTTTGTCTTTAATTTTCTATAGGGGACTAAGACACTTGACCACAGAGAAAACTCAGCCTGAGCTGAAATATTCTGCCCTCCCACGAATAAGGGGGTTTCACTTTATTCTGCCCCCCCACCCCCCATCCCCTTAGCACTGTTTAGTTTCTGGGTACAATTAATTTTGAAATATTTAGAACTTTAATACTTCATGACATTTTTCAGCCTCCATTCAATAACCCTTGAATTCATGCCCAGTTCAAGGTGTTCCCAGAGAAGCTTTCCAGTTCAGATTTTAGTTCAAAAGACTTCAGATTTAACATTTTTCAAGGAAATCTCTGCTTTGTTTCCACCCTTAAAAAGACAGCTAGGACAAGGCTTACACGTGCATATGAATAACAAGTCACTGCAGGGCTCGAAGTGGACTACCCTTACCTGTGTTCTCATTGCAGCTAAAAGTACTCATTAGGAGACAGAACCCATTATGCTAGGCATAGTGCAAGTACAGAGAAAAAAAAATGCAGCTCTTTCAACTACTTTACAGGTTGAAAAGTAGGTTTATAGGTTGTTTCAGCTATTGTTTTATAAGCCCCTATGGTAACAATGCATAGTACTGTAAGAAAAGTGCAGCTACATTGAATGTTGGCTAGTTATCACAAAAGTTTTCATTCAAAGTAACTGTAATGGAACTTATTTTAACAGCAACCAGTAAGTGCTGAATTATCAGTTGCCCCAAGGTTCTACCGTAAAAACGGGAAGCAATCCTCAAGTTTGAACTTGTCTTATGAAACGGTCTGGCATGTATTTCTTTTAAGTCTTCCACCTCATTTAAATTTAGTCTTTGTGATTGTTCAGAATTTAAGCTGAGTGACAGTGTGATTTGTTCCACTATTTTAACAGAGGTCTTATCAGGTACATTAAAACTCTTCTAAAATTGTTCAGATTTTCACCCTGGCTCACACAGCAGGCCTTCCATTTCTAAACACCAAAGCTTCTGGTCATGTGGGTTTAGAATTGGTCTAGAACATCTTGTATTGCCCTATGACATTTCTGCCACAAGTTAATTCACTTAAGATGGCAGCCAGCAACAACAGGCTCAGAAAAAAATAGGTTAATGATGCCTTCATAGCCACTGAACTTCTGGCCTGAAAAAAATACCCCTCTTCTAACATACTGTGATAGCTTTTATTACTGACATTGGTGTAATATGTGAAAGAATATCTTGAATATACTAAATCAGAGACAAAAATTATTTCTTATATTTAAGGGTTCACACATTACTTCATTTCTTCTAAGACAAAGATTAATGGAGCAGATAGTGTAAATCAGGTTTGCAGTCCAACAATTTTTTTATTGAAAGGTTATGAAAGCCACCTTCAAACATTTGTTTTCTTTCTACTTGACACTCTGTTATGCAAAACATTTATTTTGTGTGTGTCTTGTGACATTAAGTTAAAGCAAGAGCAGCTCATCAGAAAGCGACCTCAGGCTACTTGTCATCAGGAGGCTCAATAGGAGCCAGCAGCATACCTGGGCAACCAAGAGCCAAACTACATCCTGGGACACATCAGCCACAGCAGATCCAGCCCAGCCCAAGGGGTGATAATCCTGCTCTAGTCAGCGTTTGTGTGGCCTCACTTGGAGCTCTGTGTTTAGTTCTGGGATCCACAATTTAACAAGGACATAAAGGTACTTGAATGCATTCAGAGGAGGGCAACAAAGCTATTGAAGGGGCTAGAAGGAATGTCTTACAAAGAGCAACTAAGCACTTTAGGTTTGTCTCGTTGGGAGAAGGCTAAGGGGCAATCTCATGGCTCCGTACTATAGCTTTCTGAGGAGGAGAAGTGGAGAGAGAGGTGCTGATGCCTTCTCACTGGGATCTAGTGACAGGACGAGTGGAATTTTGTTCAAAGCAGCATCAGTGGAGGTTCAGGAACAATATCAGGTCCTACATAAGCAGGCATTTGTGCAAGTTTTGCCACATTGCTTTGCTTTCATTGGTGTTAAATTTACTGACCCAAATTCAATCCAGACTCTGGAATATTCTATGTAACTGAATGGTAACTTTGAAACAGTGCTAATCTGAAACAAAGAAAGGCAATATTTGCTGGGAAAAGTGAAAACTTTTATTTGAAAAGTTTGGAATTGACCTCTTTACTTAAAAGATACAACCAAATTAAACCATAGGCCCTTGGAGCATGTCTCCTGTCCCACTTTCAGAGTTGGATATCTCAAAATTTAGCCTTCAAACTTTGTCTTCATCCATATAAATATTATTGGAGGCAAACAAGTGGCAGACATTATCTTTGCAGACTTGACAAGTTACCTAAATGGGGATGTAGATGTACAGGTGTTTGTCTGACCTTGTTACTGCATGTCCTGGGTTTGGCCAGGATAGAATTAACTCTCCCCAGCTGCTGCTGGGGGGGGCGTGGCCAGGCTGTTCAATCCCACGTGACATCTGCTCAGGATATAAGGGCAGCAGCTGGGCTGGGGCAGGACTGCAACCAGTGTGGGGACTGCAGTTCTGCTGCTGGGCTGAGCGTGGTGAGCAGTTACATTGGGCATTGCTTCTTTTTCTGTGTCCTTTGGCCATCACTATAACTGCCTGCTCTTTGTGGTGTTCTATTGAACTGTCCTTACCTCAACCCAGAAAGTTCTACAACTCTCTCTTGATTCTCCTCCCCGTCCTGCTGAGTCAGGGAGGAGTAACTGGGTGGTTTGGTTATTGTTCAGTTAGGGCTAAACCACCACAGTCTTTTGCCTTTCCAGGTGAAGGCAAACTGGGACCTGCCTGGCCTCTGGAGTTCCTCCCTCTCTCTCTCCTGTCCAGCTTAGGAGGGGGAGTAATATTATGACTGGGTGGATATTGGCTTAAACCACCACACTACAGTTGCTGAATATCCCATTTTCTTTAAAGAATTTGTCTTCATAGCATCCTTAGGAGATGAAACATGCAGATTTGCCTACTTTACAGAGGGGCCACTAGTACGTGAGGCCCCGTCCCTTCATTGTGAGCCTTTAGAGGCATTGAGGAAACTGGAAACAGCCAGCACTACAACTAACAGGGAATTCATGTCAGGTGAATACCTGCCTTGCGTGAGAGATTTTAAATGTCTTGATACATGGTGACACTACTACAGCAGCTGAATATTTGCACAGATGCAGCTGTATCAGCAAAATGCATGTCTTGTGTGAACAATCCCTTCAAAGCCAAACAAGACATGGCAATAAAGGTTAGCAGAAGCCTCTAGCCCATATGCATCTTTTTATGGGATTCTTTCTTTGACTTCAAACTGAGAAACAGAGTTATATCAACATCTCCTTGTCCCCAGGACAGCTGTCCTAGTATTATGGATTGGCTGTTCCAAGGCTGGCTGTGCAAACAGAGAATGCCCTTCCCCAGCTGCTGAGAGTGGGAACCATGCCACTGGGCCAGTAGAAGGTACTTTTGATAGCAAGTGGATGATTTTTCTCAAGCCTTACACTGAGCAGAGCCTTCATGTTTTGGCCTAGATCAAATATGATGTTTCCAGGGACTTGGGGGAAGTTGTCTAGGTCTCTGCAGACACATTAATTGAAACTTCACCATTCTGGATATATTTCAGGTTCCAGTCTTGTTAAACTAGCTAAGTGTTCCCTCTCCAAAATGAGTACTGTACTGACAGAACTCTTGGAAGACTTCTAATAGCGTTCTGACTTATTTTTTAAGTGTAACATTTGTCTTAGGTTATTGGTTTTTGGCTTTTTTGGAGGTCTTAATGAGGGACCTATTTCTTCATATTAAACTGTAACAGCCCAGATACAAGGGATGGGCAACAAATACATAAAGGGCGGGTGTCAGGAGGATGGATCGGGGCTCTTCTCCATGATGTCCAATAATAGGACAAGGAGAAATGGGTACAAACTGGAACACAGGAGGTTCCAAAGAAATACAAGGAAGAATTTCTTCACTGTGAGGGTGATGGAGCACTGGAACAGGCTGCCCAGATGGGTTGTTGAGTCTCCTTGTCTGGAGACATTAAAAACCCAACTGGATGAGTTCCTATGTGACCTGCTCTAGGTGGCCCTGCTCTGGTAGGGGGGTTGGGCTAGATGACATTTCAAGGTCCCTGCCAACCCTTAAGATTCTGTGAGTCTGTGAATAGTTAGACATTTAACATGCAAATATGTATTGAAAAGCAAAGTTACATGTTACATACAAATGGTAAGGTTATAAAAGTAGAATTTACTGTGACTTACTGAGAGTTTATTACTTTGTGCATAGAAAACGTGCCATAACCTTCCTGGCAGCTAAATCCTGGTATTCATCAGAGAGCACAATACTTCATTGCAGTCTCTGCTCAGATGTGCCTTGAAACAGAGCCGCTACTTCTGAATGTGAAACTTGTAAAGCATGTGGTTGAGTCCTCATCAGCTCTCTAGACTGCATTTCTCCAGACTTCCATGGGATAAGTCAAACCTTCAGGGCTTGCAGATCCTTAGTTAAAGAAATTAAAACAGCTCATGAAAGACAGGATTGTATAAAAAGAGTCTGAAGGAGGTCTGTTTGAAATTAGGCCAAAGCAAATGCTGCGGCCAGTTCTTCCTTTCCCTTCAGTTGCTTGGTGCTGCTGCGAGGGACACTTTTGCCAGACAGCTCCTGACCTTCCCCATGCCCCTTTCTGACCCCCAGCCACTCAGCTGGTTTTAATTGCCAAAGGCCAACACAAGGTCCTTCAGAATGTACTCTTGTGGCATTTCTCTGTTTCTTCTGCTGAATATATTTAAAGACCTGCTCAGCTGTCTGCTGAATGTGCCCCTCTGCCTCTTAATCTAGAAGTCCATTGGGTAGGGAATTCCATAGCCATTGTCTCTTGCACAGGCATGCAATATTTGAGACTGGTTCCTAGGGAAATTATATTTTACTTCTCAAAGATAATTTTTGTTTGCTTTTGGTAACTCCAACAATCTGAACATGTTAGAACATATTTTATATTAGACAACAAAACAGATAATCAGTTTGGTGACATCTGAAATTTTTGACAGCTACTAGAGATTAAAAGCTATTAGAAAGTCATTTGCAAAATGGCTTTTATCAAAGCAGGACAAACTTGCAAAGAATAGAACAGAGAAACAAAGAAAAGGTAAGGCTTATACCACCCACCTCCATAAGCAATTCCTTTGAAGCTGATCATAAACTGGGAGATAGGATTATAGGTGTGAATATGGCACCCGATGGCAAATGTAGATTTCCCATTCTAAGATTGGAGGGAAAGAAGAGTGATTGATACGAGACCAAAATGAAATTACATGGTCTGTTTTGTGTAAAGGCCAGAGGATTTCTTTGTTAGACTGCCTAGTGATATTTTTAAAGTCAGTTTTCATATGGTGACTATAGATTTCTGGTCTTTTTATTTTCTATTTCTTTGCACTATTCACCTAATCAATTCCTAATGAACAAAAATTATACTTAATATCATAACCAAAGGGATTCAAGACTCTGTGGGCAAAACTGTTGAATCATCTGGAGGATTTGAATAACAAAATCTCATTACTTATAATGGAAACTGAGCAGTCCAACTACATAGAAATCTGATCCTTTAAAAGGATTTTTTGCTGAATGGTCTTATGTCGTTATCCAGGGACACAGAGGCATAACACACCAGGTTCATTTTTGAGCTCCTAGTTCACTACACAGAATATGAGATCTGTTTAATCAGTGTCTATACTGGTTATGAATGCTCATGCTCATTCCCATATTTACCCAGTCAGGAGATGCATCAAGAGAGAGGACGGGGCAGGACTGGACTGGGTTGGATTGCATTGCATAGCTCTTTTTGACATTCTTAGACAGGCTTAATCCCATTAGAAATTTCTAATGTTCACGGGTGTGCATTCACAGTGTAACTATGCCAGCAACACTTTCTAGACTGGACTGGCTTGTTTACTGGCAATCACCTTCCAATGTGGTGGCCAACGCTGCTGTTATTTAGTACAGTGTTTCTCCCTGTTTGCATGACACACAAGGCCAGTGGTCCAGCAGAGTCCTTGGACAAGAGTTCTATAAGAGCAGGGTATGTATCTCATTTCAGAGATAAAATGGGCATAAAATGGGAGGGGTCTGCTATTTTTCCCCCAGCTTACCTTTTGGGCTATTTGATAGGAAAGTTTTACTGTTAAGTTCAGTGGTAATCAGAAACAATGAGTCACCAAATAAAGTGAGACTTACTTGTCTCTATTATAAATTTCCTATTTCATCTAGTGACTCCACTGCAGCATCTTCAGGAAATCAAATGCTGAATGAGAAGTAGCTGACCTAAGATGAATCTCACAGGAATGCAGCAATTCTGGTCAAGATTGAAAAAGAAAAATGCTTCAAGAAGTATGTGGTACATAAATGTTATCTCCCTTTTTCTCCATCTCTGGTTATGTCATCTCACAGTTCCTAAGTCATACTAATATCATCATCAAGCTTAGAAAATCCTTATAACATCAGCAAAATATGCCTTTGGCTCTCCTTGCAAGCAAAGATCTGATTCCAAACTGTTCTATCATTCTTGATGCTAGAAAAGGGGGGCAGTGGTAAGAGTCTCATTTTGGTAGAAAAATGGAGCCTGTCTGTGCTGCAGATATCCCTGCTGTTCAGCTGTCTCTTTGTCTTCCAAACACTGCTGGTCAAATTTCAAAATTTAATCTTCACATTCCTTCATCACCTCAAAATCCACCTATCTCATTTCCCAGGCTAATTTTACAAGATGTAAAGATGTAAAGAAATAGTTTTTCTTATCTAAAGGAGTTTAGTTCTCACAAGCGGAGACTGTGGAGTAAAGTTTTGGTAGTTAAAATTGAATTAATCTACCCTTAAAGCATTCCTTATCTTTTCCTTTTGGACAAAGATTTTTCCCCTTTAATATTATGTGCATATTTTCATTACCGTAACTCCACTTCTGCCAAAGGCAAGAAGAGAAGAAATTTCCTGAAGCATAAACAAAAAATAAGTTCAAGCATGATTGCCTTAAGGGAGAGGCAAAGAGCAGTGATCTGGGGCTTATTTATTCCCGTAAATCTGAAGTAAGACAGAGGAATTCAATACCATAAAAATCCAGGTTTCCTATAATATTTCCTATGAACAAAAATTATGAAGGCATCATATTTTGATCTAGAGGTGGACACTGCTTTACAGGAATATGAGACCAGGTTTCTGTTTCAGGAAATGGGAGACCAGCTTTACAATAAGTCGAAATAAAATGATAGTCTATGGTGGTAGATAAGCAGAATGACAGTATACCATAGCTTCTTTACAAAGAGTAGAGTCTGTACTTTAATTCAGTTTGAAAAGAAGCAGCAATAGCAGTTTATATGTCTTTTCTGGCCTATGCTGTAAGAATTAATCAATTTTTGAAAACAGGTTGACCTTCCATAAATGGAAAGCATGATGAAAGGATCCTGTCCCAAGCATTGTTAGACACCGTCTAACCCACACCAACATTTTTAAACAAAGCCAACCATTTCAGGGTGTTTTTTTGTGCTTTTTGTTGTTGTTGTTGTTGTTGTTGTTCATTACTACTGAAGCAGTGGGTTTCCTAATGAAGGAATCAAACTGGAATCTGACACTTTTGAGCCAGAGTAGCTGCAGAGAACAAAACTATAACAAAGCCAATATCCTTTGACCAGAGTTTCACACGTGTTAGCGGTTACTATTGCTGCCTTTCTCAGTACTGCCTACATAATCATGGTCTGCAAAGTGAGCTTAAAGGGCTTTCTATGATAGAACCCCCACTGCTTCAGTTACTGTACAGTGCATGGATGCCCAGCAGTTTAAAGCTAAAGAGAAGACCTCAGCTTGCCTCTGTCCCACAGAAAAGTAAAACTTGTCTAGTGAATACAGAAAGGTGGACCAACATTCTTCTGTTGTCTTAGGTGCATAATTATTTTGCTACATCCCTGACAATTACTCCAGCTAATTCAAGAATTCCCTGTAACACAGGTTGCTTTGTCCTCCTGCTATTTTCTTTTGCAGATGTTACTGTTTCTTGACTGTCACAGACAGGATCACGGGTTAAGCAGACTGAAAGTCTGAATGGTAGGGGTTGGAAGGGACTTCTAGAGATCAATTGATCCATCCCCTCTGCTAAAGCAGGTCCACCTAGACCAGATCACACAGGAACACATCCAGGTGGGCTTTGAAGACCTCCAGAAAAGGAGTTTCTACAGCCTCCCTGGGCAGCCTGTGCCAGTGCTCTGTCACACTTAACAGTAAAGTGGAACTTTCGATGTTTCATTTTCTTTCCATTACCCCTTGTTCTGTCACAGGACACTACAAAAAAAAAAGCACCACCTCATGCTCTTGACATACACCTTTTAAATACTTGTAAGTATTTAAGACTCCCTTAGTCTCCTCCAGGCTAAACAACCACAGCTCCCACAGCCTTTGCTCACAAGGAAGATGCTCCAGTCCCCTGATCATCTTGGTGGCCCTACTCTGGACTCTCTCCAGAATTTCTCTGTCCCTCTTGAGCTGAGGAGCTCAGAACTGGACACAGTACTCTAAATATTCTTATAGTCACATGACAATACAACTCTGTATTTAGACCAGGGATGAACACTTAACTCTAATCTCATAGTTATACTTTGCCACTAATTTCACCTGAGGCCTTTAAACTAAAAAATTCTGACTGGGAATAAGTTTAAATTAAAAAAAAATAAATCTAAGTTCTATATGAGAATATTAACTAAAGGAGCCAATCAGTCCTATCCTTTAGAAATCATCACTGCCAAACTGATTCTGAACCAAACCATCTTGCGTGAAAAAAAGTCCCATATTGTTTCTTCTTGAAGGCCCCTAAAATCTATAGTGCCATTGATGAGAAGTTGGTGGCTTGTGCTCGCTCAGCTGGTTAATTCATGAACATTTCCCAGATCTACACTATTATAGCACAGTTTTCTACAGAAACTTAATATCTTTACATGTGCAAAGATATCTGTCTCTCTAAAAAAAACCCTACAATAGTGAAAACAGTACAGTGTGGAGAAGCAAAAAGGCTGACCCCACATAGTGTCTTGAGTTGTCTGACAGTAGTATTGAAAGATAACAAATGAAAGAAAATGTTGACTCTTTCTTCTCATCGCGACACGTTTAATTAGACTCTACCCTGACAGAACACTCTTCTTTAAATCAATAACATGCACTTCTCATTTTGTACTCTCTTAAAGTGCATAAATAAAAGAAATTGTAGTTAATTCTGAAAAACAGTGGATTGTACTATGGAATTTCCTAAAGCCCTTTTAACTGTTATTTTCTATGGATTTTTATTCTTCTCAGTGAAAAGTACATAGGACTGACCACATGCTTTCAAATACACAGCCTGTGGAATTTGTCCCCTGTAACACCCATTGCAGGCTTAAATAGACAAGTAGTGAACTTCTCATCTACCTAACTGTGATTCATTTGAGGTTTTGCCTAGGATTCTGGAAAATTCCATTTTGGCTGTAGCATTTTTTTTTTCCCCAAGGAAAATTATTTGACAGTATCTTTTATTCAATTATTTCCTGTACATATTACTCTCTCTTCTTTGCTTTCCTCTTAAAGGCAAATCTAATTGAAATGTGGTAGGCTACTTTCTCTTATTAAATTACCATAAAAATAAAATGCAGCTTCAGTATATTTAGTGAAAATATGTAATGAAGTGTCAGCAAAGGAAATGTAATAATTCTTTCCAATTTACACCTTTTGGGTAGATTGAAGTGTTATATATGCTTACAGGGTAAGTGGATGCCAAGAAAAAAAGGAAGAAAAAGCAAGGCTTCTAGGAACTAAATTTTTCCAGTGAACAATACTGCCATTATTTGTATTTCTTTATAAATAATCAGGTATATTACGATGTCTTTCATGAAGAGCTGCGTTGGATTATTTTGTTGGTGTTTTGTTTTGCTTTTTTAATTAATGACCTAATATTTCCATGCACTAGACAGGTAAGTTAAAATAAAGTCATAGGAATCTAGTTACTCCATTTACCCATGCAAAACTAGCACTGAAAAGTGCTTGTACAAGAGCAGCTTGCTCATGTAACACGTACCTAGAAAAAAGAAGCATCTTTTCTTTTTTCCATACCTGAGAGAAAGATAGTAGTCCATAGAAACAACACAATGTTTTTCTTGTAAGTGATTTGGTACAGGACTTAGAAATCAAATTAAGAGTAGTTTATAGGTACAGTTATTCAGAGGAACATAGCCAGATGCCAGAAACCCCCGTGGGAACTGATTCTTGATTCTACTTAATTCCAAGGTAATCTTTAAATTCATGAATAAAGAATTGAAAACCCTCCAGAACAGACGAAGATACTTTTCAGGGTTTCCTGCAATGCCTTGAATCAGGGGTAAGACCAATTTGATGCAGGAGAATAATACAATGTCCAAGTGTATTCGCAAAAGACAGAAAATAACAGCCCTGGGAAATGAAGATTGTGTTTTTCCCTGAGTTTGTTGAGACAGAGGTGATACCAGAACAGA
The DNA here is from genome assembly GCA_013401255.1 of Urocolius indicus. Classification (NCBI taxonomy): domain Eukaryota; kingdom Metazoa; phylum Chordata; class Aves; order Coliiformes; family Coliidae; genus Urocolius; species Urocolius indicus. The sequence continues at coordinate 279,106 of WBNH01012496.1, forward strand.
GTCAGATGTGTCTCAGCTTTTGCCTGAAGCTCCTTAAGGAACTTCAATAAGAGATATTAGCTTTCAGATAGTCTTGCATTGTGAGACAACACTATGTACAGAATGTGGTGGTTCATAAGGTGTAGGCCACAAAAAAGCTAACTTTCAGTATTTAATCTAGAATTTTGCCAGCAGTTTGAAGGTTGAACAGTTAGACAAAACACCTGTACACATCCAGGCAACCCTTGCATATAGTCACATCATAGAGATTCTCAAATCAGAGAAAAGAAGACTAGCAGAAATCCTAAAGAATGCACCAATACTCTTTAGAGGAATTTTTTTCCATAGAAAATATCTAGCAGCATCTCCTAATAAGCTTCCAGATGTACTCCAGACTTGATTACAGGGCAATTTACTAATTTCCAGATACAGTTGCGAGCCTAGATTTAAAAATATGGGTTTGGTTGTCTAACAGCAGGTGCTGTCACCTCTTCTACCAAAATGAGAACCCAATGAATATCTGATGATACTATGAAAGCTCCAATAACAGTTTTGTGGCCTTATTGTAATAATGCACTCCATCAAGGAGCTAAAATGAGAAAAAATCTATTCCAAGCAGGTCTCTAATACTAAAGTATAAATCCAGTGAGTACTGAAACAGTAAAGCAAACTTTATCTAAAACTAGGGAAGTTGGTTAATAATTTATCTCACATACTTTAAAAGTTATGATAGCACCCACTGATAGATTGCTTCTTTGAAGTAATTTTCTGAAGGAACTAGAGAGGAGTGTGCATAAATAAGAAATATGTATGTGTCTGTTCTCTCTGTGGGGTATACAGAGAATTTACATCCACTTTTCTCAGGTGATCTTTTGCTAATCCAATAACAAAACTGAAATATACCAACAGAAACCTTCAGAAAAAGACTCAGAGACAGAGAATTACACTGCATTTCAAATGCTTCATATTCATCTAAGAGAAGGGATATAGAATTTACAACAGAAAATTGTTCCTACCCCTCTTTACCATAGGAAGATCCTATATCTTCCCTTTCATCATTCTGCTCGCTGGTCTCTGTCACCGAGTCTAAGGCAATGAAGATTTATTTCTTGAGCTCCCAAGTAATTATCAAGTAAGGTAGTTTCCAGGGACTGGGGGCAGTGTTATCCAAAGTAATTTCTCTACCAATGTAGAAATTATATTTCTGGTAGCACAGAAATCACTGGAAAAAAAGTGGGTAAAGGCACTAGACTATAAATAAAAGTACAAATCAAGTTTATATAGGAAATCTTAATCCAATTCAAGCAACACATTTTAGAGGACATTTACTTGAAATACACAGCAGAGTTCCATATAGACTTTTCAGGACATGATTATTTCTTATCATTAGAAAACTTATTTTGCTAGGTTTATGGCACTTTACAACTGTCTCTTGGTGTTGAATATAGAACTCCAGACTGAGCAGCCATCTCATCTAGAATTCACATAACTTCTGGGAAATGCAGCCAATACTAAAGGACATCACAGGTCACAACATTTCTAAATTGACCTTTGGAGGCAGCAATATTTTTTTTTGTAACAAGATGATATTTAGAATTTCCTGGCTCATTTGAAGGAAATTTGCATGGTGTCTATGGAAGCATTAAAGTTGAACTAAATTCTATTTTCTTAATTCTGTACCTAGCCAGTAGATATCACTCAGTCTCAGTGGAAATGGAATATGACAGTTTTCATCTGGTGAAACTATGAACAGTATTGTTGAAGGAAACAGATTTCTCCTTTCAAGAAGACAAAGAGAGGGAAGTTGAGCTGGCTTTGGCATAAGCCCTGGCCATAAAGAGGGCTGTTTTCTCTCTGAAGTGTTGTATGTACCTCCCCAGTTACAAGTAAGCAATAAACATGTTTTAAGACAGAGAGAACAGTCCTGGAGTTAAGAGTGAGAAGAGTTTGTTAGTCCTAGAGGCAACTACCAAGAATTGAGTATTTAAGTGAAAGAATGGAGGGTAAAAAGCTAAAAATGGCCCACCAGCTGTCAATTTCCTGCAGCTATACATGCCTTTCTGGAAATTTTAAACTTGCCTTGGCTTTTCTCTTGGTCCTAGGGAAGGGGACTGTATTAGTGAGGAGGAAAGATGCCTGAAAAAAATGTGAAACCTATAAAGAGACAGCTGAAATCAGTTTTCTGCACTAGCCTTTGATTAGCTGTTCTCCAGCTCTAAACCCCTGAAGCTAAAAGAACTAAAAACCCCAGCCATAAACAATGAATGCTTTGAATTAGCTTCTCTTCATATGTCATGCAAAAGGAGAGGACTGACAAGCCCACAGTGAATAGCCATACAAAAGGTCAGCTGGAATCTGCAACAAAATCCACATTAAGAGCATCTTTGGTACTCTTAAGAAAAGCTGCATTAAAATTAAGATGCCTGTTAATTAGGCAAGTAAAACATTTGTTAATGGAGGAGAATGTCCACAATATCAACCTACTTGATAGTGCTGGGAGTGCCAAACTCTGTCCCCCTGCAGTCCAATGCTTCTGACCCACTTTCTTCAGTGTTCAACCTCCCCTAAGGTCATGTCTCATTGCTAAGAGAGGCAAGGAGACAACAGATCTAACGGAAAGTAAATATATTTAGTACAGGAAATTCAATCCATACACTAGAAGATTTTGTTCATCAAAACACCAGTAAAGTCTCAGAACAGCCGGTGACTATCTGCTTCCACTAGAATGAAAAAAAACCAAAAAAAGATCTAAGTAGTTGATAACAGGCTATCGATTCTGAAGAAGTCATTAACACTGAAATAGTAATCTTGTTCTGAAAACCACTCAAACAGGCCTGTAAAGTCCAGCCTTCAAGCCCTTAAGTGGACTTTCCATACAGTTTGTGTATTTAAACAAAAACATCAAGGAATATGCTTGCAAGTAAGCTACTGGAGAATTTTTTTGGGGAAAAAAAAAAAAGTAAGCATTTACAGCAAGATGTTAGGAGAAGAAGTTAAAGACATAGAACAGGCAAATCTTAGAAAAAATACTTTTTTTTTTCTGCTAGAGATAACCTGGTCCAAGTCTTGTTTGTGCCAAGATCTGTTGAACCAGGTTTTATGAGGATTAATTATGAGGCAAGTGATTTTTTTTAACCATTTTTAATCACTATTTAGCTATCCACCATTATTTTCCCCTTAAGTTTCCTATTTCTGAGTTTCTTTTAGCTAAAAATTTATATTACAGGTAACACAGAGAACTTGGTGCCCCAGAGAGATTTCTTAACACCAGTGATTGTCACTAAAAGCAGTAACTTCTTTATAGCTCCTTTTTACATAAATTCCTTTAAAATGTAAAGGAGAAAAATAGGAATCAAAAAGACTTTAGAAGTTGCCCAGGAAATGTTAGCAGTACCATCTTCTGGGAGCTCAGAGGGCAAGTGTTTGAAAAAGAGAATTAATAAAACCAAGGAAGCACCTTTTACCCATACAAACCCCCTTCCTCATCACCTTCATTTACTACACATCTTATTGCATTAGTATAACTAAAGCTAATCCCAAGCTAACAATAATAGAAAATCTAGGATACTTGAAAAAGAAAAGCTTACTACTAGTTTTGCATGACTAACCCTACTTATAGGTTTTTGCTCAATTTTCCTATTATGATCTAGGAAAATAACATCTCATTGCTTCTTGAGATGAAAATAAATAAATCATACTTTGGGCCACTAAATTTTATAGAGTCAAGATACGTTTGCATTTTTTCTCCTTTGACATTCTGCACAAGCCCAAGAAGAGAGGAGTCCATATTCCATTTTATCAACCCTTTTCTGAAAATCTGAAAGGAAAAGCCAAACTGCCTTGAATCACCGGTGAATTTCTGTCTACTCCTCAACCATTACTATCATCATGCTCCACAAATGAAGAGTCTTTCAGAGGCTGTAAATTTGCATAACTAGGATGAACCTTTTATTTTTTAATAATTTCTTTAGTAAGAAAGAAAATGTATATTAAAGTTGCTTGAGTAGCCAAAGCGAGGCTTAAAAAATGCTTAGATGGTTATAAATACATGTGTACTTTCATAGATATAAAGACATATATGCAGCTGCCTTTTTCCCTGTGCATACACATGATTCAGAAAGCTGTCTCCAAAGGTTTCTTTGTGTCTTAAGAGCCAGTTGCTAAAGCATGGTTGGCAAGTATAGACCACTTACTTTCAGGTAAGAAGGAGGAAATTTGTATTCAATGTTTGCACTTGCAAGACTATCAATCAAAAGCACTGGAAAACCTAGATGTACAAGGAAGCTTGTTTACTTGTTGCTAACAGATTTTTTTTTTGGCAACCCTAACTCTTTTTAAATAGAAACATTTTTCCATAAAAATCTTACTACAGAACAATATAGTAGATATTTCCTGCCCCTCCTAAAAGCTAGATGTTTTCCTGTTTTCCCTTACATGTGCCACTAATTTCTGTGGCATGTGTTAAAAATAGCTATAATACCAGCGTTATAAAATTAATATGACCATGGAAAATGTGCACAAGAGACACCATAGCTACTGTATTTTCACAGCATGTTCTGTATTATAAGTGCTAGACCCTTTCCATTATATGATCAGGCAGAAGCATATTGCAGGATATCTATTTGAGGGAAAAATGTAACTGTGATTTATGTTGAAGACGGGACAAAAGAAAGGATACTGCAGAGGTAGGAAAGTTTACCCAGTTACAGAAAACTACAGAGAAAATATTTAAAAGCATTGCAAGTATTTCAGATTTGCATCAATAGCCTATCTAATTAGGACCATCAAGGTATGAGTCCAATGTATAATCATAGAATTGTTTTGGTCAGAAAAGATCTTTAAGACCGTTCAGTCCAACCACTAACTTAACACTGCCAATCCCACCACTAAACCATGTCCCTCAGCACCTCACTACAATGGCTTTTAACTATCTCCAGGGATGGAGACTCAATCACCTCCCTGAGCAGCCTGTTCCTGTGTTTAACAATCCTTTCACAAGTTTTTCCTAATATCCAAACTAAACCTCCTCTGGGGCAATATGAGGCCATTGTCTCTTTTTCTGCTACTTGTGACTTGGGAGAAGAGGCTGACACCCACCTTGCTATGTTGTTTCAGGTAGACGTATAGAGCAGTACAGTCTCCCCTCAGTCTCCATTCTCTAGACTGAACATTCCTAGCTCCCTCAACTGCTCCTCGCAGGACTTGTGCACTAAACCCTTCACCAGTTTCATTACCTGTCTCTGGACACGCTCCAGCACCTCAGTGTATTTTATGAGGAGCCCAGAATTGGGCAGTTGAGGTGCAGACTCACCAGTGCTGTGTACAAGGGGACAGTCACTTGTCTGGTCCTGCTGGTCACCCTATTTCTGACACAAGTCAGAATGCCATTGACCTTCTTGGCCACCTGGGCACACTGTTGGCTCATGTTAGCCAGCTGTCAATTAATAACCCGAGGTCCTTTTCTTCTGGGCAGCTCTCCAGCTACACGTCCCCAAACCTGTAGTGTTGCATGAGGTTGTTGAGGTCCAAGTGCAGGACCTGGCACTTGGTCTTGTTAAACCTCATAAAGGTGGCTTCACCTCATCAATCCAGTCTATCCAGAAGAAACAATCTAGTCAGGAAATCACGATATAAAACAGCAAGATCAGACATTATAGAGAGTATGGGGCAGTACTAATACGACAAGAAAGTGTATGGTAACTTTTCTTCAGCTATTCCTCATCAAATTCATTATATTTGCACTCACAGTGCAGCAAAGAATTGTTGATTCTGCCAACAGTGGTGTTTTCTCCCTTATAAATGCAATAAAACTCTTCAACTAGTTTTCTGCCCAGATAATAATGCTCTTTAATACTCAAAGCCAGTCTATTTCAGTATAGAGAAAATACAGGAATTTCTGTAATAGTGTTCCTTATTTATGAAAAACTTTTAGAACCTTCTAAATCCTGTTGTCAATGGCAACTGAAGTATTTAGAAGTTTTCCTTCTCCAGGCCTTCTCTCAAAGTCCTTCTTGATATCAAGACTTCTGAAGATTAATTTGTTTTAAAATCCACTCTATCAAGCAGTCATAAGAACCATAAGAGATGCAGTGAAATATCATCCTTTAAAGTGCATTCTTCAGCTTGTTTAATTTAACACTAAAATATTTCATTTCAGGGTCTGCATGGATAAAGAATTTACAGTTAGGAAAGGATATTCTGTCCCCACTGAATTCTTTTGATGCCCCCTGCAGGCCAGGTTGGATAGGAAACCCAAATCCTCTTAGGAAAAACCCAGTAGGTAGGATCAAAATACCAATTCGATTAAGAAATAGAGTGGCATATATTATAGCTTGCCTCACAGACTTACTGATACACAAATTATTCCTGTTCCAACATGCACAATCAAAATGCAAAACAGTTCTAGATTCCTTCTTGGTGACCTAATTAGGCAAAATAATGAAGGCTGACAGAACATCATAGCACAGAGATGTGTAAAGCCAAATATGGGAGTAAAATTGGAAGCATTGGTACGTGACACTCAGAAAAGTCTGCTCCATCCCTGTGGTGACATGCAGCTTTGCTTTATTCTAACCTAAAGATACAAGTTCATTGTCAAATGCTTTCTCTTTCATTTGATACTGACTCACAGATGAGAACATTTAGTCAATGGCAGGGATAATGGGGAAGTCAGTCACCTTCAAGAAGCTGAGTGTTTCTCATTGTAGTGGCTTCTCCCTGCTCTATGCCCTCCAAGACTTCATAGTACTTGCCTGAAAGTCAGTAGTGGCTGAGCTCTCTTCTCCAACTTGGTGCAGGTTATCAGGACCCTTGAGGAAAAATGTGATAAAACTGCACTAGCTGGTTATTTTTCATTATTTTCCTTTTTAAATTTGGAGACAGCACACATTGTACATCTCATAAGGGATCTATTTTGCCAGCAGTTTGGAAAAAGGCTTGCTTTCTCAGATGAAATACTCTACTTCAGTACTCAGGAGGAGGGGAAAACTGTAATCACACATCATTAAATGAATCACCCCACTGCCTTAGCAGGATGTAACAGGATACAGTGTGCTGCAAAAACCTGCTGTAGAATGATAAAATGACTCTTTCTTTAAAAAACAGGATCAATTACCCATATTTTTTTTTAAAAAATAAAGGATACATAAGGCCTGGAAGGCCTGAGGCAAATATGGTGGGATAATTCCCAGCTAAAAAAAAAAAAAAATTAGATAAAGAAGAAACACAAGATAGAAATTTCTAGAGGATGTTTGTGAAATGAGTTGTAGGGAAGACAATAGCACTGTGAACAGATAATCAGCAGTGGGAAATTAGTACAAAGGAATGTAAGGTTCTCATAACCTTTTAGTTCCTGCTGTCATATGTTTTATAGGAAAAAAAAAGTGCTCTGTGACAGGTCGTTGACATTTGATGGACACACACACGCTGATGAAGGGTCACTCTGGACCTCTTAACTCAACCTGCAGCAGCTTGGAGCCAACACGCAGCTGGTGGGAACATGATGAGTAGGAGAGAAAAGACATGAAGTCCAAGTGAGCCTCTCTAGGGAAATCACTGCCATTATCTGGCCTCCATTACACAGATGTTAACTCTGAGCTATTTTGTGTGCTTGTTTGATAGCAAGTGTCTAAGGTATAGTGTTTTTCTTCTGAAATGTCATCTTTCTATCGTGAACAATGAAAGAACTGACATGCTGAGGTTTTGGGGTGGGTTGGTTTTGTTTTGTGGGGTTTATCTCTGCCAGCCTCTTGCATGATAACACTGCCTTGGGACACAATAGTCAGAAGGGATTGCTGTTTCAAGTCATGTTCAGTTTAGGGAAACCAGAATAAATTTTCACATTTATTCCTTGGAAGGGACAAGCCAAAATTAATTTCCTTCTTTCTTTCTCAAAGAGCAAGAGGAAATTAAAACAAATGTTTAAAAGGAGTGGAGTGTACGTTCAAAACATTTGTAAGAAAGTCAATTTCAGTTAACAAATACATATGCTATCATAATAAAGCTTTCAAGGTATCACCTATTTTCCTCATACTCTGAAAATTCAATATATTTATAAATCAAATCAGTTTTTTGTACACAACATGGTTCGCCTCAAGACTTGTTCTGATTTATTCTGTTGGCCAAGTTGACAGTGCTGATTCAGACTTCCTCACACCACAAAAAAGTGGCTGTGTGAGGAAAAGCCCTGCTTTCAACAGACAGTAATGGGCAGTTGTACAACTATACAGGATGCCAAGGGGCAGACATGGGTGATTCAGTTTAGTGAGTTATTACAAGTCATAAACAGACAGACAGAGATTTCTTACCTGTGATGAATGGAAGTAGAAGAATAAGAAGGCAATAGACTAATGTTGCACATCCTGATTCCGAGCAAATATTACTGTTAATATTTTCTTTACAGATTTGTCATGGTTCAGGCCCAATCAATAACAAAGCACCACATAGCCTCTTGCCCACCCTCCATGCCCATCCACCCCACCTTCCTTAGGATGGTAGAGTCACCAGCAAGATGAGAGGAAAAAAGATAACCAAGGACCTTGTGATTCGAGACAAGGGCAGAGAGGGCTCACTGTCAGTTACGGTTCCAGGTAAAATAGATTTGACTACTCAGAGAGGAAAGTAAGAAACAGAACAGAAAGCAAAAACAGAGCAGGATGATGAGAAAAATACAACCAGCACTTTAAAATCTCTTCTCTTCTGCGCTTCTCCCTTCTTCCCAGGCTCAGCTCACTGCTCCTGATATCTCTACCTCCTGCTCAGCAGAGCAGAGGGGTAGGGATTGGGGTATGTGGTCAGTCCCTCACAGATGGTCTCTGCCACTTCTTTCTTCTCAGAGAACTCCTTACAGTCTTTCCCTGCTTCGACACAGGGTCCATCTCATGGAATACAGTCCTTAATCAACCTCTCCAGCATGAGTCCTTCCCAATGGCTACAGCTCCTTCTCACAAACTCCACCAGTGTGGGACTGCTCTGCCGGAGCAGCATTTCAGGCACCTCCTGCTACAATGCTGCCGTCCTACAAATTCACGACCTCCTCTGGACACAGTTACTGCCCCTAGTGTGGGGTCCTCTACAAATTGCCAACAAATCTCTGCTTCACCACTCCTCTGCATGGGTTGCAGAGGCACAGCTGCCATCTCCCCATGGGATACAGAGGCGTCTCTGCTCCAGTACACCTCCTCCTCTCTTCCCTTGCTGACCTTGGGGTTTCCACAGTTGTTTCTCTTTCCTCCAACTCCTTCCACCACTACCAGCCAGAAAAGAAGGAAAACCAGGAAGAACAGGAATAAGCTTCCTCTTCTGGCTTTTTCTTCTTAAAAAGTGATTATGGAAGTGCCCAGATGGCTCAGTCCCAGCAGTGGGTCTGAATCAGAGCTGGGCAAAGTTTTGAGCAACTTCTTACAGGAGCCATCTTTACAGCCCCTTCCCCATTACCAGAAACAGCTCCACACAAACCCATGACAAGACTGTAAAGAACAGGGAAAATCCACATCAGCATCTTAATTTTGGGTAAATGCCATGAAGAATTTGGTTCCTGCTCTTGTCTGTGGGATGTCCAGCCCAGTATGAAGTGCAGGAGTTGCACAGTAAGCATTTGGGATCCAGTCAAAACATCCTCCAGAGAACACATGGTCCAGGCAACATCCTGTCCCTCAAACACATCACTATGTCACTGCACTTGTCCTGCTTACCTGTCCAACTCTGACTGAGCATATGTAAGTTGATCCCTAGAAAGGGAATAGGAGTGATTCTCCCTTAAAACAAAACATGTAAAAGGAGGAAGTGATGAAGAGGAAAGGTAACTTAGCTTGCTAATGATCTTATTTCTTCTGGCATGAGGCATTTAACTTGAAATAGTTTTATAGGATTCTGGGTTTTGCCAGGTATTTAGTAGTAATTTAGAAAATGTGAACACTTTAAAACTTGTTATGAGAGAAGATGAAAATGCAAACCTGTTTGATTAACACAAATTGTTAACTCTCATGATTTTGTTTTCACTTTTTCAGAAAATTTTCCTTTAAAGATTGTGTAAAAGTACATTCAGTAATATATCAAACACGAGCACAGTTAATGAACTCTGCTGTTGCCATATGAGCAGTACATTAGTCTATGTCATTGCAGTCTCATTTAATCTCTTGCTTTGATTCTTAATACCTGCAGCTTCAGAAATTGGCAGTGACAGGGGCCTCCAGATCCCTCATGAGGGCTAGACTAGGAGCCTATAAAGTTGTTTTTACTATGTTGCCATTTTCAAAAGAAGGGATAAGCAAGAGCAGCTGCCCTGGGTTCCCTCTTGATGCCTTGCAATCCTTGATCTCTTTGAACACAGACTGCTGCTGACTTCTAAGGTCCAACACCAGCTCAGCAAAGCCATCAGAGCTGTTGCTTTAGACATTGCCATTTAATCATTCAAGGTATGAAAATATATCACAGATCTGAAACAAGAAAGGAATTTGCTGCTGTGCTTATTTTGCTTTGCTTAATGGTCTATCATGTCATTCCATTTTATTCCCATTTTAACATGATATGAAGAATCCTCTAGGCATCCTTTATCTAATATCTCCTGCAAAACAAATTGATTTCACTTCTTTTTTTCACTTTCACAATAATACAGCAGAGGAAAAGAAAGTTTCTGATGATTTACAGCAGGAAGCAGATAATGTGCCCTCCTGGCATCACTAAATGAGAAACGGAAAGCCTTCATAAACACATTTCTAGAAGACAAGATCAGAAACAGCACATTGCAACTTTGGAAAGGCCTCAGCTACAGAGTTTGAATTTGTGTCCTGAACTTCTTGCACTTCTGGATTTTCAGCTCTCAGACTGGTTTTCCACACTATTACAAGTTAATTCAGAATTTTAAAAACATCACTTTTAAAAGCTTTTATGTGTTGATGCCATAGTTAGTTCCCAAACAATGGGAAATGATAATTTTAAAAAGCACCACTGACTAGGAAGGCTGAGTGTGACTGGAAAGCTACCTGGCTGACGTTAGTCAACAGCCGTCTGAATATAAGCCAGCAGTGTGCTCAGGTAGCCAAAAAGGCCAATGGCATCCTGGCCTGTGTCAGAAATAGTGTGACCAGCAGGACTAGTGAAGTGGTTGTCTTCTCCCAAGTAACAGGACAAAAGGAAATGGCCTCAAGTTGCATCGAGGGAGGTTTAGATTAGATGTTAGGAAAAAAATCTTCACTGATAGGGTTGTCATGCACTAGCATAGGCTGCCCAGGGAGGTGGTTGAGTTGCCATCCCTGGAGATACTTGTAGATGTGGCACGTAGAAGGACATGTAGATGTGGCTCTTAGGGACATGGTTTAGTGATGGACTTGGCAATGTTAGGTTAACGGTTGGGCTCTTGGACTCGATGATCGTAAGAGTCCTTTCCAATCTAAATTATTTGATGATTCTATGATTCAAGCTCTTCAGGACAAAGATCTTTTTCTTCTGTGTATGCAAAGACCTACAAACCTCAGCCCTTGAGAGTGTGGGAAGAATACTGAAGGAACAGTAGCAACAAAAAACCTCCCAAGAAAATCCCCATGGACTTGGTAACACTAAAATATTTTTCAAATGTATATTGTTTTCAAATAAAAATTCATATAGTACAGCAAAGTAAGCTCCATCAATTTTACATTATAAAAAATAAAAGCTTAAGCATAGCTTCATCTAAATCTTAAACAGCACTTCTCACTGTTCATGAACTTCCAGCAAATGCAAAAAATATTTGCATATTGCTCCACATATTTTGTGGAGCTTTGTGGCTTCAGATGTTATCTCGACAATGAATAGATAGTAAACCTTCCTTGAGGCCTTTAGACTTTATAGAAGAAAAGAAGGAAGGTTTTTTTCCTATGTTCCTTTTTAGTACAATATTGCAAAAGGATACCAGGCCCTCTAGAAGGTCTAACATTTTCACAGCTCAGGATTCGTGAAAAGGTAGTCCACAGATGGATGCAGTTCCGCAGCACCACAGGTGCAAAAATGACAATAAAAGCTAAAATCTGCTATTCATTTGAGTACAGGATCTGTGGCAAGGTACAGCGGTTTGTTTGACCTAAACACCACAAAATAAATGAAATAATCACTATCACAAGTTTGTACCCACATCTTAATATTCATTCAAGTCTTCAATGGCATTTATATAGGAGATCAGAAAACATGCCACAGGAGAGTTGGACAAAGACCATCTTCTGTAATGAAGAGAAAACTGAACTGTATGTGTGCTAATTCAAAGGGCCAATGAAACCGTGTGAGGTTGGAAAGGGTGGAAAGAAAGGTAGCAACAGCCTGCAAGTAATATTAATATGACTCTGTGAATATCTGATAGTCTTCTGGAGACTTTTTGAGTCCTGGGGAAAAGAAAAGGTATTTGTTATTGCTGAAATGAAAGTCTGAACGAACTATTTGGTGAGCAAGGTCCATCGGTGGTTTCAGACACAGGATAGTCCATTCAGCCTCAACACTTTTGGATCTGAATCAAGACAACCTAAAGAAAAAGTTGGAGTCACTCAGTTGCTGGTGCTGTGAAAGTGACTCATTAGTTAAAACTCCACACTAGCAGAAGAAAGTGCTAGATTTTATCAATTCTCCCACTTTTAGAGACTGAAACTAGTATTGCTTATTCCTCAGGAGAAACTCTTTCTGATTTTTCTGCCCATACAAAAACATTACAACAGGTAGCACTGAATGTTCTATGCTCTAAAATAGTTTACGAACGAGTATTTGAGTGGGAAAACAAAGGTAAAGGTCTCCTCTCCTAACTTCATGGAGACATCCCAAGGAAAATGAACAAAAAAGAAATTTTGATTGAAAAGCCTTCACTCATCTACACACATTCTAATTAACTGAAAATCTTTACAAATTTCTAGAATATTGGAGACAGAACCTTATTCGTACCACAGCTGAAGTGTAGTACAAGCAAAGCTGTTTCTCTCATGTTGCTTTTTACAGATTAAGCTATAGGCCTGTACAGGTTAGACAGAGGCCTTGGTTAATCAGTGGATTAATTTGGATTCAGCAGTTATGTTGAGACAGAGCTGTTTAGTGTTTCATAACCTGTTGAAGTATTTATTTGGATTGCTGCAGCAGAAGTAAGTTGGCGGTTACACCTACAGAAGTTTCTCAACCATAAGAAGATGAGCTTGTACATGATCTGTCTTTCCATTTTTAGCCCTAAAGTAAGCATTGTTCACTTTCTGACTTCTTTACAAGGCCGAAATCAATGCAGAGTGCTCCATTCACCAAGCACAAGTCATTATAATTTAACTTGCAAGAACATTCTCATTTCCTGACATGACTATTACTCAGACTGCTCTGAAAACGTATTACACACAACTCAGACAGGTCCTTTACCATTGCCTTTACTTTAACTGCCCTGCACAAACTGTGGGAAGAAGATTCTTAAGAGCAAATCCTGGTGCTAGGATTTTTGCAGAAGAGCAGCAAGAAAGTAAGGTTGGGAATCAGTCTCCTGGAATTTCAGTAATACATGAAATCTCAATGAAACTTTTGCTTTCTGACCAAGCTTCTTATAGTGTTCAGATTGATTTTGCTGACCCACTGTTTTCACAGACACTTGTTTTTCAAAATTGATGCTCATTGGATAATTAGCTGATGTAAAAGGAATCTGACAGAGAAATCAACCTGCTGGGCTCCTCTTGGTCACAGTTCAAAGATATACTGCTCTGGTTAGCATGATTAGGAAGATATCTTTTATCTACAGATATACTGCAGAACCATTAGTTCATATCATTGCATCATACATTTGTGGTGGTTTAGGCCAATATCCATCCAGTCATAATATCACTCCCCCTCCTAAGCTGGACAGGAGAGAGAGAGAGGAATATAACAAACTGCTTGTGAATTGAGATAAGGACGGAGAGATCACTCGGTAATTAGCGTCACGGGCAAAACAGACTCAACTTAGGGAGAAAAAGGTTTGATTTATTAAAGAAACAATAAAAGCGGGGAGATGAGAAATAAAACTGTCTTAAAACGCCTCCCCCTACCCCTCCACTTCCTGGGACTCCCTTTCCTTTCCCCCCAGCAGTGCAGGGGATGAGGAATGGGGGTTGCAGTCAGTTCATTACAGATGGACTTTGCCGCTGCTGCTTCTCAGGGGGAGGCCTCCTCACACTTCCCACTGCTACACTGTGGGGTCCCTCCCCACGGGAGACAGTCCCTCATGAACTTCTCCAGCGTGGCTCCTTCCCATGGGCCGCAGCTCCTCACGAACTGCTCCGGCATGGGCCCTCCCACGGGGCAGCTCCTCACACACTGCCCAGCGTGGGTCATCCACCGGGAGAGACAGTCCTTCAGGGACAGACTGCTCCAGCCTGGGCCCCTCACGGGATCACAAGTCCTGACAGCAAACCTGCTCCGGCGTGGGCACCTCCCCCACGGACTCTCAGCTCTTGCCAGGAACTTGCTCCAGGATGAACTTCTTACGGAGTCACGGCCTCCCTCAGGCATCCACCTGCTGTGGCGTGGGCACCTCCCCCACGGGCTGCGAGTGGATCTCTGCTTCCCGGTGGTCCTCCATGGACTGCAGGGGGACAACCTGCTTCACCATGGTCCTCACCACATATCGCAGGGGAGCCTTCTTCTCAGTGCCTGGGCACCCTTCTCCCCCTCCTTCTTCACTGACCTTGGTGTCTGCAGAGATGTTTTCACATTCTCCCTGTTGCTGCTGTAGTTCTGCAACTGTGCAACAACTTCTTCTTCTTCTCAAATCTGTTATTCACAGAGGCGTTACCTCCATCACTAGTTGGCCAGGCCTGGGTCAGGTGCAGGGTCCAGCTTAAAACTGACTGGCCCTAACCCTGTCAGTTACAGAGGAAGCTTCTGGCAACTCTCTTTGTTTAAAGAAGCCACTCCTTTAGCCTCCCTGCTACTGAAAAACCTGGCCCAGGCCAAAACCGCTACAACATTGCAGGGTTTGGGTTTTTTTTAACCAAATCGCTTACTTTCACGTAATCATATAAAGATAATTCTGTTCCATGTGAAAGGAAGTCACACTTTTTATGTTTTCTTTTGTTAAAATAGCTGCTATAATTTGTAATAAAGTAATATCTTTTCAGATGCTCAACAAAGTTCAAGTGTACAGTAGTAGGTTTTCTTCTGACAAATCCATGTAAAAACACACTAAACATGATAGAGCCAAATTAGTATTGTAGGGCAGATTCTCCAAACTGGAGCAACTATTTGCTACTCTGTTGCTAGTGTAATCCATTAAACAGTCTTAATCTGACAAATGAAGGACAACAGCATTGCTGTAATGTTCTTTGTATCTATCTAGGATAAGCCTGTAAAGGCACTCTGAGCACTATCACTCTTATCACACACCAGAGGTAGTCATACATCTGTCTATCTGAGCTCATTGCAGCTGGGTGTGCAGGATGTGAGCAGAAGATCTAACAAAGCTGCACTTCCAATCAGCTCAAGCACTCACTGGGGGCAGCATGCTGTGCTGCTGGGCTACACATCAGGATCCAGCAATTGCTTTCCACTGTGATTTGTCTCTCAGAAAGTCCAAACTGCCAACGTGGCTTTCTTACACTGGCATTGCTAAAATTCATTAATCATGTTGATTTCAGTTACAGTGTTAGGACACTTGCCAACTCTCTGTCATTTTTCCTGTAGGAGTTTCCAAAAAGGCTGACTTTTAGACCACATGTATGTGGGTCCAGAGCTTATTTTCGTTCTTCTAAGCATTTTTAAATCCCTCCTCAGTTCAGCATGGTTATACCTGATGAAAAGCAGGTGAGCAGGAGATTGTTTAATGCTCCTCACCCAGTTCTTGTTTCATGCCCTTTTCTTTTTGGAGAGTCACAGGTGAGACTTTCACATCTCCACTGGTGGAAGGACTCGCTGAAAATGCAGGATCACATTGAAGGGTGAATGAATGCACCAAACCAGCAATCCAGTGGAGTACCTTGTTGGATCAACATAAAATATAGAGTTCCTTTCTTTTAATCCATTTGGCATTGCTGCAGCCTTTTGACTTAGAAAGGGTGCAGCAAGATGTTTCTGCTGAAGATGTTAACTTTTTACAACATTAAGTCCCTGATACAAAGTTAGGGAAACAAATGGAATCACAATGGTAGCCATTGGTTCAACTGTCTACCTAAAGACAAGCTTTCTGACGTGGGTAGAATGTGTGTCTAATATGTCAGCTAGATATTTTGACAACATGGTGGTTGTGTGTTGCTTGTGTTTTAACCATCTGTTAAGCATATTCATTCTTTCCGAGAAGGGAGAGACAGCGACAAGCATGGCAGAGATTTACACAGTTTGCATTACAGCTTCACACCCAACCATGAGGTCACAGCACCATGCCCCTGGAGCAAAGTCTGGCAGCCAACACCACCACATGAGAAGATACCAGACACAATCCTTGCACTTGCAGGGACCACATTTCTTTCTCACTTGGGGGCTGGCATGGATTTCTGAGAAGCACAAGTATGAGGAAAATAACTCTGAGCAGACCGTGTGTGGGAGGTGCCACCAAGGCTCTTGGAGGTGCTGCCACATCACACCACAATCTGCCAGCCTGGTTCAGCCACTGTTTCCACAACATAGCAGGGGCAAGTCACAGGAAATTGTGAAAGGAGTAACAGTAAAATCAAAACCAGCTCTAATACAGGCTAGGGAAACCAACACAAATAAAAGCTGGCAGGCTGTAATCAGCAGGGTGGAATATCTGCTTTCAGAAAACAGGCAGGAAAGGTGTGAGGAAACATAACTTCCTTTCAGAATTGTTGGTTCTCCTACCTCAGCACAGAAAGCAAGCACACTGATTTTATACTCTGACTGACTCCAGGTCACTGGAACAAAATACTTCCTTTAATTTTAAATGCAACTGCTAAACTAAATTTTTCTACTCTCTCATGAGGAGCGGGTACGTAAACTGCCCCCTTGTCAGCTCTGAGATGCTCACAGAGAAATGCATCAGTCAACATGGCTGGGGATGGCAAATTCTCAACCTCTTTTCTGGCAATTAATATTTCTGTCCTCCCCTATTAACCTCATTTAAGATTTTGAATGAAGCAGAAGGCTCAGTCCCCTAACTACTGTCATCCTCATCTCTCTATTCTCTTCCACTGTTGCAGCCTAGAATTATCAGGTCAAATAGGTTCCGCTGTAAAGAAAGACATGTCTAAAATCCTTCACTGTCATTACGTCCAGTTAAGGCAAAGTTTGATTTTGGCAGTGTCATTTTAAGCTGTAAGAAATTTCATCTTATTGCCATTAAGTGACATCTAAATGCTCTGAAATTGTGGAAGACAACAAGATACAGTTTAGAAAAATAAATTAATTTCTCTTGCATAGGTCTTTTGTGTGAGTACAAAGCAAAATATGGTTATGATGGTAGGTAACAAATATTGGATATTGTCTGTCGACAAGTAACCACATAAGCCTTTGTATTCCCAAAACCTTCTATTTAAAGATAGCTGTTTTCACTACTGTTTGTGTATGACTATATAGAGGGGATGGAAAGACAATCCTGAGTGACCTGTCTCTTGAGCACTTCTGTGAAGGAGAAAATAGTAAGAAATTAACACCCTATACTGTTTTAACTTTACAGCAAATCTTGAGATAAGGGCAAGCCAAGGCACCTTTTATTTATGTTTCTCAGGAAAAAAGCAGAGGTTTCCCAAGAAGCTAGTGTAAGGAACTTCAGGTTTTCTATATCTTTCACCTACAAATACTAAGCTCACAGAGAAGTCCTTGGTTTTCTACGTGAATGCCAGACTATTAACTTTTAAAATGAAAGTTCTGTTGAGAGTGCATGTGGCACAGTGAAAAACAGGTAGGCATGCTGCACTGCCATTGGTTCATAGCTCTGACAAAAGCTATTCCATTCACTTCCATGCACAGTCCTAAATAATACAAAGAATACATCTTACAGAAACTAAATTTCTATATAGTTAAATCCACAGCCATAGCATTTGATACTGCACTCAAAACTAATCTATTTCCTTTGGGAAAAAAAGAGTATGAAATTTCATCATACACGCTTGTCCTTGCAAAAGTACTGCTACAATTAAAGAAGGATCTTGTGGTTAAGACGTGATTAAAAGGCAGCAGTGACAGACGCTTTGTAGAGCTGCACTGCAGCTTATGTAAGATCTGGTTTGAGTCTGCAGAATTAGGATAATTTAGTCATAACATAAAGTAGGAAAGATAATGTGTATTAAAATCCATCTGCAGAAATAATTTGTAGCTGTGCATTATACCATGTGCAAACACATTCAGAACAAGAAGTCATATTTTATTTTATTGCAAACGCATTTTACACATTTTAATGAATACTAAGAGCACTGAGAAGTTCAAGGCACTGCACTGACACTTGATTTGAAAACTTAGTGAGAGTATTTGATTTAGAAAGTGTTTTGTTATAGTGCAAGCTAGAGAATTTTATAGTCCCCCTGATAGTAATGAATACACTCAAACTGTGGAAACTTCATGCTCAAGAAACAGAAGGCCAATATCATGTCTGAACATGTTTCAACTGCTCTTACAGTAATTCTGTGTTTTTTAGGAGAATGAAGTTCAAATTCAAGATTTGGTTGTAAATCCAAGTATACCTAGTGGACAGGAAACACATATCAGTTAATATAAATGCAAGGGGGAAAAATACAAACTCATTCTCCCCTACATAATAGATTTGGCTTGTAGGACTCTCTTTTAGAAAGCTTTAATCAGAGAAACTCCATACTACTCACATACATATCATCTGTAGTGAACCAAGACTTGACTTGCAAATTAGAATTTTATTAGCCATTACAAAGTACAGAAGTAATCTTTCAGTGAAATACTTCAGCATCACCTAGTCTTCCATTTTATCTGACAGCAGCTCTTGATGCCTTCCAGAAAGACTGAAATACGTAACTTCATGGCTACTATCAACACACATGGTCAGTTGATCCTCTTGAAAGTAGAAATCACATAAAAATCATTCATAAATACGTCTGTATAGCTTTGTATCTTCAACATAAACTTCAAAGTCTGAAGCAATTAAAACATGTATTTCTGAAAAAAAATCTCCTGTCTAATTTTGAATTGAGGTCACAATAACCATATAGTTCACTCCTCAAGGACAACTGATGATATTTTTTTCTTAGCTGTTAATCTGTTTGAAAAAATTCTTCACTTAAAAGAACATAGACTGCTGCTTGCAGGGGCTGGAGCTACATGTGCAGTATTTGTTATCAGCTTGAGGAATACATCCAACATGGTAATGTCATAGCTAAGCAATAACTAAATCAAGTGCTTACAAGATGTCAATACATTTTTTTAATTATCCCTAGAGCATAGAACAAGCTTTGACTCCTGTGCAAATCTCTTGTTCTCTACCCTGAGCTTGAATTCACTTTCCTTTACTTAACAAGACGTTTTGAACAGAGAGGGATCTTGAACAGGAAGGGCTTAACAACTCATTGCTTATTTTAAAACTTCCCACTTTCTACAAAGTGCCAGGATTCTTTTCTGGAAAGTGTCCTGAGACAGTGACACTAACGGAGAGGCTCCATGCTAGCACCAGCTTGACTGTGATGTTTGCTTCCAGACTTGTTCCAAAATATCTTCATGGTAAACTTATTTTGAGGCTGTTTTTCTTCAGGAGAGACTGAGATTATTCTCTTCTTCAGCTTGTAATAGATTTGTATTCTGGGATTTATTTGCAAAGTTAATTCCACCAAAACTTTGGTTGGAAAGATTTGTTTGGCTTCTATTTTATTTCAATTCTTAATAACTTTTTTTAAGGAAAACTTAAGATTTATTAATTCATTCTTCATTTACAATAGTATTTAAAAACCACAAGATTTAAATTGATTAAGATTATTCTCAAATATGAAAAAGGCTCAAATAGAAGACATAAGACTGCACAGAACATATCTTACCTCTGTGATACCAAGATCATCACAGAGCAATTGCCTGAAACAAAATGCAGCCAACAGAACTGATTGGCCTAGTAAAACAAATTCCTACTTCTAATCTTTATATACCTAGTGGATTAAAAAGCAGTAAACTAGATCTTACCTATCTGGGCTAAAAAAGATGGAGTTTAATAGTTCATGTTATTAAATGATAAAAGTAATAATACTTTAAAAAAGATGCTGATTCTGGATTTTGGTAAATCTATTCCTTATTGAACCATTTCTCTGATAGTTTGTTTGATAGTTTGACATACCTATTACATAGGTACAAGTTCTTTTGACCTCACTTTTATTACCTGTAGTTTAAAATTGGGTTGACAGAGGTTGTATTCAATAAAGTTCTGTTAAATTATCTTCCAAGAACATATCTAGAACAAGAAGTTTCTAATATTACAGAATCCTCCAGTCTATAAAGTTTTAGACATTCCCACATCTCACATCACTTCTGAGACAGATAAATAGATATTATCAACATGTTATTCCTCTTCCATTTGCAGCTGCAGATGCATCTCCAGTTCTGTCCTAGGAAGTTATAATGTTTAATCATTCTATGCTACTGAGCAATCCATAGGGGATGCAGTTTCTAAGAAGATGGTCCAATTTGTTTGATGTCTTTATCCCTTAGGGAATTGCATTTAGAACTGAGTTGAATGCTAATGTTCAGCATTCTACATTCTAAAAATGTCAAAAGGTCTATGGAATAATCTCTGAAGCTTGTTCTTGGATGCAATGTCAAGGATAAATATTAATAGATCTGCTATAAATATAAACATTTATCTTTAAAAAAAAACACTTCAAAGAGTAAAAAAATCCATCCTAGAATCTTACATATACCAAATAGCACGCAATAATGACTTTCCATATAACGATAGTATTAAATTGTAACTCCAATTCATGTCAGTGAAAATTAATTTAGGATTTTTCACTTACAAGCATCAGACAAAAATGAGTTAAGACAGCCCTGACACAGGCTGTGACAGAAACATTTGTCTTCCAGTGCTTGCAAATAAGAAAGAAGGAAATAAGGATTGATAAAATTTGACTGGATAAGAATTTAGCCATTCCTTAGTATGAAGCAACTGCTCCTCATAGATCTAGTCCATATAATGCATGGTATAGAGAGAAAAATTTTCCATATAGTCTCAGGATGAAATCAATAGTCAGAGAACCATACCAAAACTGATGCTACACTTAAGTTTTGACTGAAAATTTTGACAATTAGTTTCTGTTTCCAAAAGAAGTAGGATAAGGTCTTTTATTAAGAGGTAAAATAATTTAAGTGTCTAATGTCCTCTATATCCAATACCATGGGAATAACAGTATGTGAGCTAATTTTAACATGTGGAAAGAACATTTAATTTTATCAGAAGGAAACAATGAAGAATCTAATTTATTCTCCACATGTGTGCATAACCCCCATTGATATTAATAAGAGTTAAGCAGCCTATGGAGAAGAAAATAGGCGTCCAGATGTGGCAAAATGTTTTAAGAAAATTATCTGCAGCTTTCTAATGACCACAGAAATTATTTCTTTTTTTTTTATACCAGTGGAGAGAGAAAAAGAGTTTGTTATCCAGTCAGTCATGAAATTTTTCTGGCTTTCCCAAAGCTATATGTATGTGAGCAGTGGTACACAAAAACACACACACATACATACACATAGATGTACATATGGGTGTTTTGTCACAGATGAACACAAGCCCACCCTTCTCAACTGTTGTCTTTTTCCAGTCAGGCGGATTACAGAATCACAGAATCTTGAGGGTTGGAAGAGCCCTCAAAAGATCATTTAGTCCAACCCGCCTGCCAAAGCAGGACCTCCTAGAGTAGGTCACACAGGAACTTGTCCAGGTAGGTTTTTAATGTCCCCAGAGAAGGAGACTCAACAACTCACCTGGGCAGACTGTTCCAGTGCTCTGTTACCCTCACACTGAAGAATTCTTCTATTTATTTCTTTGGAACGTTTTGTGTTCCAGTTTATACCCATATGATCCTTGCATGGCAAGCATGTCTGAAATTCTGCTGCTCTTCCCACTGGCTGCTCTTCACAGCTAGAGAGAAAATAAAGTAAATCTTGCTTTATTTATGTATTTTTTAAATTGAGTGTTTAACGTGCTGTCAGAGGTATAAGACTTGTACCAGTCCTTTCCACTTTCTTTTCAGGATGAACTTTGATATAAGGAGTTGGGCATTAGCAAGTCATTCCACCTAATTCTTTGCTCTTCTGAGGCATTTCCTTCTGAAGACAAATACTTTGTCGTTTAGGTGACAGAGCTCTTTCCCTTTATTTTCTGAAGTTTTTGAGAGCAAGCTTCTCCTAGTGCTCTTGGACAAACCCACTACTGCTAAGTGGGATGTCTACAGAACCTGCAAAGGTCATCTCTTTGTTGATGTTCACAGCAGGAGCTTAACTGAATGACATTCAGTTTCCACTGCATTCACTGGGGAACCACCCAGGCCTTGAAATCCTGCACTGTAGGTTCTCTTTAGCCAAGAACTTGCAATCTTCAATGAAGAACGTCTTCAACACATTTACAGCCCTCATTCTGTCCAGCTAAGCTCATGATGCGTTGTCATTTGCACACGGATACTTATTTATGGCTCTTTATACACCTTTTATCCAAATTTATCTTTAATGTGCAATTTTAGAATATCATTTGAAGCACATCTCTGATAAAATTTACTAGAATTTGCATTTCACTTTATGCTTTTGCATGTTTCAAAATGTCAGAATAATAATGAGAGCAAGACTTCCAAGGTTTTGTTTTCTTTTTATATCTGTGGAATGAAAGGCAAGGTTGGGCATGGGCACCTCTGTTTGCTTTCCTTTTAAGTCATAGACAATAGGATCTTCAGGAACCGATGAAAGCTCATTTGTACTCCAAATATTTTCCTGTCCACTTCAGCTGCTTTTATACAACATGCAAAATGAGTATTCAATATTCAGCTAATTATGCACCAAATGGAGTAAGTCAAAGAATTAGCTTAATCAGGCATTCTTTTTTCCTTAAAAATTCCCCAACAACAAACCAACTCAACTCGAAAAAAACAAAGAGCTATGACAGGTATTGCAGATAGGCTCCCAGCTTGACTATCAGGAGACATTCATCCCCTTCCCGCTATGGTTGTTTACCTCTGATGCTGATTTTCAACTGGAGACTTCACCTTAGTTTAGTTTGTCAGCTTTTTCCATTGTCAATCTTATATCATTACTTACTTCTATTTATGGTATATACCATATAGCTATATATTTATAGCAATATATATTTATGATATAGACATAATCTTTACCACATTTTCATTAAAATATTCTCTTAATTGTGCTTTTATCTTTACAGGACTAATATTCTCCTCAAAGTCACAAATAACAGGTTTAGAAATACAGATCTCATCCAAGTATCAAAGTATCAAAGTATTACTGACAGTTTCAGAGAGGGAGGTTTTGATGACAATGAATTTGATGCAGGTTTGGTTTTAACTGCACTGGAACCAAGACCAAGCCTTCCCTTCAAGGTCTGGGCTGTCACATACTTAAAATGGATGTGACATGCAAATTTAAAGGGGACAAATTGTAAGAGCTCTTATCCCTACTGCTTGATATGTCTATCAATCTGTACTCTTTATAGTCTGCATACAAGATAACTTTATCCAGTTCTCAATGGAAGACAAAGCTTATCTCTTTTTTTTCCTGGGAATTTGGACAAGAATTGATTGTAGGACACAGGCAGTTTTGTTATTCACTTTTTATTAGAACTCCATCATACTATCCTTTATATATTCTGGACTGAATGTTTGAAACTACAGCAAAGTAGTAGCAGAAGATACATGCTTGGAAAAATGTAACTAAATAAGCAAGGTAATCCATGATGCCATATCTCAGAGTAAAGCTGAACTTACTGAAATCCAGGATTCCTCAGGATCATGCTTCAATACCTAAGATCTGCAGAACTTCTTTGATACTGATTTCTTTCTCACAAACCCATTAGAGTTCAAAATCCCATTTCTAATCTTCTTTTCCATTGATAAATAGTAAGAATAGGTTTGTTTGCAAACTTGTGCTTACCTGACTGCTGCCCTTGGTGGAACAGTACAAAGCAAATGTAAGAGGAGTTTATTTTTGAAAGGATATCTTTTCATTTATGAATACAACAAAAACTCAGAGCTTTGTGAGTAGGAACATTTGCCTCTCCTAGTTTATTTCCTTCTTCCACAACTACATAAAAATATATACTGACATTGCCTCGTGGCATTACAATTTTTACTGTGGTGCATTATAGTTTCCAAAGCACATCACTTTTTATGATACATGGTAGCTTAAAGGGAAAAACAGTATCCAGTAGGGAAATGAAGGGTGAAACACTGGCCTCTTTGAAGTCAGTGAGAAAACTATTACTGCCTTCAGCAGAGGCAAAATTTCAATCCAAGCATTAAGGGACAAATGCAGAGCCATATATTGATTTTATCTCTTGGGTAAAACCACAGAGAAGAGGCATGCCTTCATGTGGAATCTAGAATGCTTAATGTCAGTAAGCCTTTAGGAAATTGTATTACGTAGCTGAATGGTATGTTGGCCTGATGAAATATCCAAAACCCCTACACTTCACCTCTGATCCAAAGAAAAAAGAACTCAATTGCAAAACCTTTATAGCCTGTAGGATTTCTGTTTACATATGTAATACAGAGCGTCCATATCTGAACACATTTAAGAATAAAACGGACAAGCTGGAGGCTACCCCAGTCTATATTAGTAAATTGCAAGGTAGACAAAATTACAGTTAGATGGAATTTTATAAAGGGGTAGAAAACATTTATAAATAAAAAAACAAACAAATCACACGTTAAGATGGGAATGCTCCTCTAGTAGCTGCCTTTCTATCATTGAAAATATCTGTGGCTAATTAAGAGAATCTGGTGTCACAGATAAACAGGGAAAATATTGACATAAATAATTCATGAACATCTGAAGTAAATAACTTCGAAACAGGTATTTTGACTAATTTACTTTTGACAAATAAAAGAGCAAAGCCTTGTTTCTGCAAGAATCTGATGAGTATAATTCTCAGTTCTGTAGCTGAAATAAATTTTTTTGGATAACTGACAACTTGGTTTCTAAAGGCTCACAACACGATTTAGATATCAAATCACACAGCTCAAAATCATTATTTGTGATTTTGAGTATCTGAATATATTTTTGGATTGAACAGTTGTCAGTCAAATCCATTAGCCAAAATTTGTCAGTACCAAGAATTGCAGTGAGGATACAGAAATTACAAATAAATTCAGTAATTAAATCTTCGTAGGATTGCATACAATACACACACAAGGGAAAAAAAAATGACAGAAGAGTTAAAACAGCTCTGCTCTGAGAAACCCTGCACTTTTTCTTCCATCTTAATGAAAGTGTAAAGCTGAGGCTTTGATATCACTGCATTGTCATGGTAATTGGAAAGCTGTGAATTCAACATGATGATTTTACTGTAGGTTGGAGAAAGAGGAGATGTTGAACTATGAGGAAAAGAATTTATTTAAACATCAATGTAGATAAAAGGCCAAAGGTTAATAAAAGCTATGCGTTACATGTCATGGAGCTTTGTTTTAAGTATGATCTGCTTGGAATAATTCTATAAGAAAATCTAAGTTTGGTACCAGTAGGCACATATTCCATATTGAGTTTGTCAATATATAGTAACATGATAATCAAAATAGATTGATTGTTGCTAAGTTCTTCAAAATTGTTTCTATTCTTGTTTTTCTACCTCTTAACCTACATCAAATTATGTGGTAGTGCTATTGTTTCCTACAATTATAGAACAGAGGTTGAGAGTAGCTTTCATACAAACATGACCTTCACACTGAAATGTGACCCATTCTGTTCAGAGAAAGGCAGTACAGAATCATGGAGAAAATTCCTCATTTCCAATGTACATAGAACTTGACTGATATTTGTGGCCTGGACCAACAAAAGGCTTCGCTATCCAAAACTATGAGTTTATGCTTAGATATAAAAAAAAATGAAATCTCCTTAAATATCTATTAGTTTTGATTTCCATCCTGGAAAAACCTTAATGCAACACTGTCGTGTTCTAAAGTAAGAGATTGATCACAATGTACAGGAGAGCTACACTTCAAGTAGCTTGGACTTTTAAATTTTGTCCTGTAAGGCAAAGGATATGAAAGTCACAACCAATAATTAAGAAAAGAAAACACTCAAAACTTCAATTTCACCAGAAATTTTTCTTTCTTTTCTTTTTTTTTTAATCAAGTCTAATGGCAGTTACATTGTTCACTACAGTAATTTCAAAATCTTTATCAGCTTCCAATTACAGATTAGCACTCCCCTGTATAAAAAACTTTGAAGAAAAAATAACAAGGAAATTCCCTGTCCCAGTGAACTCTCAATTTGAGATTTAATTAAAGAAAGGTTAAAGGATAAATAGGATGAATGTTCGTTAAACTAGTCATAGCAGCAGGTTTTGCACTCACAAGTGACAACTAGCCTATTTGCTATTTTTTGCAGAACTAATAAAAATCAATAGATGGCTCCAGTTTGTTCATCAATTAAAGGCGCAGAGCTAAAAATTGCACCAGGTGTTAGGGATCTCAAACCTTCCTCTTTGGACTATGAGGAAAAGAAAGTGAGAAATCGCAGAGAGTCTTGAACTACACCACCACCTGCTGTTGCAACCCTTACGACTCATACAATTTTTTCATACCCAAATACAGTATGCATCTGCCATGTATTGATATTTTGGTTTCTTTTTCTTACTATGGCTTGTGCTTGTATTAAGTATATTTTCCCACTACTGTGGAGAGTATATGAATATGAATTATATATTGCTTATAAAGGCCTTTCCCTTTCATAACATCCAAGAATGAATAATGCATTTCCTCCCTTTCCAGCTAAGCAATATAAACATCAAAGGAAGGATTAGCATTTTAGGTCTTTGACAACACTAAATCTTTGTGTCCTATGTCTTGCTGTCTTGTGCAGAACAATTATATTTCTGCACCTATTACATAACCAAAGCTGTGAGCCAAACATCTTTCCTTTTCTCTAATTTGCATAACAAATTAAATCCCCAATTTTATTTCCAAGCTATCTACATTAACACTGAAATAATAACTGCCAGGTTTCATCCTGAAATAAATCTGTTAACTAGGTTTCAAACTCCTGTCCTCCCAGCCAGACAAAAGTTTATGGTGCACAGCAAGACACTACTGCTCTGCTGCTATAACCCAGCAGTCAGAAATAGCAGATTATGCCAGACTCCATAAACATAATCTGAGATGCCGTGACTCAAGAACCAGAAGGGCCTTAGGGATTGTGCTGCAGCCATCTGCAGAGTCTTGGCTGCTTGGAATCCACAGGAAGCTTGGCTGTGGTGTTAGATGAGGAGGGCTTCAGCCACGGTGATTTCAGGCCAGATTCTTTTAGGAGGACCCTTATGAAATGGTTCCTGTATAATGGAGCCTTGGACAGGTGGAAGATACCGATATAAATGTCTGCCTTAGAGTGAAAGTGCATACTATGTCTAAAGTTGAATGAGAAGAAACCAGGATGTTAAATATGGGTGAATATTTGGATATGCAGTGAGCAATTTGGTCAAAAGGGTTCATGAAGGTAAAGAGCACAGATCTGTTTGCTTTCCTTTATTTGTTATTTCTAGGTTTTCATCCTGCTGTCTGGAGGAAGGGTGAGTTTCTGCTTGTTTTTATCACATGAGAACATAAAAAAAGCATTTATCAGCTAGGATTTGCCTTGCCTTCACAAAGTCATTACATTACATTAGCTATGATACCAACTAATGTGGAATAGGCAGATGGCCTGTCTGAGTGTTTGTTTTGAAACAGGGACACAAACAAGTACATACCAGTTGGCTAGAGAACTGATGCCACTTGAAAAGCCACTCCATATCACAAAAGCAGCATGGACACGTCCTCAGTTGTCAAAGCAGTTTGCACTGATGGCTCTCCAAATGCAAGCTCTGATCCTGCTCGTACCTGTAATTTTACTAAAATTTTGGAAGATGGGACTTCTCATAAAAGTGCAGATATCAGACAAGAAGGCACTACCTTTAGTTCAATAAAGGGATGTAAAGTGGAAGATTTTTGTCAGGCTTACATGAAGCATACTCTTGTGGAAAGCCCAGGAATAGCCTACATCAAAGAGTCTCCAGTTTACAACTTAAAGCTTATTCTTGTTATCTGACTATTTCCACTATTAGCAATGGATAAAACTGCTCTGAACAAATTAGACTAGACAGAATCTGTTCGGTTTCTATAAAATATAACCAAGATTTTATTACATTGTCTTCACTTTGCACTTTTTATGCATAACAAGACTACTTTTCTTTCTTTTATATTTGCTTCCCCTTTGATCTAGTATAATTTCCCCTCTAATTCCATGGCTTTTATGTTCTTTGCTACTAACAAGAAAAAGGCCACCCTGTCCTGAAACCTGAAAGAGTTTCTTTTAATCTACAGTACATTTCACACTGAACTTTTTTAATTTACTTTTCAATGTTGTGAAAATTGAGATTACACAACCTCGTACCTGCTATTATCACAAAGATTATCAACAGTTGCCTGTCCTTCAAAGGTACGTATGTTCATAACCAGACGTGTTCAGACTCACCGACTTTGGACAGGAACTTAATTTACAATTCTTGGAATACCTTGGAGTTGTCATTCTCTAAGGAAGTTCTTTTCATGCTTTATCTAGATCTATACCTACAAAGACAATTGAAAATTAATTATGAAAATTCTTTTCTGTCTGGAAAGTCTCAGCAGAGTGAAGGGTTTTTCTCTCTTTTAGATTATTTGCCTGTTTCCCTGCAGATTCTGACAGTGTTGTTCACACTGCCAGTTTCTGACAGCTGTTGGAGAGACATAAAGGCAAGAAAGCGCTAGATTATTGAGGGAAAAATGAAGACATATAACAGACTACAAGAAGACAAGCACTATAAAGAAAGATAGCAGAGGAGGAGCAGAAAAAGCAAACATGTAGAAGACAAGAGAGTACCACTTCAACACATCAAGTACTCTGCAAGTGGAAAATTTATTATTACAGTCTTCACATTTACCATATTACTACAGTATTTTTCTCCATGCCAGGTATCAGCCTGGTTTTATGACCCAATCCAGAAGATTAATGAACTTGCTTTCTCATTTCGTCCTCAGCATGCAATCTTTAACAAGCGTGACATGAAATATTTGGCCAAAAGCAGTGACACACCTGTCTTGTTTTAACGTCCATCGCATGGCAATTTACAGATTAATAAGAGCTAGTGCTAAAGCTTGGTTTAAAGCTCGTTCCACCTCATATGGAGCAAGCTACCGTTACGAAATAAGACCTGGAAAAGCAAGCTGGCTTCAGCAGCCTCCCGAAAGCTGCCGGCAGGAACCGCAGGAGTGTGGGAGTGGGCGCCGGCAGCCCCGCTGGCCGCGGGGATGGCTGCCACGCGTGTCTCTGCCGCTAGAGGGGGTGTCCGTACCTGTTTTCCCAAGGAAAAAAAAAGGGGGGGAACAGACTGCAGGGTCTGGGCAGCCCGGGTTGTATTTTGGCTCTAGGAGAAAAGGAAGGGGCTGGGTGCGGGTTACGGTGAGGGCAGGCGGTTTGCACCCTCGATCCAGACGCTGTGCAGCTGGGTGGGTAAGGCTTAGCTTGCCAAAAAAACTTTAATGTGCTTCCTCGCTCGTCTCCAAGTAACTTTGTGTTACAGACTCTCTGTTATGAAACATGGAAGGCTTTCATAAATCATCATCAAGGAAAATGGCTTGTAGGTTTCTTACAGATCCCGTGCCAGCAAGCCTTTACCGTGCCATTCGGCTTTTGACAACTTGCATGGCAGCTGACCACCTTCCTGCAGCCTCCTCGCCCTCATTTTACAAAATGAGATGGAAGCCTTGGCTGGCGATAAAGCACTGTAAAGGAAACGCAATCAACAGGAGGAAGCCTCCAAGTGATGCTTTCTCGGTTCTTCCTCTTTCCCACTTGCCCATTAAGACAGAAGGCAGCAGCCCATGCTGATCCGCCAGAGACCCTTTATGCCCCCTCTGCGTGGCTGGCAGCCAGCCCGGTGGGTGCTCCCCGTGTCCCCCCAGAGTCGCCGGGCCCGGGAGCGCGGGGGGAGAGACAAGCCCCGACTGGGGCTGGGACGGATCCCCGCAGCGCCCGCGGCCTCCGCCGCGCACCTGGCAAGGACAGCCCGGCGTTGGCACCGGCCTGGTTCTTTTTTTAAGAAAACGTATGCTAGGAAGGAAAGGGGGGGGAAAAAAAAAACCAAAAGGGAAGAAAAGTGAGGCTGGGAGCGTGTCAGGTGGCAGGAGGAGGAGAGCTGCGGGCACGGAGGGCAACCCGCGGGGGAAGGATGCGGACAAAGGGCGGCGGGGGGGCGAAGCCGTGCCTCAGGTGCGCAGCCCCGCTCCGGCCGTGGCGGCGCGGTAGCCGGGCGTTTCGGCAGCCCGCGGGGGCGAGCGGCGGGAGCAGAGCCCCTCGCTGCGGCACCAGCGAGCGGGGCGCCGG
The DNA here is from genome assembly GCA_013401255.1 of Urocolius indicus. Classification (NCBI taxonomy): domain Eukaryota; kingdom Metazoa; phylum Chordata; class Aves; order Coliiformes; family Coliidae; genus Urocolius; species Urocolius indicus. The sequence continues at coordinate 309,550 of WBNH01012496.1, forward strand.
ATCGAGGCGCTCAACAGG
>WBNH01012497.1:0-52542 GCA_013401255.1 Urocolius indicus
AAAAAAAAGAAAAGAAATTAAATTAAATCACCGCCGCCTCTCCAGCGGTGCTACGGCGGGTAAGGGGAGCGGCGGTGGCTGGGCAGAGAGGAGGCAGAGCGCGGGGGACGGGCCGGGAAGCGCCGTGCTCTCCCTCCCAAACTTTGATGATGACCATGACTACGATGGCTGACGGGCTGGACGCGCAAGACTCCTCCAAATCCGCCTTCATGGAGTTCGGGCAGCAGCAGCCGCCGCCGCAGCCACCGCCGCCGCCTCACTCCCAGCAGAGCTCGCCGGCCATGGCCGGCGCCCACTACCCGCTGCACTGCCTGCACTCCGCCGCCGGCTCGCACCCACACCACCAGCACCACCACCACAGCTCGCCCTACTCCGGCACCACCGGTTCCTACAATCACCGCTCTCTGGCCGCCTACCCCTACGTGAGCCACTCGCAGCACAGCCCTTACCTTCAGTCCTACCACAACAGCAGCGCGGCCAGCCAGACGCGGGCGGACGACGCAGGTGAGCCGGCATCCCTTCCCTAACCCGCTGCCAGTCTGTCCCCCCCACCCCTACCTCCGGGCCTCTCTCCCCGGCATAACGACCCCCGCCTTGCCCCCCGCTCCTGCCGAGGAAGATGCCGGCCCTAGGGTGCGAGGGCCGGCGAAGAGAGAAGCAGGGAGGCCGGGGGGTACGTGTTGCTTGTTCCTGCGGCCCCCCCGCCGGCCTACTGCTCCGAGACCCCGTGGCGTGGCCGCTGCGCTCCTCCCGCCGGCGGCGGCTGCTGGAGGTACAGCGGTGCTGTGCACCGGCGCCTCCCCGTTCGCCCGACGGCCGGCGGACAGGGGACTGCGCTCTGTGCTCCTTTGTTACGGCGGGACCGGCTTTAGGCAAAATTCCTGCCAACACCTGAGGAGTGAAAGTTTCCAGGCGAGCGGCTCACATTCCGCTCGGGGGCCATCTGATTTATAAGCTGGTTATTTTTTTCAGGGAGCCGCTTATTTGTGCATATCCATCCGGAGGGGCATGGCGGCGGCGGGGGGGGGGGACACACGGGACATTGTTAAAAGTCTCGGATTGGTGACTCACTGACCACCAAACCGGCGACGCGAAGTCAATTAGCCGGATAAAACCTGTATGACATTGGAAACAGGTATCACTTCACGAAGCCCGAGCTGCACTTTATTTATTTGTTGTTGTTTATAATTATTTTTCCCTCCCCCGGAGAAAGACAGTGCCCACGACGTCCGGACAACTGTGTGCCCCCCCCCTCCCCCCATCACCCCCCGGCAGCTCTCGAGCTGCAGCGTGTGTCGCGGCATGCTTTTAGGAAGCCGGTAACGTGCACCGGCAGCGGGACAGTCCGGAGGGGGGGTGGTTATGAGCCATGCAAGGCAAAACGCCCGCTAAGGAGGGTGATGTTTCAGCTGCATTGTTTTGTTTGCAGATCAGCAAAAAACCACAGTGATTGAAAACGGTGAAATCAGATTCAATGGAAAAGGGAAAAAGATTCGGAAGCCTCGAACCATTTACTCCAGTCTACAGCTTCAGGCATTAAACCATCGCTTTCAGCAGACTCAGTACTTGGCTCTTCCAGAGAGAGCTGAACTGGCAGCTTCATTAGGACTTACTCAGACACAGGTAATTACTGGGAATCCCAAATCACTGAAACGCTGCGCGAACAATAAAGGCCGAGCCAAGTACGATGCTCCCTAAACATTTTGGCCTCTGTACGGGGATGGTAGAAAAGGTAATGGACAGGGTTTCCCATCTATATACGACGGGACTGACCTAACGCACAACGGAGAGGCCCGTCTGCCGCAGAAGGAGCTGAATGCACCCTTCCCTCGGCCTTTTGGCCAGCAAACGCTCCCTTTTGATGCCACACATAACATTCTAAAATTGCCTGTATTTTCGGATAATGCCAGCACCGAGGTGCAATTTCCCGGCTGCAAAAAGGAGAACAAAACAAAGACGAGGACTCACTAGGCCTGAGGTAGGGTGAAAAGCAAAACGAAGCTGTCTGGTAGCTACTTATAGGTAGGTTGCTATAGCAGGAACACGTTAGGAAATACCTGTAAAATCAATAGTTAATTCACCCTGAATGACTAACGCAAAAGCAGCGGTTACCCTTGGGCAAAATGCAAGGAAGGTGATAATAGATCTGAAGATCAAAGACAGTCGTGTACAAAATTGCAGCAGGTTAAGCCATAGCTGAGTGTAGTTGGCATAGCTGTGCAATTCTGCTGATTCCAGCTTGAAAGACACATGATGCATTAGAGGCTTTCCAGGCTGGGGTTTCAGGAGCAGTGCATGGATGGATGGGATCAATTCGGGTAAAATGCAATCGTGAGAATTTAAGAGCTTAACAAATGACTTCAGGATTTTATAATTGACATTGATAACAGTCGCTTCCAGACAGTGATTTTTTAATACTCAGTAAACGTTAATCATAGGAATAGACCTGATGGTTTTCGAAGTGGGATTTCGGTAACCTCAGCATGCACATGCTGCTTCTCTGCTGTCTCGCCTCCTCTCTCTCATGCATAGATGTAGGGGCCCGATCCCGAGCATGCAGACAGATGAGCACTCCTGCTTCTGCCCTAACATTGCTATCTGCAAAGTTTGTAAGGTCAAATACACATATGGGAGCTGTTTTATTTGTTTGTTTGATTGCAAGAAATGTGTGTGCATATATACATATAATTTCTCTACCGATTCTCGTCTGTCAGAGTGGACTCGATACTTGCACACCTCAAGCATCGACTCCCTCCTTCTGAGTTTTGCTGCATCAGGAGCAGGATGAGACCCACAGCAATCTCAATAGCCAATTACTCGCCGATAAAGGAGATTTATCCTTTATTTTAAAACAACTTTAAAAATAAAGCCACCATCCTACTATCATTGTGCCTCTGCCCTCATCAGTCACATCAGCCAGGCCCACTTCATCGTGCATGTTTTCAGATGCACAGTTTCTTTGTAAGATGACTTTTGTCTATTGACTCCTGCCACCTGGCAGAAAAACATAGGATTTCGCGTGTTTGACAACAGTTGGCCAAAATGGTGAAATTACCTCAAAAATTCTGAACTAGGCATTAAAGAAGGAGAGTTCTGGTCATGTGCTGTATTTCAGCTCGACCAGTCTGGCCTGCTTGCCTAGGGGGATATAATGTTCCAGGTTAAAACTTACGTCCGCTTCGCTTTTCAGCTCTGCTTTGCCTGTCTTATCCTCTTCAGAGGCATCCAGAGCCCCAGAGCAGCAGTGTCCTCCCTTCCTTTCCCTCTCCCTGACTAAAATTCCACATCTGATTGGCATGGGCTTTCAAGACTTTCTCTAGAGCAAACCCATGGCCTCTAGGGTCTCCCCTCACCGTGTCCCGAGTACTAGCCTAATACCCCCTGCGTTTTGGTTTACAGGTGAAGATCTGGTTTCAGAATAAGCGCTCCAAATTCAAGAAGCTGCTGAAGCAGGGCAGCAATCCCCATGAAAGCGACCCCCTGCCCGGCTCCGCTGCTCTCTCCCCCCGCTCTCCCGCTCTGCCTCCAGTCTGGGACGTTTCAGCTTCTGCCAAGGGAGTCAATATGCCTCCCAACAGCTACATGCCTGGCTATTCTCACTGGTATTCTTCTCCACATCAAGACACAATGCAGAGACCACAAATGATGTGAATCGTCCAAGAGAAATCATCTCCCAAGAACGCCTCGTCTCGACACGGCAAGAAGTTCCCCTGCTTTGCCAAGCCGTGCCAGCTAACAGGCTCCGTGAGAACTTGTAGATGCGGCAGAGACAGAGCGGTTTGCTTTTTTTTTTTTTTTTTTTTTAAAGTAACCTCAGCGATTGATCTTGACAGAAAGACACAATTTTCATTCTGGCGCACAGAAGACACTTCTCTTTAGGATATTTTCCTTTGGACTCCAAGGCACCAGCCTCTTTCTCTGTGGAGTATATGTCAAAACAAACTTTTTACAGACTTTGCCCACAAGAAGAACCTGAATCTACCATGGCAGCCGTTTTTACTTGTTTAATGATCTAAAGACATTACATGATGAAAGAGAGACTATAGACTAGTCGCAGCTCCTTCATTTTTATTTACCAAATCCGGACTGGGGAGAAAAAAAAAAAGGGAAAAAAGAAAAAGAAAGAAAAAAAAGAAGACAAGATGGAGACATTACATGATGAAAGAGAGACTAGAGACTAGTCGTAGCTCCTTCATTTTTATTTACCAAATCCGGACTGGGGAAAAATATAAAGGGGAAAAAAAAGGAAAGAAAAAAAGAAGACAAGATGGAGGGATTTAAAAAAAAAAAAAAAAAAAGGAGGGGAGGGAAGGAGAACTGGTTGAAAAATTAAAACATACTGTATGACTAGAACATTACCGTGAAGCAAAACTGCATGCTTTCTCAAAATGCGCTGGGCTGAGGCTCAGAAGAAACTACCGTCTCTCCTGCGAAGACCCCCCTCGCCCACACCCGCACAGACCCTCACACAGCCGGACAGACTCCCGGAGACGAGCAGGATGGACTGAGCGAGGGACCGGCGGCAGCAGCCACCGCCGCTCCCCGGGGAAGGCAGGGTCAGCACTGCCCGGCGGCAGCCTCGCCCACCGAGCGAGGGAGAGGGACCTTCCCCGAGCCACCTCTCTGTATATATTGTTGAATTTTACTTGTACATATACTTTGTATGTTTTTGTCTTCTTTCATATATAGAGTAAAAGCCACAAAACGCCCGCCTGACTCCTATTTCTCTCTGCCTTAGCGGCCCCCCATCTCTCCCGAGCTGCCCCCCGGCTCAGCTGGACGCGGTCCCCCCTCTCGTCTGTGCGCACGGACACGGCTGCCTGAGCCTACACCTGCGAGCAAAGACAGAAAAGATGATGGAGGGGAGGGGGGTAGCTGTTGGCGTGGTTAGTTCTGAGACTCCGACTAAGACAGGAGATCTCGAGACCGCAAAGATAAACCTAGAAGAAGTTTCAAATCACCCGGCCATCTCTGCTGCGATTTCAGTGCTCCGCTGCTCGGCTGAGCAGAGCTTTCTCACCGAGGCAAAACTCAGAGCCTTGCCTTTCTCCGCCAAGACTGGAGACTTAAATTATTAAGAAAGGAGGCGCCCTCCTTTGTTGTTCCAGAGCAGACAATGCCAGCCGAGGAATGTTTTGCAAAGCCCTGAGAGGTGCCCGCGCGCACAACGCGCTGTCCAGTCAGTCCCAGCCTCACCAGCCTGTGGGAAGCACAGCAACTACTGACAATGAAAAGCCCTTTCCTCGTCCAAGCTGGGTGCCCCATACTGCGAGAATTAATGGCTAGAGACCTGGGCATCCTTCAAATTATGAACCTTGAAACCACTGAGCCATTTATCAGAAGTCAATAGAGATCCTCAGAGTGCTCCATATAATGACAGCTACATACAGTCGTGCAAAAGGACAGTCACTATAATTAGACACAAAGCAAAGACTACTTACCAATATACCAGTTTTTTGGGGGGGTGTTTTTTTGGGGTTTTTTTTGAGCAACTTCCACGCTCAGTCAGTCTTCAGAGTGGTTTAAAACCGATCAGTCTTGTCATTTTCTACCATTCGTATTGTTACATTAGGAAAAATGTTTTCTTTTCTTTTTTTCCCCTTCCCACTGTGAAACTTTGGGTTCAGAGCTCCCCAGGATCAATTCTGAACAAAGCCTCCAGCTGCAGTGCCATCCAATTTGAAGCAGACATTGGGGACAATTTAAGGTTTTTATCCACAAGAAGGTTTTTTTCCATTCTCTTAAATGCAGCCATAATTAGAGTAATTTTTCATGTAGCCCGCTGATTACAGCGTTTTTACCGTCAAAGATAATTACCTGTAATTTTCTTCCACTTTTAATACTAAAAAGCCATCTTTATTTAGATTCAGGAACAGGAAAGGCGAAACAAAAGAGGAAAATTATTCTGTTATTCATACACAAATTGCAGAGACGTAGGGCCTAAAATTGAAAATTAACCAAAATTATAATGCTGAAAAGAATGGAAGAGGCTTCAGAAGTACAGCTGGTAGTGAGACTCACTGAATTATTCAAATGACACTGGAGAGAAAGCTACCATGCATTTAAACCAACAGCATTTGTGTATGTATGCGTGAGTGTGTGCATCTTTCAGGAGCCCCTGCTTTACCCATGCTGGCCCCTATGCAGGCTCATCCTCGCCCTGCGGAAGGCCGGCAGGTGTCCCGGGGAGCGACCCCTCAGTCCGGGTAGCCCGGTCCGTCTCAGATGAGCCCAGTCGAGTGGGTGCTGGTTCCCACCACCCCGCAGTCGCCTTAACCCCTTTGCCACAGAACCTGAGTGGGAATGGTGGCGGGCGACCCTTCCCGCACGGGCAGTCCCCGGCGGGTGGGGGGTGGGTGGTGTGTGGTGAGAGAGGGGGCACTCGCTGCTTTTCGTGGGCTTTCGAGGGGATCATCCTCGGCTGCACGCCTCGCCGATGGCAGTGTGAGAGCCGGCACTGAAAGCCTCTGTGTGCGTCGTTCCTTCTCCCCCCACAAGTGATTTCTCAGATAAGCTTGAAAAACGCCCAGACAAGTAGCAAGCAAGGAAAGAAGTGATAACAAAAACCAAAAAAAAAAAAAAAAAAAAGAAAAAAGAAAAAAAAGAAAGCATCCCGACGAGCTTCAGTGAGGGGGGAAGGTGCAGAGGCAGAGCCTTCCCTGGCGCGGAGGCAGCGAATGGCAGCAGCGGCAGAGCCCGCTCCCACTCGCGCTGCTGCCGCCCCGGGAGACTCTCGTGAAACAGCGTCATCTATGGATCGCGCGGCGGCAGCTCCCCACGCCGCCCGCCGCCAGGCCCACCGTCCGGAGCTACAGACACTGACTCGACACCGGCACCGAGTCCGCCCGCCGCAGGGTCCGCCGTCTCGGGACTGCCGTCCCGGGCGCCGCAGAACGGCTCGCTGCCTCCTCCCCTGCGGGGGCCGGCACTGGCCCCGCGGCTCGCACGGTTTCTCCAGCGGCCGCCGAGCCCTGCGCCCCTCCTCTGGTAGCCCGGAGGGGCCCCCGCCCCCGCCCCCACCCCCAGGCAGCCCCGGCGGAGGTGAACGGGGCGCGGAGCTGGCGGGACCTGCGGGTGAAAGAAACCACCGGCAAGAGGGTGTTCGCTAAAGTGTGTAAATGAGCAAGGACAGAGCGTGCCTCGACGGGGAAGGCGCGAAGCGTTCACGAACCGAACCCAAACCCAAGCGACACCCCAAACTTACCCCCTGTGAAAATCTGCTAAGCAAGAAGCGGGGTCTAGAAATCTATACTGAACAGAAGCAGTGGAGAATATTTTTCTGAGTCTCAGGGCAGAAGCTCTTTCTCTATATTCTTGGTTGAGTGAGCACATCCAGGTGTGAAATTGTTTGCACACCCCAGCACCTCTTATATTGCCAGCAAAATTAGCTGTTATTACTGTCACTGTTTAGTGATGGTTAGCTTGATAAAAAAAAAAAAAAAAAAAACCAAAAAACCTGCTGTAATCAAGACCTGGCGCATCTTTGCAAATTACAGATAATTGTAAACGTCCAGATTATGATAATAGCATCCTAATCCAGCCTGCAATATAATTATTACAGAGTGTTACATCTGAAACTGTCCAGTAGGGCTAATTCAGCCATTATTTAGACCCTATTTTTGCACTGCAAATGGGTTGCTGAGTTGAAAATGTACGATTGTAATTTCACGAGGCACTCAATGAGTAATGGTATAGGGAGAGAAAAATACAAAAGTGAAATGTGAACAGTAGCGATCATATCAAACTCTGAAGGACAAAAGACTATTTGATTCATAGGGAATGAGAAGAGCAGGAATTAAGAAAACAGCAAATCAGTGGTCTGCAGTGTTACGTGTCCAAATCCCGGGGAGTGCCTGGAGCGAAAGGCAATGTCTGATGCTCCAGGCTCCCGCCTGCCTCAGTCCGCCCCTCGGCTCGGCTCTCCCGACAGCCTCTCTCTGCTACCCGAAGGATCCGCGGGCTCCCCTTCTATCCCCAAAAGCAGGCTCGCCCTTGCCCTGTGCCTCCTCTCGGGAGATTGAAGGTCACTTTCGGGCAAGAAGCCTGGAGAGCCTCGTACCCAGGAGGTGGGGGAGTGTGGGGTGTCGGGCACCCTCAGCGGGAGGCTGTGAAGTCCACGGCCTTTTGCTCTCCATTGCACCCGCTGGACCTGTCATCAGAGGTCCTTAAGGATAATATCATAGAACTGACTCAAATGCAATGAATTAACAACAAAAAAAAAAGCCTGGCTAACAGGACTACCTGCAGATAGCGAGGTTAATTCATTGGACTAGTTCGCTTTTATTCACCCTGGGCACGAAATACACAAATCCGCTCAATTTTTAATGGAAGGAATCATCAAAGCGCGGCTGCTGGCATGTACTGGCAGGGTCCGGGTGCGGGAGGGGCAACGACTGGGACTGGTCCCAGGGTCAGGATGAGTATCGGCCTTTGTCGATACAGCACATTAATTAATTAATTGATACAACACATATTCTCCGGAAAAAAAAAATTTAAAAAAAGAGAGAGAGAAAAAGGGAGGCTTAATGTAAACTCCGCGGTTCCTATTTTCATGGCTCTTGGCTGACCTACAAAACAGGTTATTGCCTTACTGCAGGCAACCGCTCAAACGACTGAAAGGAAGAAGAGGAGCTTCCCTCCCTCCAGCCACCCCTCTGCGACTTTCCTGAAGCAATAGATCTCCTTTCCATAATCCACAGCCGAACCACCTAAAGTCTATGTGTCGCAAAATCGCTTAGTACAGAAATTGTTAATCGATGTCAGATGTGCGATGCGGATTTGGGACAGTGCGCTGCCGTCAGGGACCGTAACAGTGGTCGGGGGGATACCGAAAGGAACGAGCTAGCGACGGAAGCGCCTGGCGAGCGGGCTGCCTTGGCGCGGTGACAGATTGGAGGGGATGGTAGTTTCTTCTCCCCGGGAAGGCGGGGAAGGGAAACCGAGTCTCTTGGCCCGGCAGCAGCGCTCCCCCGGATGCCGACTCTTCCCCGTCGAGGGATGCGGAGATGCCGAGGCAGGGAGCAGCAGGGGCTCCATGAGAGAACGGGGGAAGGTGCTCCCCTGGTGTCCGTAGGTGTGTATGTGGGGTTGGGCAGTCAATTGTCTGTGCCTGTGTGTGGATGCTCTGGGTGTTCTCCCCATCCGGGGGAGAGGGCAGTGGGGGGACGGATCTGCTATGGGTGGGAGGGCCCCAGGGGTGTAGGCAGTGTCAGGAATTGTCGATCTGGGGCACTTGGGGCTGCAGACTTCTCTGTGTGTGCCTGTATGTCTGTATGTCTGCGTCAGGCCCTGTGGCTCAGACCTGGAGGCCCTCAACACCCACAGGAATGTGGCTCCTCTCGGCTTTCCGAGCTGCCCAGGCTCCACAAGGAAGTGACCGCCAGGAAGAGAACGTAGAGGAAGAGAAGGGACACACACACAAATAAATAAAAAAAACAGCCCCGAGCCACCAATCTGCTGAGCCCAAATCCAGCGTCAGACAAAGAACAGTTCATACCATCCCTTTCCCGTGGAGGCGAGGAGGGAGGCCCGGACAAGTTAGGCTCCCTCCAACCTCCGACGGAGCCCAGTAGGAGGTGCCGGGGTGTGCCGTCTCATGTTCTCACAGGAACATCCCCCTCGGCCCGGGCCCCTCACGAAGGGGTCGGTGACTCTAGACACGGAGTGTGCTTTTGGACTGTGGCCACAGTGACATGGAACTCTGGAGAAAGGCATTTCCTAGTCGGGCCTGGATACCCTCTCTTGGGAAGGGGTGCCAGGCTCTCCTCAACCTGCCCGACACCACCTCCAAATGAAAAGAAGAGAAATTAATCAGGGAGGGGGACCGACATGGAAACCGAGCCGAGCTGACTCGGGATGGGTGAGGGAGGATAATACCAGAGCCCAAGCAGACCAGCCAGCACCTGTGGCATGAATTCCCATCCCTGCCCAACATCCTGCCCGCCGGCATCTCACCTCCCCAGAGTTGCTTCTGCTCTGTCTACCACAGACCTCTCAGCCACTACCGGTTACTGCAATGGAACAGCCCCCCAAAGAAAAGGATGGGTAGACCGACATGTGACATAGACTTTCACCTCTTACGTACAAGCCTTTCTGCAAGGAGAAGGAACCTCAGGGAGGGAAGAATCTTTTACTGCAGGTTAAAAAATAAAAATAAAAAAAAAGCTTGTCTAGACTGAAAACAATGGAAGGAAACGAAAGGTTGGTCAGTGTTTTTGTTTGCTTAGTTGTTTGATTTTGTTTTTGTTTTCGAGTTTTTTATATATTTTTTTACCCCACTGGGTGGAAATTAGCAGAAAAGACAAAGCCGAGCTTTTCAGCATCCTCAGCGTTGTAGGAAGTCCCTGAAACTTCGCAAGTGAAATGAGCAGACATCGGTGCCCAGAGCCGCTGAGGGGAGTGGGGGAGCGGTGGGGCACCGTGGCAGGTGGCCCAGGAGCCAGTAGCACCCACCCGGCAGCGGGCAGGGTGGGCAGCTGGTGGTGGCCCCTGCCACTCTGTCTCTGGCACCCATGCACCCCTCTCCACCGTACAGAGAGCAGCTTTACCGACCAAACTGGTCTATTGTACTGCAAGCCATTTACCAGCCCCCAAATCCGTTACAAATCAGCCACCCCACGTTTGTTTCTTTGGGAGAAAACACTAACACTCACACACATGCACAGAACATGGCAAGCAGGAGTGGACAGAGAGGAAAGGAGGAAGACTACAAACAGGTAAAAAACCCAGGGCAGGAGTAGGCCTTTCCGAGCCTCAACCCCCAGACCTGTCAGTGCTCTCCTCACCATCCCTGGGTTTCAGTGAATATTTATCTCAGGGATAAAGCAGAGACACCTTTGTCACAGTCACTGCTGCCGCCTTGCCCCATAGGTCTTTGAATTTCCAGTGCAGCTCCCTGCTACTCCGCCCCTGTGACGGCAGGGGAGAGGAGGGGCCCCCACGGGACCGTGTACCCCAGTGGGTTTCCCTGCGAACCCCTTGCTGCTGAGGAAAACCCAGAGTTTCTGCGGGGAGAGGGTCCCATGCTCGATGCCTGGCACCACACGTGTTCCACATCTGCACACAGTGCTCTGGCTGCTACACCGAAGCCGGACCTCCAGCTCTGGACAGTGTGAGCTGTGGCTCCTGCACCCGGCTTTCCCCCCTAAATCGTGTATATAGATCAAAAAAAAAAAAAAAAAAAAAAAAAGTACCTCTGAGAAGTTTGTTCCTCAATCGAAGCGGCTGCAGGCTTTTACTAGAAGCAAGGGGAGCAGGGGCCCTCATTTTATCCTTTTCTCATATTTAGTGGCTCCCTTTGACAGAAACGTAATTTGTGTAATTAGCTGAGAGCACACGGGTGACTGATGGGCTGTGGAGTGTGCAGCTCTCGATGCTAATTGCTCTCAGGAAAGAATTCAGGGCGGCTTAAGAAGAGATTTGCTTTCTAGCGTCAGGATGGGCAGCTTTTGCTTCAGCTTAAATCACGGGGCTAGGTTTACTCTTGCAAAAGCCCCTTTTCCAGTGGGGAAAGAGGATCACTGTCCCTCGGCCCACCCATGGGGACCAATGAGGGTCTGATCCTGCCCAGACTGTGGTGGCATGGCACGGCAACTGAATGTGAGCCCCCAGGATCGGGCCCCAACAAAAAGCACTCTTTACTTGCTCTTTACTTTTTTTCCCCTCTTACTACTATAAAAAGGGGGATTTTGGAAACATTTCTCATGGTCGAAATAATTTTATTTTATTCAGAATATACAGTTTAATTCATCTATCTACAATTATTTACAGGGTTAAAATAACATTGAAAAAAAAGTCTCTGGAAAAGTTGAGGTCATAGATTTCAAGGCACCATTGATAGTGTCCACAGCTCAGTCAAAAAATGTCCATATTGTATAAAAAAGGTTTCCTTTGAAATGCAATAAGTTACATGCACAAGCTTTACACACTTTAATCTTTTTGTTTCTTTTCCCTTTTAAAAAATTCCCCATATGCATTCCTTTCGTTATTATTCCTTAATAGTAAAACATAGGAGTCCAAGGAACAACAGTGATAAAAAAAAAGGAAAAAAAAATGGTCAGGCTCTAATAAATTGTCCCAGAGGCCAGCGCTAATGGGTGCTGTAGGGAGCCATGGGGCTGGAGGTGGGAGTTGATAGAGTTGGCCGTGGGATACCAGGAAGCGGAGCTCTCCAGGTAGCTGGAAGCAGGGGATGGGTTGGAGTTTGGAGGGTGAGTATGTGTGTGGGCATGGTGGTTGAGGGAGCGGGATGAGCCCTGAGGTTCCCAAACCGCAGGCGACTGTGGAGAATTGCAGGCCATGGGGTCGCTGGAGCTGGGGCTGTGCTCTGGAGGCATCTCTCCATTCTTCATGATCTTCTTAATCTTGGATCTTTTATTCTGAAACCAAATTTTCACCTGGGAGAGGGGGGTGGAGGCAGAGGAAAGAGGAGGAAAGAGGGAAGGGGAGAGGGAAACCGACAGCATTAAGGCCTGCCTTGGCATGCTGGCGCTCCGCGGCTGTGAGGGACTCGCTCCCCGCCGCCCTCCCGGCCCCTCCATTGGGCCCAATCCGTCCCTTCCCACCGCGCCGGGAAACAACCGAGGGCTCTGCGCCCAGACGGGCCGAGTCGGGCCGAGCCAGGTCAAACCGAGGCAAGCCGAGCACGGTACCTGTGTCTGCGTGAGCCCCAGGGAGGCGGCCAGCTCGGCCCGCTCGGGCAGGGCCAGGTACTGGGTCTTCTGAAACCTCCTCTGCAACGCCGCCAGCTGAAAGCTGGAATAAATAGTCCGGGGTTTGCGCACTTTCTTTGGTTTGCCGTTCACCATCCTCACCTCGGGCTCCGCCACCTCCTTCTCTGCATGGGCGTAAGAGAGAGACAGATGCAGACGTTAAGGCGCGGGACACGGCTCCGCTCCGCGCAGCCTGTGCCGCTGGCGTCCCGCCCGCGGGCCGGGCAGGGCAGCGGCGCCGGTCCGACGGGCCCCCGCGGTTCTCCCTGGGGCTCCGGCGGCCTCACACCCCCTCAGCCGGCTCCCCGCGGTGCGGCAAGGGGGACATCCTCTCCGCGACCAGCCTTGACCACCCCCGGCTGTCCTCCGCTCCCCGCCACCGCCCCGGGCACCCTCCGCGGAGGGCAGTGGCGCCAGGCGCGCAGCGCTGCGTTTAGCGCAGGGCATGAGCGCCCACCGCGGCACAGGGGAGGATTATTGGTGCTCCGCTGGGAAGAGGCCGTCCCGGAACGGAGAGCTTCTCCGCGCACCGGCCGCTGCCCCCGCATGCCCGCACTTTCCTCCCGCCGACACGTCTCCAAGCGCCGCCGCGGCGGCAGGGTCCCAGCCAAGCCCGGCTGCTTGGCTCGGCTGCCGGCTCACTCCGTTTTGTTTTTTTTTTTTTCCCTTGTTCCACCCCTTCCCTTCCTTCCCCCCAACATCTTACAAAGAAGTAAATGGAAAGCGCTGAAACCGCGACACTTTCTGGTAAAAAACCCTCCTGGCTTCACAGTCCCCCACGGCTGGGCTCCCCCTCACAGTCTCCTCCCCCGCCCCTCCAGCACAGGGGGAAGGAAACTTTATTTTGCTACCGCGAACCTGAGTTTGAGACACGCAACAAGACTTGGTTATTTCCCCTCTTTTCCCGAGGGGACTCGGAGGCAGTTGACCGACGTATACTTCTCTGAAGTGCTAGTCTTAGTATTTGTATTTTAGATTGTCCGGAATGGTTAGGAAAACTAGACCAGCTTTCCACTTTTTTTTTTCTTTTTCTCTCTGTAGTTTTCCTTTTTAACTTCCCCCACCCCCTTTTTCCTTTTCCCCTCTCTTTTTTTTTTTTTTTTTTTTTTTTTTTTTAAATTATTTCTCCCCGTGGTTCAGGGAAAGCTGCTTCCATGCGGTCAGTGAGTGGGGCAGGAATCTGCTGGGCCGCGCTCCCCCAGTCTCCCCACCGCCGAGGGGCCGCCGCGGCCCCGGCTCTTACCTGGCTGGCTGGCGGAGCTCTGTACGCGGTTGTAAGCCCCGCTGTACTGGTGGTAGGGACTGGCGTAGCTGTAGTCTGCGTAGGCTTTGGCAGGATAGTTCCCAGCAGACCCATTCATGCTGTGGTACTGGTACTGGTAAGGGTTGAGCGCTTTACCGTAGGAAGCCGAGGTAGGCGAGCAGTAGCCGTGCGAGGCTCCCCCCGCCGGGCTGTAGTAGTCGGAATCCGTAGCCGACGACTCGGGTAAAGTGGGAGATTCCTGGGACGGGTGGTGCATGGCTCCGGCCGTCTGGAAAGGAGTCTGGAAGTCGCCGGATCTGATGTTGGGGACCCTTCTGTCAAATACTCCTGTCATAGCTCGGAGCCGGCGGCTGGCTGAGGCTGGGACTGCTGGGGCTGCTCGGGTCTAAGCAGACATGTCTGGGGGAGGAGGCTGCGGCGCTGTATTTGTCTCCGGCAGACTGCTGGCTGGGGCGCAGCATAGGCTTGGTTAAATCCTTAATTGCGCTCTTACGCACAGCAGGGTGGATCGGGTTCCATTGGCCAGAGCAATCGGGAGCAGCGACACCCTAACTCGTCCAACTAGTTTAGCACAACAAAGCTTTGGCTTAAAAAAAAAAAAAGAAAAAAGAAAAAAAAAAGGGTAAAAAAAGAGTCCCATTCAAGCTCTTTTTGAAGTGAATACCGACAGCAATCTCCGAGACGGGACGTCGCGATCTGAAGGTTTCTGGCTTCCGGCTCTCCGCTCTCCTCAGCCTACGAGAGGGCTCTGTCGCCCCCGCCTCCCCACGCGCGCGCAGCCCGGTGCCCCCGCAGCGCCCGGGGGTGGGGGTGTGGGGGTGTGAGCGTGTGCAGCCACGCCGCCCGGATTTGTTGTCCGGTCCCTCTTGGCTGTTACGTTGATGGCTTGGGAAAAACACACCGGGCGCTCTCGGTTCCCGACGCAGTTTCTGATATAATGGCTATAACCATCGGCGTCTAATGCTCTCTGGGGGGATACGGTGCGGGACCTCCGCGTCAAATGAAGCAAACCATATGCCCCCCTCCAAAATCCTGAATTCTAGTTACATCAATTCCTGCACCGAAGACCCTAGCAAGGCCCAGAGCCGGGCGGGACATCCCCCGGCAGGCCGCCCTACCGTGAGGCTGCAGGGAGCTGTCGTGGGCGCTGGTGATATCATGCGGTCCCAGGCACCCACTCCCGGCTTCGCAAAAGGAGGCCTGGCTGTTCCACAACACACATGGGCGTAGAGCCCCCACTGCCAGCGGCCTCCCCTTCTGCAAATGCTCGGCCCCACACGTTGCTGCTCCTCAACGCTCCGTGGCCATGCTCACCGCTTGGTCCGGCTCGGACCCAGGGGCAGATGTCCGCCACCAAGGGAGCTCAGATCACCCCCACGCGTGGGCAGGGCCACTGGGAGGCTGCCGTGGGGCTTTTTCACATGAAGCCCGTCGGAAGGACCCATGGAATTCCCGGGTGACAGCCCCCGTAGAAGCCGCTGGCGCTGTGCAAGGGTTTCCCCCCGCCCCCCGCCTTCCTCCGGGCAGCAGCTCGACCCGCAGCACTGTCCTTCACCAGCGCCCTGTTTTCTGCAACTGTCTACGCAGCTGGGACCTAGGCGACGAGCTCCGCAGCCGGGCCGGAGTGAGCCACGGGCTAGTGATGCCCGTCCCTGGTTATTTTACAGCAGTGTTGGAAAAAAATGTTTCAGATTTTTCTACACATTAAAGAAATCAAAGGACCGTTTTCAGTGATTTGGAGTTGTAGAGTTTTCTGAAGTAGTTTACTCTCCAGATTTAGCCTGTTTGCTCACCGAAGATCTCCTAGCCAGCTGGGTAACACTTGTAACACAACCATGCATGTTGTACTTGAATTTACTGTTTGCTTTGGAAATGTCCTCAGCTCATGTAAGATTACATTAAACAAATTCCTAAGCGTTTCATTATAAGAATTACTTAAATACATTCGAAATATCTCTCCCTTTATTTATTTATTTAAAAAATAGGAACCGGAGAGGGATATATATTTACAACTGGGGGGGGGGGGGGAAAGTATATTGAAGCTTGCAATTTGCATCCAGTTGGAAGGAATAGTAGAGATTTTAACGAGATGAAGGGGCGCTGGGGAAAGCACATTTGTGTCATAAATTCCCGGGCACTGCACTTCAACACGTCCGGGCAGGACAGTGCCATTCGAAAGGAGAGAATTGGAGAGGATGCGGGCGCTGGTATCTCACCGGGCCCAAGATGGAGCTGGGGCCACGGTGAGTGCCGGAAAAGCCATCCCGACAAGCTGTTTTTGCAGCTCATCGGGGAAATCTGAAACGCAGAGAAAGTTTGCTCTTGTTCTATTCAGTAGCAAGACAGGAAAAAAAATCGATATTAGAAAGAAAATTAAGAAGTCAGAAATCCACCAGATGTATCCACAAAACCCCGAAGCTGATTTCTTTTGAAGGCATCCGTTGCCGTTGCAGTCCATGCGAGGACCACCTGAGCTGAGGGCACACAAATCCACCCGTTCGTGGGTTTCCTGGGCCCCGTCCGTCCCAGCCTGAACCCGATTTTCTGGAGTTACTGGTGTTTTTTCCCCCAGCGGTTTTTATTTAACTCATCCGGCGGAGAGTGAGCGCCCCTGGGATGGGGGGGTTTGGGGGGGACGACGGGACGGGACCGGAGCCTGTTTTCTACATTACAGTGTGGTCATTGTTTACCGGCACATGCCCGCCGCGCAGCCGGAGCGGCTGCCCAGGGCCCCCGCGTCCAGCCACGGCCCTCCTGGGCTCAAACCCCGTTAGCCCGCGGTGGGGGAGGGGAGCCAGGGGGCCGCGGTTGCGGCCGGTCCGGGCGCGGGGCCGCTGCGGTTCGGGCACGTCGTAGGCGCGCGGCGACGGTGCCCGCGCCAAGAGCGCCATGGCGTGGCCACGCGGGGAGCAGCGCCGCNATCACGGCGCGGGAGCCGCCGGGTCGGCGGCCGCGGCCGGACAACGCGCCGATTGTTCCCGCCGCCCGCATGCGCCTGAGAGCTGCCGCGGAGGCAGCGCCAGAGCCCTCGAGAAAATCCCGTGGCGGCCCGGGCCGGGGCTGGCCGGGCCGCCATGTCCCGGCCGCGGCCGCCCCGTTCCTGCTCCCGGCTGGGGAGTATGCCGGCCGGCCGAATCCCTTACGCGGGGCCCGCCGGGAGAGCGCAGGCACTCGCGGAGTATACTCCCTCGCTCGGCAGTGCTTTTGTTTCCAGCCAACGAGCGAAAGATGTCGATGAAGCTCTCACACTTTGGATGAAATCTTGCAATTGTTCAGAGAAAACATTTCACTTTCTGGATAAGATATTCTTGTTTGGGCACCGAGGTGTGTTTTGTTTTGTGGTGGTGTTTATTTTGTGGGTTTTTTTTCTTTTTTTTTTCCTGGAAACTTTACTTCTATTGAAATTGCTGGCAAAGAATGAAAGTATTTTTTTTTTCCTTCTTTAGGAAAAAAAAAACAACCTCAAACAGTCCTCCACGGTGGAAACATAGATTAACTCTTGTTTTACAGCATCAGAAAATGCTGATTTCCAAACAGCTTCAGCAACTGAGGGCTTTCCTGTTGCTCCAGCACATTAGGCTTAGAACTTGTTTACTTGGGGAGTATTTTCAGAATGAATAAGTGAAGAGACTGAGAGCCCTCGAATTTTCACTTAACACTGAAGAAAAAGAACCCCCAAATTACATCTGTTTCAAAGTAAAAACCTTGCCATGTTCAGTATGGGCAAAAGTATGGGCAAAAGCTAGCAGGAACTCAGCGAAGAAGGCTAGTGAGCTACTCTGAAGGATGTTTACATGGCAGTGATAAAAAGGAAAAGTGCAGGAAAGGATTGCGGGGAAAAAAACCCCAATTAGGAGCAGGGAAGGAGAAACTAACCACATATAAAACTCAGGGAAGAGGCTAGGAAATTTTGCTCAGAGTTCAGTAACTTTCTGCAGAGCCTCCAGCTCTGGGTACAGCTGATTCAGGAAGAGGAAAATGATCATTTCTCCAGCTAGGCATGACAAAAGTAAAGGAGATTTTGTGTTCCTGTGAAAGTCACCATTGGTGTTGATGGAAGGATGCACATGTATGACCTTGGGATTGAACCCTGTGTGGTGTCTCAAGCAGTGGGTTTTTTTGCCCTTCATCCCAAAGTGTTAACTAGGCTCCAGTCACCTTCCACCCCTAGAGCAACTCTTCCAGTTGCTTGAATGTGCTCAGGAAACACTGGGACTTCAGTTAAGGAAATTACTTGGGCATTTCCACAGCTGATGGACTTGCTACTGGGGCTGGCCACAGCCTCGCCTCCAGTGGCCTTGCTCATCTGTCCTATAAATTGGACTGTTCACAAAACCCATGACATACAATTTTAAGAATTAGAAATTTGGTTTCTTAGGGCAAATTGTGACTGTCTCTTTTACTTGCCAAGGAGCTGACGTGAGATGCTTACACTTGCATCTGTTTCCCCCTTTGCACAGGCATGACTGAAGGGAGAAGCCAGGTCTCCTTGTTAACAGCTGTGGCAGACTGAGATGAACGCATGGGTTAAGAGATTCCTGGAGATGGAAGGCTCCTGCCTGCAGGCCCCCTTCCCTTCTCTCTCAAGGTGTGCCTGCCAGGGTCACTGAGGATCCCTTCAAGAAGCTTAGCTGATTCTTGATGCTTCACAACCTTCCCAAGACAGAGCATTGTGTGTCAGTCACAGTCCAGCCATGGCCTGCCCCTCCAGAATGGAAAATACTCAGTGAGCTTACCCATTCCCTTCCCTTTGGTGCTCTGTCCATAGGAGCTTATGGGGTGGATGGGGACGTGTTGATCTTCAAGAGCGTGACATATGTGTGACCTATCTTTATGAACGATATCTACTCTGGTCTGGGTAGGGTGTTTCAGGAAAAGCTCCTCTCGGTCTGTTTTCTCATTTCCAGCCCATGTACTTCCATCACAGTGTAACACCAGCCCCTTTCTGAGGTCATGGAGGCCAGCAGAGAAATGTCATCAGAAAACCCAGCTTTTCCCAACTGAGCTGTTCTTCTGCCTGTTCTTCTGGATAGCTGCACATTGTTGTTCCAGGAGCCATAGATACTTCAACTGATGTGAGGCTCAGTGGTTCCCAGAAAAGACAAGACATAAACCATGTGGAGCCATCTTCAGGTCTGCAGTTTGGGTCAGCAGTGAGAGCTGCAGGACCATGTGTCCCTATGTGATTGCCTAGGGTTTCTATAAGAGACCTTTAAGTGTGGACCTGGAAAAATTCCTGCTGGAGGTGCTGCTCTGACACAAAGCGTGAGCCAGCACCGCCAGATAGCTGTGTGTAGAAGCTCTCTTTGCCCAAAACACTCTTGAGAAAATATTTGCACTAGGTACTGCAGAGATCTGACATGGCAGCCAGAGTGGTGGTAGCACTGACACACGGGGAAGGGCCTCTGACACACAGAGGAAAGGAGGAAAGGACCTTGGCTGTGGTGGCAGGAGGGGCAGGAGAGAATGACTTCAGGAAATGCAGCGTCTTTTGTGAGTGGGCAGCTGGACTGGATGACTGTCTGATCTTTTCAGGCCTTAAAATTTATTACTGTAGCTTTTAGCTCCAAGTAGCCAAAGGCAGTTGCTCCTCAAGGAAGAGGGTTGATTCATCTCCAGTCTGGCCATTCACTCTGCTTATTCTCTTCCACCTGTCACATCTCCTTCAGCTATAACTTACTTCTCAGTCTCTCAGAGAGGAGCAGGGTCAATGCCTCTCTGTGTGACTTCAGATGTGAAATAAATCCCTTTGCATCCCAATGCCACAGGAATGCTTTCACAGATCTCTGACACCCCTGTTAAAAGATGATCTGTCAAAGAATTTGAGATGTAGTTCTTTAGGCACTTTGGTGTGTTTCTGACAGAGCAGGGCAGGGCAGGGCTGCTGACCAAGGGGCTCGGGGAAGCCCACCTGTGGGGGCCCATGTGCAGCGCAGCATGTGGTGTTTCCCCTATGAACGTCAAGAATTAAGCTTGCAATTTTCCTTTTGCTCTTTTAATAATGATCTCATATGTTGTTATCCTATAGAGGTCAGCCAAACTTTGATAATTTGAGCCTTGAAGGATTTGTGGATGATGGCAGCCTTAGGAAAAACTTCTTGGAAACTCCTGTTGAGGTAATGCTGAGTTTGGTGCAAGTTTAGCATGCTCATGCAGTCAGCTTGAATCAAGCAACATGAAACTGTGCAAATCGATGCAGAAATAAACCATAGCAATTAGGCAGTTGGAGCCTAATAGGAGAAGTGGAGCTGAAAGAGGGGCCAGGACACCATGCAGGTTAAAGATCAAACCAGCAATAACACATCTCTTGACATATGGTTCTGTCCTTATTACTTACACGATCTGTCTGGCCTCGCTTATGAAGTTTATCAATATGTACTCACGAACAGTATAACCACTATATGGTAGTAGATATTAAATTGCTTAATAACTTCCATCTGTCATAAACTTCACATTCAGTACCTCAGTTATAACCTTATTATTTTTATTATTTAAATAAAATATGTGTTAGGCTTTCCCCTTGACTCCATTTCAGGGCTATATTATTTTATTTAATCTTCTGCCTTAGCCTTTATATATGCCTAAAATATATGCTGCCATAATTCTGGTCTTGGTCTCCTAGAAGTTTCCTATGCAGCACAGAGGAACCTTCTTCTCCTTCATCTTTCACAATCCAGCCTGCAGCTGTGAGCAGCCCTGCAGGGAAGCTGGATGTCACTGGCTGTTTTGTCATTGCTGTCTCTTCAAGGGGCTCTGTAAGGTCACCATCATATTCCTAAGCACAGAGGAGAAGAGTTTCCTTCTTTTTCTGGTCTACACATTTGAATTACATCTTTGTCCTTGAAAGAGGCCCTGCTCCAAGAAGCATCAAGATGCTCTGCTTTAAGATTCATTTATTCCTGTGAAGATCTTCATTTATTGGAAAAATGGAGGTTATTTTCTTCTTAAGCTCAAATTTCTTCATCACAATGTTCTCTAGTCAGTGACTGAAAAATAGCTCTCAGGGCTGTATCATTTGTGCTTCTGTGAGCCTGCTGGTTCTTTTATTATTAGGAAAATGCCTTGGTTTGGGAATGAGAAATAAGGTGTTTTTCTTAAGAGACTTGGAGGCAGGCATGTATTTTGAGGTAAAGTACCACCCGGGTAAATATCTACAGAGGAAAAAGAATTTTCATTAAAGAGCTTTAGCTAAAAATACATTTGAATTAGTAATAAGATGTGTTTTATTTTTTTTTTTTTCTTGTTTCAAAAAGGGTAAATTAACCTTTGGAAAGGACCCAAAGGGTTACGGTTGCTTCTGCATGACTTGCACTTTTTCATGAAGATCCTTCCCTTTCCAAGTGAGATCTTTGGATCAAGCAGAGGATGAACAAATGATACAGACACGACCAAATTAGGTTGTATGGCTTGTACTATGCAGGAAATCAGAGCACATGATTATTGTGGTCCCTTCTGGCTTTCAAATCTGTGTATTTTCAGTAATCTTTTTGTCTCACAGAAAAAATTTCCACTTCTTTTCTCAGGTACTGCCAAATAAAATCCTCATGGTTAATGTGCTATTACCTTCATTTCAGAATCCTAGTTTGTTAAAAATTGTGGGCTTATGGCATTTTGATTTGGGCTTGAGGCTTTTCATCACTTGAAGGACCAGGAGTTAACCCCAGAGCTCTTTACAAAGTGTGCACGGTTGCCTCTTCCTTTTCTCTGATCTCCTCAGGGAATCCATGTGATACAAGCCACCGCCATGATCCAGATCCTTCCGAAACCAATAGAAAGGGTGTCTGTTGACTGCAATGGGGATAGGTGGGTGTTTTGTGTGCCCATGCTCCGTCTCCTGGTTCAATACCTGAACTCACAGAGCTGTTGCTTGTGCCTTAGCCTACCCTTTTTGGTACCCATGCTTTAAAGGCTCTCACATGATCATCTTTTTCTCCATCCTACTTTTCTGGAGGATTCTGCTGCGCTGAGTTGGACATAACATCTTTTATTTCTCTGGCACTTGTTACTGACTTTAAGCAAATCAGAAATTCATCATTCTTGGTATTGATCTTTGCCTCAATATACTTACACTCTGGAGAAAGTAAGGGGTGGAATGGAGAGCAGAGAAAGCCATCACCCCAAAGAGTATCCTTGACCTTTTTGCTGTGTTATACAAGAGATGAAAATTATCCTCTCTGGCTTAGGAAAAGAAGCTAGATAAAATGCAGAGATTATGAAGGGAGGCAGTCATAATACAACAGTTCTGGGCACAGAAATAATTGTTGTGGATGAAGTGAAAGGATGGTACAGTGCAATCCAAAGGCATGCTGGTGCCAGTGTGAGTCTTTCCAGCCACAGTCAAAAGAACTTCCTGCAACCCTTTTTGTGCTTACACATCATGGGATAAAAGATGAAACCTTCTTCAGACCAAAGTGGCCAGGATGTCATTAGTGTTTTCTTACACAGGATTTCAGAGGAGATGGCTTTGGATGTTTGCAGAATTTGGACTGAGGATCTCTATAAAAATCTGGTTCTTCCTTTGGTGAAATCCAAGGTGATGGAGAATGGTTGCAGCTTGAATGGAGTAGAATGGAGTGAGGGCTTTGCATTTAATCTTTTCCCTCTAGAACTTCAAGAAGTAATAGTGTTAAAAAATGTGACAATCAAATACTTCTGTAAATTTTGGTTTTATAGTTGTAATATTATAGTGTTTACTCAAACAATATAAGCCCAGTGTTCTCGGCAAATACGATGTTTGTGCTCTGAATTTATTCTTTGCAAAGCAGGCTTTACACACCACAGATGAAAATGGCTTAGCTTCATTTAAATAGGAAATAAAAGAGATTGTATTATTCTATTTCTTTTCAAACTGAAAAAATAAAAGGTATTGTCTTCTTTCAGGGTTCAGATTTCATTTTCTTCAAATGAAGTCATGGTGGTTGGATTTACAAAACCTCCATTTCTTTTCCACAGATCTGCAGATTTCCTATCTTTAAAGTGTTTGCAGAGTCAAAAAGAAAACAATAGAAACACAAATTTTCAAGCCAAAAGTCCCAAGCTGGCATGAAAAAGGGCAAGAACAAGACTTGAACATTTCTTAATACCAGTGTAACCACGAGATTGCTTTTAAATCCCTTTTCTCTGAAATTCCATATTTTATTTTTCAGGGCAAAGCAGAATGTGAAGCAGAAGAGATATTTCTAAAAATTTGTTTGGACTATTTAAAGCTATATCTGAAGACATATAGACTATAACAGAAACACATATACCAAGTTATTATTGTGTTTTACATTTTGGCATTTTTGCAAACTTCCATAATTATGTCATTTTAGTACATTAAAACAAACAGCAAGGAAATAGAAAATACTTCTTTCACAGCTGTGTTTACTACCTCAAATGTGTTTTTTTCTCAACCAGGCAACCAGTCTGAGATAAGAGGTTTCCCTGCTGTGTAACACAGCATAATCAGAAGCACACGCAGCACCCACCTGGAGTATTCCAACGTACAAGAGTAGTGGAAAATTAAAGCAATAGAATGGAAAAGTCAATAGCTTTTTCCAGTGAGACACATTTGACATAGTAATAGATGTCCTTTAAAATAGATGAATGTACAGAAGGTCTTGGACAAGAGTTCCTTTGAGTGAAAATGCTGTTTATACAGGGAAAAAAAAAAAAAAAGGAATATTTTACCTTCCTTGAAGAAGTCCAAATTGTAAGTGAAAGGCTTTAAAACATCCTCCCATTTTACCATAATGTGAAACATGATTTTTCACTTTCTTTACTACTTTGAGGACGATGTTTTATATGAATTAAAGTCTAATGAGCTATTCTCAGTCAAATGGAAATAGTTTGTCTAAATTGCAAATATCCAAAGAATCTTATTTAGTTGAAATCAGCAGCATCTTCAGAGATTAACTGATCAGTTGTAATCTACTTGAATATCTATTTAGAAATAAAATTTATTTTTTCTTGCCACCATATCTATAGCATTACTAAGTTGCAAAATCATTGCAGGAAAAAGCACATTTCTGTTGAAATTAGCAATACTGTTTTTCAACTTTCATCCATATCTGGTATGAGGTAGCCACTTTTCAAAAAGTCCAGGTAGGACTTGATTTCACTGGCAGTTGTGATGGATCTTTTAAAAATGATTTTGAAAACTCACTCAAATAATTACTCTGAATGTCGTAAAACTCAGAAATTCTGACAAACTTCAGATGATGTAAAACATACTTTTTTCTTCACCTGAAATGAAATATTTTATTTCAGCTTCAAGCTTTAAAGATTTTAGTTCTGTAAAAAAAAAAAAAAATGAAAGAATTTTTGTAATCACAGAAATCACTGGTATGGACTTTCAAGATAAAACCCTCTCAAATAAAGTAATGGAATATTTTTGAGTAACCTAGTTTACTGTTATTTTTGTTAAAATAAAACTTTGTCTGGAAAGAAATAATTGGAATCTACTTGGTTGTTTAAATTAAGCACTGGCAAATGTAGTGCAAGCTCTGCAAGGCCCTGCAGCAGATAGGCATTTAGAAAAATTATTCTTATCAGCTGAAAGTTTTGGCAACCTCTTTTGAAAAATTTAAACTTCATTAACATGGCCTTTGCAGCTTGCTTTATTTTAGCCACCTAAAATCCAGATCTCAAGTCTGGGCCAGCACCCTCAGCCTTCATTGCTGAGGTGGAAAATGACGGTTTTGTCTCAAGGAGGGATCAGTGTGTCTCGAGGTGAGATCAGCTTCTCCTAGGATAGACATCATGAGACAGCTGCATGTCTACATACTTGATCCATTGCTTCTACCAGGAGTACTGTCAAACTGAAGTATTTAGGATACAAGTGGGTGCCAATATAAGCACTGCAAACTGTATTAACTTGACTTTTCAGACCATCTATAAGACAATCTGAGTATTTAGCACCGTTCTTGCATGTAATCCAGAAGGTCTGACAGAACCAGCAGGTAGAGGCAGTTTTTCTCTGTGGGTGCAGACACTACAAGTTTAATGTCTGACTTTTCAAACTGTTAGGTAACGAGTGTCCCCTGTGGCACTGCTGCCACTCCAAACACTGTGGGCTAGTATTCAAGTATGGAGTCAAGTGAGTCATGGTCCCAGGAAAAGCTGAAGTTAGAGTGCTCCAAACAGAAGTGATACCGGTCCTTTTAATAATGAACATAATGAAGCCTCAGACACCATAGCAAAGGTCATGGCAAATTTATTACCTTTAGCTAATCATGTCAGAAATGTTTTGGAGTCAAGATTCTTTCATTGGTGCCACAGGAGGTTTACCATGGGCTTCCCCAGAAGCCAAGTCAGGTCAGTGACGAGCCTTTGCAAATTCATGATGCACTCTTGCTTAGCCATTGCATGGGGCAGGTGTAGGAGCCACCAGCTGAAATTTTGTGTCCATGTGTTGCAGCAGATGAGGCTGGCTGTTTGCCCTTGCAGCATGCTATTTCACTCTTCCTATACCCTCTGCAGCACTTGGGTTTAAAGAGGACTTCTAGAAGTTTTTAGCAATATTTTTGTGGATGAATTAGATTAGCAAAGCTTATGTCACGTAAATGGTAAATAAAAAAAAGTAAATGGAATAAAAATAAAAAAAGTAAATGGAAAATATCGCCACAGCTTAGGAGGTCTGTGTTTTACTCAGCTCACCAGTTCACCTCTCTGCTGGGCTGGCCCTGGCCAACAGCTAAGCACCTGCAATGCCACTCGCTCACTCCCGTCACCCAGTGGAAAGTGGGAAAAACAGGAAGAGCAAAAGAAGGAGAATGCCTGGGTTGAGATAAAAGTAGTTTAATAGGTAAAAGAAAGATGAAAAACCAGGAATAGCAAAGGCAACCACTCATCATATCCCACAGGAAGACTGATGCCCAACCTGTTGCTGAACATAAGTCACCCTGGAAGCCCGCTCTCCACTCTTACTTCTTCTGCCTCAAGTTTTGTTGCCCACCATGGTAGGGAGGTGAACAGCTGCAAAATACAGATCCTTCCTCAGTGAGTATGGGAATTCCTAGGCACTTGTAAGCAATAAAATGTAGAAAAAAATAGAAGCAAGGAGAGATTTTTTTCCCTACCTGTGATGCCTAGAAAATCTTTTCATTACAATGGCGTCATGGTTTAACTGAGCACCATGCAGATGCTTGCTTACCTGGGAAAAAAAAGTAAAACATATGTGTTGAGGTAAGAACAGTTTAATAATGAAAATGCATTGCTGTTGCGAGCAACACTACCTGGCAGTCCAGACTGATCTCCCAGCTCACTGACTGCTGAGGGGAATGGATCATTGCATACACGGTATGGATGATGCTCAGTTTCCGCTTTATTGTTTATGTTATGTGCTTATATCTGCTAGCATAAGCACCTCCTCTCACTCTGTCCCATGCCAGCCCTTTCACTTCCTCTTCACCCCTCACGTTACAGTTCGAGATTTTCCGGACACCTAACACAGAAATGAAATAAGATATAAAAATAACAACAGAATAATAGTAATAATAATCTTGAGGATGAAAAGAAATATAATAGAGAAATAAAACCCAAGGGAAAAAATCCAAACCCAAATGATGCACCATGCCATTGTCCACTGACAGATGCCTGAGAAGTGATCTGCCCCTTCCGTCCAACTCCTCCCAGTTTATATACTGAGCATGACATCTTAGAGTATGGAATATCCTTTGGCTAGTTCAAATCAGCTGTGCTGGCCATTCTCTTTCCCAGTTCCTTGTGTACCCTCAGCCTCCTCACTGGCAGGACAGAGTGAGAAGCAGAAAAAGTGTTGACGCTCTGCAAGCATTGCCCAGCAATAACCAAAATATCCCTGTGCTATCAACATTCTTTTCAGCATAAACCAAAACGCAGCCCTGTAAGAGCTACTATGAATTAACTATCCCATCTTAAACCAGGATGGATGATATTAGAGACACAGGAATGTAGGTTTCCTTAAAGAAGATAACTGAATAGGAAATGTTTTGTTTTTCCTTCTCTCAAAAGAGAAATGACTGTTTAAGCAAACAGTGCAATGAACTTTCCTATTCCATTTCAGAAGCAATATGGAGTTGCAACTACTTAAAATACACTTTCTGCGACATAAACCATCATTCTGCTCATGGAGATATTTATAGAGGATATTAGCATAACATTTCTTGATAAATCTGTTGGATTAAAAAGTGATGTGGCTAGCAAATGCAGTTTCCCTTTTAAGCTGTTTGAGCATTTCTGTCATAACAAACATTGTCCCTAAATTGTGGCACCCTTCCTCTCACAAATTTTTGAGTGGTGCTGGAACACACTGATATGACTCCCTTTCATTTCTGACACCGTTATGTCATTTTATAGATTTGCGCTTGACAGCATTTCATTTTGACATTATTATACCATCTCAATTGACTTTCCACACTGAGCACACCAAGAGAGTTTTGTGATGATACTATACTAAGAACAGTTAGAATGCAAAATAACTGCTGAAGAGTAATTATTATGCATGAACATGATAAGATTTTCTTGCTTAAATTTTAATCTGTTGCAAAGTTAGGTATTTTCTTTATTTTAAAAATGTCCAAGAGATTCAAGGGGTAGGTATATCTATCCTGAGGCTGGAGGATCCAGAGCCTGGTGGGTGCACAGCCTGCTATTATGGCTAGCAAAGGTGAGCACAGTGCTCACCAGGAGTCAGGAGTCCGTCCGTCATCTTTGGCCCTTCAGAAGTCAAGCACCTGAATTGGGCAGTGAGGTGCCCAGGTGCCTTAGGTCCCATCACAGACAGCAGAAGGAACCAGAGGGCATTTGATTTGTCAGTGTTAGACCCACCTCTTCAGCTGTGACATAACTTTGTTGGGATGTGGCAGTCCCAGCTGCAAAGGGAGAGAAAACAATTAGCCTCCCTGCCTAACTTTTAGGCAGTTAAAGTTAGGAGAGCCTAGTTGCACCCAGAAGGTTAAAGAAAGATAACTGGAGAAAAATATCATAGTAGAAAACCAACCAAACAAACAAAAAAGCCAAAAACCCCAGCACATCTCTTTTCATGCTTCAAAGCTTGGCTACATAAGCCAAGGTGTGCAGAGGAACCCCAGGTGCCTCTCTGAGGCCTCTGTGATGAGGGGAAATCAGTCTTAATCAAGGAAAGATACTCAAGGTCATGTACAATTACATTAAAAACTAAAGAATATCAAGGTGTTGGCAGCTCCAAATTCAGCAAATATTTTATTTACAAAGCTCTAATTACATCAATCACATTTTCTTTTTAAATTGGAACATTTGTGTTGGCAAGGATATCCAAGGCATGTTTAGAAAGTGAGATAGGGGTCAGTATTTTTACTGTAATTTTAAAATTAGTGATCTTCTCCCTTAGCTGTTGCATTTGGTACAAGTAGAATCAAATATTCCTTCATAATCTTTTGCAGGCATGGGAATTTTCTAGTCTCGGTACTATGTAAGTGCCTTACTAACCTTGATAACATTTTTCCTCAGGTGAAACAAGATAATGAATAGCATTACCTCCCCTGTTAGAGATGGAAAAATGATACAGAGGAAACTTACTGGAGTCCAGACTCAAGTCAGCTCTTTGGGCTTCTATGTCCATTCCACCAGTGTACATGCCACTGTTTCCACTTGTGTGCGGATGTAATCAGGCAGCTAGACAAACAGGGCTTTATTTTCTTCTCCTTCACATTTTGTGTATGTTTGACAGCATTGCACTGTAATGAAGTAGGAGGTTGCCTGAAAATGGTGTGTACCTGAACATAGAAAAGTTCTTGCTGTGCTTTTAGTCAGTTAAATCCTCAGTGAAATATGCCAGTAGGCTTTGGCTGTGTGGGACAGGAAGCAGAGGTGAGAGGAATCAAATGGGGAAGACCTGAAATGGGAGCACAACTTTTTGAGACAGCAGCCGCACGTTTCTTTTTTTATATTTATGGCTCAGCTGACGTAGATCAAAAAAGTTACCTGAGGGCAAATCTAAATTATATTATTCTAATGAAGTCCCAGGTAAATGTGAAATAATGGAAGCATAGCACTGGGAGCTCAGTAGCCTGAGCTCAAACTCAGTTGAGTAGTGCAGAGTTTCCTCTGTGTGCTTCAGAGAGCAAGCAGCAATAGGATGTATGACACGAGTGTGGTGTTGTGTGTAGGAAATAGGTATATCATCTAGGTCACATGAATAGCGTTATGCTTATATTTTGTCATGCAATTTTTTGTAATAAGAGTTGACAGTGGAATATTACTGAAGGCAAGTTCTGTACTGTGAATAGCTCCTATATTTGCAAGCGAGTTTACCTGTAAAACAGCAGGTGATGCTGCTCTGATCCTTAAACATGCCTCACCTGTCTTAGAGACCAGAGGAAACTGCTGCAGTACTTATGGGCCTCCTCTTGGCATCCTTCTGCTCATCCTGTGGAAAGGTTTAGTGTCTAGATAGCCAAAAGAGTCGTCAGGTACAGGATCTCTCTGCCTACAGCATATATCTTTGAGCAGCTTCATCAGGGAAAGACATCCTTGCCAATAGCAGTGAGCTGAAGGTGATGATCTTTAAAAGTCCCTTCCAACCCAAATCCTTCTGTGATTCCTCCCTGTGCAAAAGTCTCCCATGCCAGAAAGCAGCTTTGGTGTTCCTGTGAGTGACCGAGAGGGTGAACCTTTTTCCTTGTAGCACCCAGAGGCATTGCAAGGGAAGAACATCATTTATCACAGCATCATCTCAGGTTATTCCTGAATGCTCTCTCTCCACTTGAGTGTAGAGACACTCATGAGATGGAGCTTGTCCTTTCGTATCCAAGTCCATGTCTTTCCATTGCCTCACCCCAACACAGATGTGCTGCGCCCAGCCTCCAGAAAACCTGATTCATGGCTTCATCCACAGCCCACTGCCAGCGAGCAAAAGATTTCCATTGACTTCACTCAGTTTTGTGGCCCTCTCCTGGGACTTAAAGTACACTGCAAAAGGCCAGCTCTCTGCTGAATCTGTCACGGGTCTCCCGTGTTGTTAGAGCCAGCAGAGCCTCACCGGTTTCTGCCAGTGAAGAATTTGGCCTTACATGCTATTTCTGATACAGATGTTGCAAGCTGACTTCACCCTTTGTTCATCTTGTTCTTCTTTAGCTTGGGAAATGAACTGTAATGGAGAATGTAGCTTTTTAGATATCCAAGCCTGTTTACATTCATTAAATTCATGGAATGATGGTTAAAATAAAACCTAAAATGATGTCTCCAGAGTTTTTGCTGTTAAAAAGTTCGTCAGACTTTCTGGAAAGCGCTACCTCTCAAATGACTGCCAAGAGTTTGCTCCTCTATTGCTACCATATTTTGACCTTAACTGGAACTTTCTAATTACATCACAAATATTATTGTATAATGCAAATTAGCAAGCTGTTAACATAGTCCATGGTTGAAAAATAATGGCTGCAGCCACTTTTTACTACACTCTGAAGGTTTAACATTTCTGAAGCATAAATACTCAGTTCTGCCTCTTTGAATATTGAAGAGTAGATTACCTCACAGCAAAGCGAGCTAGTGACTTAAAGCTAATACATGCAACATTATTTCTGTCATCTTCTGTTGGCATATTTTGTAATTATTTATTAACAATGATTTGTGTTCTGTTGAGTAAGCTGTGTTTGTATAACAACATTGGCACTATATTAGCTGAGACCAAGGGTATTCTGGCTAGTAAGTCACAGCTATCAAATACTTGGAACTTAATTTTCACTCTCTTCTGGCAAGCATCTTTAACAAATAATTTGCTGCAGGGTAGAAAAAGTCCTAAATAGTCAACAGCATTGTTTCCAGGACTGGATAGGCATTTGCAGCCAGATGAATGTTTGATGTGCTCTTGCAGTGGGAACACAATGACATCTACTGGCCAACGCAGATGGCTATAGGATTACATGCAGAAAACAGTGCAGAATTGAGTTGGAGGAGGGGGGAAATGTCATTGTTCTGAGAGGCAGAAGGATAAATCACAAGAGCATCCACAGATATCTCAAGTGATCCAATAGAAATTGCAAACCAGAAAATGTAAGGTATTTTACTTATGTACCACCTGTTTATTGTTGGTTGAAAACCAACCAAGCAAGAAAACCACTGGCCAAATCCAGTGCAAATCTTCAGCAGTTGCTGTCAGATAAAGAAAGAAGTTAAAGCACCTTACACTTGGTGTAACCAGCTGGAATGCACAAATAAGATCTAGACCACACAATTGTGCCTCCTCTGTTCTTGAAAAAGAGATATATTTAAGCAGGGGCTTCTGATACTCTAAAATGACAGAGTCTTGATTTCTGCACTGCACTACTGTTAGTGCATTTTTCTCTTGTCATGATGCAATCCCTGTAAGTCTTGTGTGGAAAATTATACCTAATCAACCCCAAACATACAGTGCTTCAGCAATAAGGTATTTCTTTTGCAAACAGTGTTATTAAAAATAAGTAAAGGAGATGATCAAAATGTATCTAGTTTTGAAAATGTGAAAGCTGAGGACAGCAAAGAGAAGTTTCCTACTAGATCACACTTCTTATGTTCAAAGTGTATAATTCTGAAATTCCTTGCCTTCCATCAGCTCTGCTCCTACAATTTTTAGTTCTGTTACCTCAATAAGATGATGCAGTTCAGCAGAACCAGCACCTCTGAGAATCATCATACTTGCTTTCTAAAATGGATAGACTGAAAATATACTCAGTGAGTGGCATTGGGTTGGAAATGTTAACACAGCTATGGTATGGGCCTAGCATCCAGAAGAGGAATATGTTGTGCTGAAAAGAAGGCTTTGGTTCCAATTCATGGCAGAAAATCAATCCAGAAATGAGGGATACAGCATGGACTAGATCCAGGCTTTTAGGTGGTGAGAAGAAAATATAGGCTGCCAAAAAAGAGTCAATATTGTGCATGAAAGCAAGAGCAGCAAATATGAGCAATGTGTTGATCTAAAGTTCTGCATGAAAGGCAGTCACTTTAATCCATGGAGCACCGAGTACTGTTGTGCATTGATTTTAGGGGGAGGCAAGAGTGTGCTCAAAGTGAAGCATCATCTTGTAGGTTTGATTTGTAAATGAGCAGTTCAAAGCTTTATATAATTTTGTGTTACTCTCTCATTTATATTTCATCTCTTAGAAAGCAGAAGAGAGAGTGTGAGCAAAGGGATAGACATTTGTCGCTAATGCCACAATCCCACTATGCAACAATGGGCTTCTCACAGTGCTGTATTTGAGGAAGAAAAAGCAAAAAGGTGAGAGGGAGGAGACTGAAGAAGAAAAGGTGAAACACAGAAAAGAAAAAAATGATAAGGTGTTACTAGTTTAGTCTGTGATTATTATAAAGATCTAAAAATGGTCTTCCTCATAGCAGTAAAACAGAAATTTGCAATAAAAATCATCTGACAACCAAAGTACTCCAGACTGTTCTTACCAGACCATATACAGGAGATGTATACTTCTGTACATTGGATTTAGACATCACTTGCAGGGAATGCAGGGATGCTAGCAATGGGGCAACCATGGTCTGGATTTTCCTCAAATAATTTCATAATTGGCATTTGGTTGCTGACTGACAGCATTCAGTAAGCAGAACAAAACAGGAATGTGTGTATCTGAATGGCTATATTGAATTGAGAAAAAAAACTCAGGAGCAAGAAAATGTCTTCCATATTTTCTGATAGGTGTGACTTCTTTAAACAGAGATATTATAGCATATGAAATTCCATGTTAAACACAGTGATACCTAATAATGAAAAAAAAAATAAGCCAGATGCAGATTTCTGGGCTGCTGTCCTACATCACCACAACATCCACAACTACTGCAAGTGGTCACATATGTTAGTGTTTTTCTTACTACAGTGATTACCTGAGATGTGGTCTGGAAACTGTGTGACACTAGTGCCCCTGTTTAGTGCTAATATAAACCTTACACCCTGTATGCTGGCAGGTGAGTGCACATGTTCAAAGGTGTGTTCCACAATAATTCTGGGTAATAATCAAACACTCTATGGAGTCCACCCAGTTATTCTCTTCCCTCATTTGATTTTTACCTACGTCTAATGAACTTGGTTGCACAGGAACAGTTAAAAAATATTTGTTCAGATAATAAAATATGGTTTGGTTGGTTTTTTTTTCATCCAATATTGAAAAAGCTGCAGAATCTCTTGACCGGTAAGAAGACAGTCAGTAATTTTTGCTGCTCCTCTAAAAAACATTGCATTTCCTGGGTTATTTGTTTAAAAAGACACTGTAATGTCAAACTGGGGCCTAAAGATAGTAATTGTAAACACATTTTTTTATTTAACAAACCAAAGACTTAGGGAGCTATTTCTATGTTTATATTTTCCACTGGATACAGGGGATTTTGGTTTATCTTCATTACAAATAAACATTTTCCACTCAGTGAATGTAGGATGATGATGAAAAAAGAGCAACTAGACCCCTTAAGATCCCCTTCGTCAGGGGATGCCTTTCCTCAGGCACCTGATCCTGGTGTTTTTACCTTCTCCCACCCTGAGCGACTCGAGGTGGGTAGGGAATGTGGATTTCAGTCAGTTGTTTCCTGATAGCTCCTTCCGCTTGTCTCACCTCCAAGGTGGATGCCTCAGTGGTCCTCCCTGCTCCAGCGTGGAGTCCCTCAAAGGCCAGACAGCCTTGCACAGGCCACTCCAACTCCATCCCAAGGGCTACAGCTCCTTCTCGCTTCCTCTGGGTTAAAGTCTGCAACACTTACCTCCTCTGACACAGGGTACTTGCAGAGCTGCTGGCAACCATTAGCCTTCCTGTTGCCTTCCATGCGTCGCAGAGGGACGGTCGGCACTCTCACTGTGTGCTGCAGAGGGGTCTCTGGTCTGGTGCTCTTCCTCTTCCTCCTTCTCTGACTGCAGGGTCCATGTAGTGGCCTCCATCTTGCCCTACTCTTCTACCTCCGGCTATGCACTTTGAGACATCCTGGAGGAATCTGCTTGTTGGAGCACACAGCCTATGCCATCTTTAGGACCCTTAGTTCAGATGCTAAAGTGATAACTATGCTGTTTCCAGCCTTACAGCAAGTCTTTTCAAGACCAAAGACAGAACTCCTCTGGGACATGCAAAACTGAATGCAGGAACTTGTCAGGTGAGGGGGGAGGCCTTGAGAGGGAGGTGAAGATGCTGAAGCTGGTCTGCTCTTGCTTTGACCTCTTGATGGCTCTGGGTAAATCTCTTCATTTTATTTAGGAAGCAGGCAAAAAGGAGACACTTACCCACTGAGGAAGAGATTATTACTAGGTAGCCATAGTGGCTTTGCCTGGGCCAGGTTTTTGGTAGCATGGAGGCTAAATGGGTGGCTTCTTTAAATAAAGATCTGCCAGAAACTTCCCCTGTAGTTGACAGGGCTAATGCAAATCAATTCAGAGATGGACCTCATGCCTGGCCCAGGCCTGGCCAATTAGTGACTGAGGTAACACCTCTGTGAATAATGTAGTTGAGAAAGGGAAGAAATTGCTGCACAGTTGCTAAACTGCAGCAGCAACAGGGAGTGAAGATGTGAAAACATCTCTGCAGATACCAAGGTCAGTGGAGGAGAGGATGGAGGGTGCTGAGGCCCTGAAAAAAAGACTCCCATGTGATCTGTGGTGAGGACCATGGTGAAGCAGGTTGTCCCCCTGGGAAGCAGAGATCCACTCGCAGCCTGTGGAGGACCCCACGTCTGATCAGGTGGATGCCTGAAGGAGGCTGTGACTCTGTGAGAAGCCCACCCTGGAGCAAGTTTCTGGCAGGACCTGGGAGCCTGTAGGGAGAGGAGTCCATGAGCAGGTTTGCTGTCAGGACTTGTGATCCTGTGAGCGACTCAGACTGGAGCAATTGGTACCTGAAGGACTGTTCTCCTGGTGTGTGACCTAGTTTGGGGCAAGGTGTGAGGAGCTGCCCCAGTGGGAGGCCCCATGCCAGAGCAGTTCATGAGGAACTGTAGCCCACGGGAAGAATCCACGCTGGAGATGTTCATGAGGGACTGTCTCCCATGGGAGGGACCCCATACTTTAGCAGTGGGAAGTGTGAGGAGACCCTGAAAAGAAGAAGCGGCCACGTACATCTGTAATAAACTGACCTTAACCCCTATCCCCTGCACTGCTGTGGGGGAAGGAAGGAAAGTCCAGGAGGAAGGAGGGGTGGGGGCAGGTGTTTTAAGATTCAATTTTATTTCTCATCTCCCTGTTCACATAGTTTATTAATAAATCAAACATTTTTCTCTCTAAGTTGAGTCTGTTTTTCCTGTTGACACTAATGGCTGAGCAATCTTCCTGTCCTTATCTGACACACAAACTGCTTGTTACATTTCTCTGTCCCCTGTCCAGTTTAGGAGGAGGAGTGATATTACGATTTGGTAGCACCTGGCACCCAGCTGGGGCTAAACCACCACAGTAGCAAATAAACAAACTGTGGAATGGATACACAGCACAGCCATGCCAATTATTCTTAGCAGCTTTTAGTCCTCATCTCCTTTTAAACGCACTGTTTTGCCCTGTGACAGCACTTGTCTGCTTTCTGCTAGTCTTGCACTGTGACATAATGCTGAAATTTGAAATATCACCATCTGAAGGTGAGATGGATGGAATATAAAACTTTTTTTTTGCTTCATGAGCAAACAAAACGAGCCACCTTTGACCCTCTCCCATCCCTCTCTGCCCTGAAAAGACCAAGCAAGGAACAGAATGAAATGTATATAATAAAATATCCTTAAACTTATAAGCATCTCCCAGTAGGTGGTGTTAAAATTACTTTTAAACGTTCTAGCGTATCTTCAGATCTCTTTGATTCTTTTGAGGTTATATGGGTGGTTACTGGCAGAATTCTACAAATACAACCTTCACAGCTCAGCAATCCTCGGATCCAGATTTGGAGCTCAATGTGGGTGGCATAGGAGTAAATGCCAATAAGAAGGCTAGGACAGGGTTGTTACAGAAACAAAATGGCTCAGTACAGAACCTTTGCAGCTGCAATTAAAGAGCTAGAGGAATATTTTGTAACTACTGAAGTGTAAGGGGGAAACCTCATTTTTTTGTAATGCTGTTTTATATTTCCTCTTTAATTAATGTTTTAATTTTGCCTTAAGACATATTTCTGTTACTCAATGTCAGTGAAACAATCAGTATCTTTCCTTTTTTGGTTTTTTGGTTTGTTTGTTTGTTTTCTCCCGGGGCATTTGCAACTCTGTAGTTGGAACATCTTTCAGTTTATTTCAGGGTTAAGACTTCAAATCTCAATAACTGCATGTTCCCTTTGCTGAGAGAGCCTGTACAGTGTATGTAGAAAGATTTTACTAAACTTTCCATGGAATTTACTTTGATTTTGTTCAGGTAACATGACATGATGATGAAGTGTCATCCCAAAAGTTTTTAGTTAAAGCCATCACACTGACACATTGTGAATTAATACAAAGTTGTGCAAATCTCAAAAACGATATGAGCTATTGGCTGAAGGAATGAATTGAGACCTAGAAATGTCTTAAGTTATTGTCCCGTCTCTGCCACAGTCTTACTGAATGCTGTCTTTACAGGATGTCTCAGTTTTCAAGTTTTTCATCTGTTGAATGGTAATGTGGTATGCACAGCCAATCTGGATGTAGCTGTAGACACATTTTGAAATACAAACATGCAAAGCAATTGGTGAGTGTCAAGTACATATATGCAAGGTACAGTTTATGTTGTGAGAAGACCTGAAATGAGTTACAGAAGGAAAAAAAACCCCACAAAGTCACCATACTAAAATTCTTGAAAAATACAGTTACAAAGTAAACTAAGGACATATGGGTTTGGTACATTACTTCAGACTGCTACAATGAGAAAACAGTTTTGTGTGCACTTGTGCATGTGTGTGTGTGCATGGGCATACATATGTAGGCTTGGAGAGGCATGTGGATGTTTGTATATATGTTCATATAAAAATAGGTATACATATATATATATGCACACACTACTAGTGTGGCCTATCTGAGGTATAACTATTTGTTTTCTTGTACAACAGCACATGTATCATATAGACAATAGCTGCGCAGGAATTGAAAGCATTTACTGTCAGCAAGAAAAGTGATTTGTGTTCCAGAATCAGAAAAGTAATTTTTGAGTTGGTGATACTAATTTTCTTTTTCTTGCTTCCTTTTTTTCCCCCCTAATCAATCAGTAGTGTTAAATATTTCTAAACCATCTATTTTCCAAATGTCAGTAATGTCATTTGGTAAGCTGATGAGTTGAGCCCAGGATCAGGTTGATATATATACATATTTCATGAGATTCATGCCTTCAGATTTTTCTGAGCTCTTAGTGAGAAAATGAGAATAAAAAAAAAATTCTATAAGCAGTTCCACAGGGAGTGAAGAATGACACCAAATTTGCACTGTGAACTGTCCTGCAATCATTGTCATGACTAAGTTTTCAAGATATCATATCTCAGTGGATTTCAGAGCATATTAAATGCAGCTTTCCCATGAACTTGTATTTCATTTTTGAGTGACCTTTTTTCAGAGTGTTTCCTAGGGAAACAAATCTTCTGTGAGTGTTTACTTCTCTGTTTACCTCCCCACTTGTCCTCTCCCTGTGAACCTGGTGCCTGGTTTCACCAAGGACAGCAAAGCAGATCACACAAATGAGGATGTAACAAGTTTCAGGAGCAGCACAGGAGGGAGACAGGCCCTTGAGGTGCTTTCCCACTTGCCTGAGCTCTAGCAGATGCTAATGTATTAATAAACTCTCAAAAAAAAAAATCTGTGTAACAGGCAAACCTTGAAGACACTTCACAGTGTAAAATCTTCAATTAAAGCAGGAAAACAACTGTAAGAGACAGATCTAAAAACAAATTTCCCATGCTCATTGAACTATTGACTTGGTGTAGCATTTTTGAATCTCAAAACTAGTTTCCTTTCTATGTAAGAAAATGGTATTCTGCTCTGCTCTACTCTGCCCTGAAGGCTGGCTGCCCTGAAGGCTGGCTGTGTCTCCTGGATTACCAACAGAAGGGGAGTGGAGGAAGATCTGACTGGTCCCTTCTACCTTCTGTGAGTAAAATCCTGGGGATAAAGCAACCTCATTGCCCTTGTGCTGAGGCATCAGGAGCCAGCAAGGAGAACACCTCTCTTCAGAGGAAAGGAATATGAGCATTTTAATTGCGTCTTGCCAACTAGTAGATCCTGAAATCAGAAATTTATATCTACCTCTCAAATGCCTGATACGATTGTAATTCTCAATTGCCATTTACTTGATATTGCCAAAATGTTTCCACATAGTTGCTTCCAATTTTAACATGAGCTAAAAAGACAGGTTGCTATTTTCAGTGCTGAAGTCTTCTTTAAAATAGTTTTAGTAAAGGAAGAAATTGTTTACATTGAAATATCTTTAGCCCTTTGTACAAAGTAAACAAATAGTGAAAAATGTTTCTCAGTTTTAAAATGTTTTAAAGGTAGATTACATGGAAAACTGTGGAAAAATTATACTACAAGGATCAGAAGTTTAATTTTGAAACCTGATGTTTAGTGCTATTAGCCATGATATGTTCAAGGAAAGGAAACTAATTTAATAACTGTTTTGAGTGTGTGCATATAAAGAACTTTACAAATATGTCTGTCTTCTAGCAAGATGCTGGGCTATATTAGCATGTACTTCATGTGTCTCTTTTCATCCTTAATTTTTGCTTTCTTAGGGGATTTTTTTTTCTCTCCTAAATAATAGTCTATTTCAAGAGTGGAATTTAAATCGGACTTTCACATTTTAGGCCTGTGGGACTCACACTGCATCTTACAGAATACTGTAGTTCCCAGCCCCTTGAAAGACTTGAGCTAGACAAGTGAGGAAGGTGGACTGTAGGCAACTTGGATTAGGTAATAGAGAAGGATGAGTCCTCTTTGCACCTTTCCTGGTCAGCAGGATACTCTTTTAATCAGCAATGGACAACTGCTCTTGCAGAAGATGCCCACATGCCTGCAAAATGCCCCTAGTTCTTGAAGGGTGTATGAATTACACAGTTAGTAATGCCTGAAGCTGTCATGTGCTGCTTCACATACATGAACCCTAACTGTACTTCTTGTCTGAAGTACATGATTATGTCGATGGTTCTTGACTTTGAATAGGGACTTCAATATGAAATGTAATCTTAGTAAGCCACTCCATGAATGAAAATTTCCAAGGATGCCTTACTTTATTATTAAACTACTTCTTGTTAAAACTCTCAAGGCTTTTTTTTTTGGATAGACAGACCATCTCTGTGCTTGAATCCAGACCATCTCTGTGTGCTTGAATATACTAGTACATAGTCTGTGTTTGTGGTATGCTTTATTGTCCTCCAATTTGATTTGTGTTTGCTAATTGTTTAGTTAACAAGCCTGGCATTTTTGTCACATTATAGTTGCACCAAATTATTTTTTCCCCCTTGGTATTTAAATCATGATGACTCAAGGGAACCAGGACTGATTATTTATCAAAGAAAACAATCTGAGCAAAGTCTCTTATTTCTTGTGAAAGGGGGTAAGAAATCTTTCAGATTTTACTGTTAAAAACTTAAAAAAAACTATAAAAGAATCTTAATTTTACAGGGCATTCAAACATTGCCATACTTCCTTAATATTAGATTCTGTTTTGTGGATTTTAGGAAGAACTCAGATCTCAATGCAGGACCAAAGTATAAAAACATAATTATTCCTGATTTCTTTCATGGGCATGGGTGAAACATTTAAGCTGAATCTCTTTCTCTTTTTTTTTTCTGTCTTTTCCAAAATGAATGTGGAATGTGTTAGTGATCCCCGTGATATTTTAGGACAAAAAGCTATAGTCTGCCACAGTTAGAGGAACTGTGGCTTAGAATAATAGTACCTTGTGGAAAGCACAGGTCAGCTTTAGACTGTGGTAGAAGCAGTTTGCTCTAAAATTAAGGATATTCTGGTTCCTGTTGAAATTACTTGTTCTTCATTTGCAGACGTTAAAATTTGATTTAATACTTAGAATTTTAAGGTGTACAGCAAATTACAATTTTCATTTGCTTTCTGGGCCTTTTGAATTTTTCAGTTCAGTTGATTGCTCATGGTGAAGCACTCTAGAAAGCTTTTCAACATCTGTTACAGTGAGTCATTGTAAGAATTTATTTAAGAGATCCATGAAGTGAAGAGTTTTAATTAAATGGCAAACATATATTTTGTCTTTCATGGTTTACAAAATGAGATCTTGTATAACTGTGGGGTATTTTTCACTAGTTCCACTGCTGACTGCTAGTGAAAAGAAATTTTATAGGCAGCACTAGCAGTGTCATTCTGGTTCATGGGCAATGCAGTAGTAGGATTGCCACTGTAGCTGAAAGAAGTTGCATTGTTAAGAAAAAACATTATCACCCTATCAGTTAACAAGCAAGTGAAAGGTTCATTGTGACTAATGTGAACTGTGACTTTCCTTTTTTTTTTTTTAAAAAAAATTTTTAACACTTAATAAGTAGTGGATAGGATTTTTGTGGAGTGCCCATCTGCCAGCAGATGACATTCCTCAGCAGCAGACTTGTTTCCCATACTTGACCAGATGGAGAAAAGCAGTTTTGGTAGACAATGTTTTAGAAAAGGATCACAGTTTGCCTGGGATTGGCTTTTCCTAAATAAGAACAACCTATGTCATAAACAATTAAACATTTATGGTTTACAATGGAGCTGTTTAAAGTTTTGTTTCATGCTGGTGCATTAAACCCCAGGGTTGTAAAAATGGCAGTACATAGAGTAATATACCTTTGTTCTTCAAAATTTTGTTGTAGAGCAGTATTTTCATTGAGTAGAGGTGTCCTGGTTTGGGCTAGGATAAGGTTAACATCACTGAGGCAGTAGGAAGAGGTACAGCATGGGCAGCTGACCCAGGCTGGCCAACAGGTATTCGATACCATACTTAACGTCACGCTCAGTACATACAGGCTCCCGCTGGTCGGGGGCGGGGTGGCCACGCGAGG
The DNA here is from genome assembly GCA_013401255.1 of Urocolius indicus. Taxonomy (NCBI): domain Eukaryota; kingdom Metazoa; phylum Chordata; class Aves; order Coliiformes; family Coliidae; genus Urocolius; species Urocolius indicus. Next base: position 40,863 of record WBNH01012497.1, read on the forward strand.
AGCTAGTTGAGGGGGCGGCGCTGCGGCAGCGCGGGGTTGTCCGGCCGTCGGTCGGAAGCTGTCGCGTCAGGCCCCGGGTGGTGAGCAGCTGCGACACGCACCATTCCTTTTGTATATTCCCTGATTTACTGTTATAACTGTTGTTTGTTTTTTTTTTTTTTTTTTTTTTCCCTGAACTTGTTTCTTCTTATTGTTGTTCTATTAAACTGCTCTTATTTCAACCTATGCGGGTTTTTTCCCTTTCTCTCCGGTTCCCCCCTCTGCTTCCCCTGGGAGTGGGAGGAGTGAGCGAGCACCCTCGTGGCTCTTTTTCCCCGACTGGACAAAACCACAAGAGGATAACCTAGAAATCTTTTAGGACCTGGGAAACTTCATTATTGAAGGATTTTGGGTGGTGGAAAGGTGTGATGAAGAGTATGGCTTAGAAACCCAAGTCTCAATGACTGCAATAGAACAAGTCCTTAAAAAAACCTTTAGGTATATTGGAAAACAGCTGGCCAAGTTGTATGTGCATCTGCCAAGAAAGAACTAAGAAGCCATGCAGTGAAAATAGATAAGGGATTCCTGGGGAAGAATAGTCTGTTGTTTGTCATTCCTAAATTTTGCAAAGATACTGTCCTGTGATTAGATGTCCCAGGACATGAATAATGACATATTGCTATCTCCAAACTTTAAACAACCATCTTTTTAACAGCTAATGTTTTGCATCTGGGACATCTGCTGTAGAAGACTATTTTGATAATTTGTAAATATGGTTGAGCCAGTAGACTGACTGAGGTGATAGATGCTGCCTTTCCAGCCCTAACACCTCCCACCCAGTCTGCCAGTCAGGGAAGGCTTCCATGTATGGCTAATGAGGTGTTGATTTTTCACGCACATACACCTCTGTGTCTTGTTCTAAAGGGCTTAGTTTTATATTGCTGGTAAGACAAGATCTGTTAACTACATTCTCAAATGGACAGTAGCATGTTCATGTATAAGAGTATTTGGTTAAGGAAAAGGAGTCTGAATTTTACAGTTGAAGAACTTCAGCATTTACCTGTTTGCATTGAAGGAAACCTTTGTATTAATTCTGCTTGATGACATAATTGCTATATCCCATCTTTGTCAGGTGGTGTACTCTGCTACCTGCAGTCTTCACAAGTTCAGTGGTAAGATTTCAGAGAAAAAATATCCCAATACAAAACCTGCACATCACAGAGGAGATACTAAGCCAAAACCAAAACCATGTGAAATAAGCATTTGTCATGGGATTACACCTCTTACATAATATGGTGGGATCTGTTAATTTGACTCTTTGGCCCCAGCACTGCCAGGCTAAAGCTGTGTCTGCACTGCTGAATTGGATGTGTCTGGATCTGCCTTGCACCTGGCAGTGGAACAGCCTGTGTTAACGCTTTTAATCTCTTACCCCTCAAAGCAGGGTGGCCACATCCGAACTGCCTGCTGGGAGCAGCCCCCAATCTGTGCCAGCTCACTGTCTGGGCCTGGGAGTTGTTTTGGAGAAAGCTAGTTAACCAAAACCTTTTCTAGGGACTGTGTCACCAAGCTCCCAGGGTGAGTAGTTGAGGTCTGGCACCTTCTCAGTGTTTGGTGGCACTCTTTTAAGTCATTACTGCTCTATTTCCTCTGTTGTCAAATGCAGGTGCTGCTTTTTTTTTTTTTTTTTTTTTTTTTTTTCCCCTGGATGCTTTCTTTCCTCCATTATCATATTCTCATCAACTATTAGATTTATCTAGCTTTCTCCAAATCAAGAGTCATCATCTCTGGAACCAGTGTGCAAATCTGAGCTGTTCTAAAAAACAAGTTCAGAGCTCTCTGATGCTGTTCTGTTGCTGATCTGGTAAAGGGAGGGGGAAGTCTCAAGTCTTTTACAAAGCTGCGTGTTAAATCTGGGCTCTATGTCTGTACAGTAGGAATTGTGAATTTTCTGCTCTGTGTAGTGGAAAATATATTCCTGAGAGAAAAAGGAAGCAAAAAATAAAACCCCAACCCTTGCTGTCTTTCTAGTCAGGAGGGATTGCCAGACATGTGTCTTGTTACTCTGCATCCTAGATCTGAAAAATGTTACTTGGATACAACTGTTTCTTTAAAATTTAATTTTTGATTTGATTCAATGAGAGCTGTTCACTGGTATTAACCCTGTCAGTGTCCTCTTGAGAACATACTTCAGCTGTTGTTCATACTTGCTCTTTGCATTGCTGCAGCAAGTAAGCAGGCTTTCTCATCATTCGCTTTTGCCGACCCACTTCTGAAATGTCATTAAACTCTCATTGGGCCACAGCAGATGAAACTGTGACAATGTGAAAGTCATTGAGTGCAATTTCTGTTAGAGGGTGTTGTGTGGGTGAGGAGCCTGAAAAGGCATGATTAAACTTGGTTGGGTACTGATGGATATAAAGCAACTCTTGAGTTTCCTGGAATATTGTGTAAGATGACTCTAGTCATCTTACACAATATTCCAAGGACAAGCAGATAGAAAATATACTTTGTTTCTTGTTGGGCAATGCCAGTTTGTAGATTAAGGCATTTCTAATTTATGCTTTGTTGTTGTTCAGCTTAATTTGGTGAATTGGTATCTTTTAGACATACTGCTTTTAAAGTTTGATCAGATGTTTTTGTGTGCTTTGGCAAAATGTGTTTGTTGAATGTATTGTGTTTCAAGTGGTAAGGAGGTTTTGTTCTTTTTATCACTTGTATATTAATAAAGCTTCAATGGCTGATTGATATAGGGAGGAAAATAATAAGTGCAGCCTGTGTTTCTTTTCTGTGAAATAGCTGTCACTGAAGTTTTGTGTTATGATGGCATGGGATGGAAACTAGCATTCAGTAAAAGCTCATGTTCTGATATAAACTGTTACAAGTTTGAATGATGGAAATATTCTATTACATATTTCTTAAGTAGGGGAACTTGTCTGTCAGTGAAATTTGTAGTTGGTGTAATTGTTTTTGTTAGGGAGAAAAGAATGTTATAGTATGATGTATTCAACATTGGAGCATTTAAAAACATTAAAATGTAACTTAGACTGATCTTGGCTTTTAAATGAGTAATAAAACAGAGGCAGTCTGGAAGACCTCAGTTGGAAGGGGCCTCTGGAGCCCCCTACTCAGAGCAGGACCATCTTAGGTCAGGTTTTACGTAGCCTCATTTGATCACAAATCCTCGTGATTTCTACTGTTTGGTGTAGAGGATGCAGAGAAAAGATTTGACATACAGTATAATTTTCAAATGTTAGCTGAGAAAATTCCCAAAGTTTCTGGTGTACAAGAAAAACTCTTCATAGTGCTAAAAGTCAGAAAGCTGTAATTTAAATCAACATTTACAACTAAATGGTACTGAGGTACAAATGCTAACAGAATAGTCTGAAAGTACATGGTCACTGACACACATGACAGGACATCTAATTGTTTGTGTCAGTCCGAGAACAATATGTCCTGAAGAATTCATAATCATACTGTATTGGGTTTTGCCTAGTAACATGTTCAGTTTATATATAAATGTAACTATGTAGGTTTGATGTTGGCTGTGTGTTTACATTTCAACAATATATTTGATATTTGGTTTTGGTTTAGTTTATCTGATTTTATATTATTTAAGACACAAGTCAATCGTATAAATAACATTTGTGGTTGAAATAAAGGTTAATGTTCTTGACAGTATGAACTGTAACTATGATGGAAAGACTTGTATGGCAATTAGGAAGGGCTTAGAAACCTGTATTATACTGGTGTGAATGCTATCTACATAATTATTGTTTTTATTTAATTGTTTTTATTGGATTGTTTGCACATTTGTTTGCACAAATATACACTTTAAATGCAGAGTAACAAGTATAGGTAGGAATAAATTATGCATACGAGTTGGTATAGATTTTTCTTTAGAAACTTAATTCCATGGTATCCAAAAGACTTAGTTCCACTTGTTCATGGCATTACAATTTTAGAATGCTAACTGCTTCTATTTAGTAGTCTAGCAGAAAGCCTGTGACTCTGTTATTGATTTAATTGCAGTGTGAATGAGCACTTCAGATTTATTTTATTTGGCATTGTCTCTTTTTTTTCACCTTCAGATGTTCAATTCTAGGTGTGCAAGTTGAAATTCTCAGGACTCCTTGTACTATTTAGCAAACCCCGTTTGTTGATTAAAACTTTTGGTACAGTGATGCATCTGTGACTGGCAAGTTACCAAGTTACTTGCCAAAGGTTTCCTTCTTCCTGAGTAGTGGGACTTTTTGTTTGTTTTCATTTGTGATTAGATTGCTTGTAGGCAGTGTTTTTGAGGGAAGACAGGATCCTAAATATACTTCTAGTAGGTTTTGACAGCAATTGTGGCAAAACTTTCCCAGGGAAATTCTCCGCCCACCTCATGAAATAAAGGATCATTAAGCTGGGTTCTGCAAAGGAAGATGTTTTGCAAAGCTGTTATTTGTTAAATCATTGATATAGTAGATATAACAAGCAGTTCAATGAAGATAGATCTGTTGTATTTTTTTCACCAATAACTACGGTGAAATACAAATGATCCCATTGCTTCTCCCCCCTTCCTTCCCCATTCATGTATGGTCTTATTTTCAATTAATTCTCTTTCAAGAAATTAAAAATATACATTGGAATATTATGTTTTAACACAGAGCACCCAGTGAGATGGGAGGAAAAAAGATAACCAAGGATGTTGTGGATTGAGACAAGGGCAGGGAGGGCTTGCTGCCAATTACAGTTCTGGGCAAAACAGACTCATCTGCTCCACTTAGAAAGGAAACTAGGAAAATTTATTCTACTACCTACAAGAAAGTGAACAGACAGAAAGCAAAACCAGAGCAGGATGATGAGAAAAACTACCACCAGCACTTTAAGATCTCCTTCCCTCACCCCTCCTTTCTTCCCAGGCTCAGCTCACTGCTCCCCAATATCTCTACTTCCTCCTGTCTCAACGACTCAGAGGGAGGTAGGGAATGGGAGATGTGGTCAATCTCTCACAGATGGTCTCTGCAGCTTCCCTCTTCTCAGAGGAGGACGACTTCACATTCTTCCCCTGCTCCAATACAGAGTCCCTCCCATTGGATACAGTCCTTATCAAACCTCTCTGGTGTGGGTTCTTCCCAGCAGCTACAGCTTCTGCTCACAAACTCCTCTGTGGCATTCTGGGCATTCTGGGCACCTTCTGCTGCAACGCTGCCCTCCCACAAATTCATGGTCTCCTCTACACATGGTCACTATCCCTGGCATGGGGTCCTCTATGAACTGCTAACAAATCTTAGCGTCACCACTCGTCTCCACCAGATGCAGTGAGACAGTTGGCATTTCCTCACAGGATGCAGGGGGGGTCTCTGTTCCAGCACACTTCTTCCTCTCTTCTCTCCCTGACCTGGGGGTCCACGTGGTTGCTTCTCTCTCCAACTCCTCCCACCACTGCCAACTGGAAAAGAAGGAAGAACAGAAAGAGAAAAACCCTTCTCTTCTGGCTTCTTCTTCTTCTTCTTCTTAAAAAAATGATTATGAAGGTGCCCCATAGGCTCAACCCCAGAAGTGAGCCTGACTCAGAGCCAGGGAAAGTTTCAAGCAACTTCTTACAGAAGCCATTTTTCCAGCCTCTTCCTCATTACCGGAAATGGAACCACACAAACTCATGACTGAAGTGCTTTCAGATTACTTGTCTCTACAACTTGATTAAATTTTGAAGCTTGTTCATGTCCTGGTTTGAGCTAGGATAGGGTTAATTCCCGTGAGGAACCAGGAAAAGGTACAGCCTGAGCAGCTGCCNATTAGATGAGTGATTTTTTCTTTATACTTTTGTACTTAATCCCTCCTGTTTTTTGTGTCAACCTAGCCCATGCTTGCTGTATTGTGACACACTATAAAAATAGTCTTAAATGTCAGAGGACTTTGGATAAAGGGATAAAAAGTGACTTGTAGATGATCACAGAAATGTTTGAGTTTTTAATATTTGAGGTCTCGGAGGTAGTTAGTAGAGATACATGCCACATTATAGCAGCTCTTAAACATACTGATGACACATTTGCTTTCTTCACTTATGTGGCTACTAGCCAATCTGTGGATACTTCTCAATAGTTCAGAGATTCTGTAAAAATCTGCACGTTAAAAACCCTAGGTAAGCTACAGAAATTTGTAGGCTTTATAGTTTTTTGGTCTTAAACTGCTAAAAAAATCAGTACAGTTTTAGAATTATGTTTAGAATGGGAACTTTTAATTTCTCTGACCCTTTTTTTTTTGTCTGTACCTTTATATCAGAGGACTTGCTGTTTGCATGTGTGTGCTGGTTTGGGTTAACTTTGATGAGGAAGTAGGAAGGGGTACAGCATGGGCAGCTGACCCAGACTGGCCATGGGTATTTGATACCATATGACGTCATGCCCAGTATATACAGGCAGGGAGCTAGTTGAGGGCAGCGCTGCAAAACCGCGGGTTCGGCTGCTGGTTGGGAGCGGTCGTGTCGGGTCCTGGGTGGTGAGTGGCTGCGGCGCCCACCATTCGTTTTGTATATCCTCTCATGTACTGTTATAACTGTTTTTCCTGAACTTGTTTCTTCTTGTTGTTCTATTAAACTGTTAATATTTCAACCTATGGGGTTTTCCCCATTTTCTCTGGTTCCCCTCCCCGTTCTGCCGGGAAAGGGAGGAGTGAAGGAGCACCCTTGTGGCTCTTTGTCCTGGGCTGGACAAAACCACGACAATGTGTCATATCTCAATATTTTAGGAAAAGAAAACAGTAAGAAACTTTCTGTTGTAATTTTGAAAGCAATAAAACTAAAGAAGGAGGAAATGCTGGGATTTGTTCTGTTGCTTGGAGGATATGGAAAACATTTAAAATAATGTATATCATGAACTTAATTTGACATATGTATGTTTATGTACATACAAAGTGTATGTCTGGTCTAAAACTTGAATGTTATTTAGCAGCTTTTGCTGCAGTATCAAGAACTTTAAAAAATTGTTCTGGATCTAGCACAGAGACTAATGAATTTTTGCCTTTTAGTAAGTACTGTGAAGTTGATTGCAGTAATACGCTTTCTTTCCACAGAGTGAGTTTACAAACATAAACCAATATGTTGTTGTCTCAAGAAAGATCTGGGTTACATCAGTCTGTGTTTATTTTTATGGAGATGCCGTACTGCTGTTATTTAAAAGCAAGGAGGACTAAATTGTAACTGAATGATTGTGGTCAAATACACTGAGTTATTTTTATAGAGTTAGACTTTGAAAAGCATGAGACTGAATGTCATACTTTTCTAAGTAACAACCATGTAAGAAACTCCTGTTTCCCAGTGGCAGTATTTTTTATTTTTTAAATCATACGAGTCCATCTGTACATAGGCTCTGTTTTATTGATACGGAGTGTCCTAGATGTGCTCTATGAAAAGCATACCTCAATGTTTGTGCCATATTGACAACATGTAGTAGCACCCAGGTTGAAGGCTTGTCTCTCTCCCCTGTTTATAGAAGAGACCGTGGTAAGACTGGCCAAGAAAGTCAGCCTTTGACTTGGTATTTTCTCTTGCCAAATTTGCTTTGCTAAATTAGTGTCCTATGTTTGTATTGGAAAAGGAAAGGTAGGGTATCTTCACTTAAACCTGAGGAAGTTTCTGTCTGTTTGTGCTAAGGGATGGGTCTGACGTTTACACTAGTGACCTTCTGGTCCATTTATTAAATGCTGCCCGTGGCTTATTACTTAATTCATTTAAGCACATTATTCTTCTACAGGCACATAAAAGTAAAAAATTCAATCTGTCCTCAGCAGAAAGGTTATTTGTGGTGTAAAGGAAATAAATGCAAGATGCCTATTAGAGGATTATATTTTTGTTTATACTTGATTTTTTTTGTTACTGTATTAGTTTAAGGTTTTGTCTGTAATGAGCATATAGTACTGAGAGTAATGGAAAAATTATATATAATTGGATATATGTGTATATTCAAAATGCTTAATTGGATATAAATTGAGTAGAAGAACATGTGTGGAAAGTCTTTCAGGTGTCATCCTCTGGTGTATGTAATCTTTTGCATGTTCTTAGGATCTATCAGTCTGGAAATGAATGTAGTTGTCTAGGAAACAGGCTTTATTTTCCTTTTATTGAATATCTAAATGTGAAACCATTGTCATCTTGGAAATACGGAAGTGATACTTCTGAAAGAAAGAACTGCAAATTTAATGTACTTAATCCTCTATTTAAAATATTGATATGAGACTCTAAGTGATCTTTGCATTGTGTGCTTTTATTATAGTTGTGTGATTATGTTGCTAAAACAGTCTTTATTTTTTTTTTAGGTAAAATGCCTGAACTTAGCATTGATATTTGTCTGCAAATTTTCTGCAGTGAGGCAGGCTGCTGACATTTCTTAGCTTAATATTTAAATGGAAATATGACAGTATAACTGATGCTTTGAGGAAATTAAGTTCCTGAAAACAAAGTGATACTATCACTATCTAGCATTTTACCTTACCCAGCTTTAAATTAACAGCCTGTGATAAAACCTTGAATGTTCTGTGAGATTGTAGCATAATATTTGCCAGACAAACCACCAGAAGTAAACAGAAGTGCACAAGACAAGTTTTTTTAAAAAAAGCTGTCATGCACAACATAAAATGTCAGAAGCAAAATTACAACTGAGTCAAGAAATAATCATCTTTCAAATTGTTCAGGATTTATTAGGATTTGTATGAAAACATGAAATAATGTTCTTGAAAGAACTTTAACTTTCCTGGACTGTAGCTCACTGTCCAAGCACAGCACTCTTAGAGTTTGATAACAGTGTAAATTCATCATAATTTTTACTGATGAAGATCCAGACCAAATAATTTTAATCATAATTTTCCATGTTTTTTTCTTAAATTGTTAATTATATTAAGTTGTAATGGGGTTTTTAATATACTTCTCTTCCAAGTATTTTTGTCTCCAGTATCAATTTACAAGTCTAAAATACTGGTATGTACTTCAGAGAAGCGTATTTTTAAAAAATGCTGTCCTAAAAGAAGAAGGTTTTTTGATGGAGTTCACGCTGTGTATAACACAACCTGTCCAAGGGTAGAGAACCATGAGAGGATGTTGTTCAGCCATTCACATGACCATCTCTTTCCTTCTGTGTCCAGTCTCCTCCTTCTGCCCCGTTTATTGTGCTGCATCTACATTTCAGATTTATCTGTCTTTTCAGAACTTAACTGGTCATTCTTTTTTTAAATGTTGTTTTTCCTTCAACTATGTTCCGATGTTGTTGTTCCTTTCTTCTTCCTTAGGATGAATTTGAGCTTTTTATTTAAGACGTAAGATGAAGCTTATTAACATGTTCCTATGTGACCTAATCTAGGGGAGCCTGCTTCTGCAGGGAGGTTGGACTAGATGATCTCTAAAGGTCCCTTCCAACCCTACCATTCTATGTTTCAATGGTAAGTGGAGAGGTTTTTAAAGACTATGGTTGTTACCAGATGATGCAAAAAGGTTTTAGTGACCTAGATTTTGGCCCAGATGTACAGTACTGATGTAAATATTGAGCATCCTTGAAAGGAAGACTTAATCACAGCTTGTTTTCCCACAAACGTCAGTAAAGTCACTCTCATGCATTGTAATGCTGTTGTGCTCCATTTTGGACTTTTTAGCATTTGTATATGTTTACTTTGATGGTCAGACGCAAACTTCTCCCTTACACCTCAAATTATGATCGCATAAGTCTTAAATGAAAAAAGGACAATAAAATTCCATATTATTTAAGCTATAAACAAAGCTGAGTTAGTCCTTGACCTTTTTTTACATTCCTCTAAATAAATGACATTTCTTCCAGTTTAACAATATTAGTAAACTGTTCAAAAAAAGTAGTCCATTTTATACCTTCCTGATCAAATAATAATTCTCCATGCTGATTACTAAGTATTACATAGTTATATTCCCTGGCTCCATTTTAGCTGAACAATGTTTCATTCTCTCATCCTCAACTGCAAACAAGTAAGCAACAAAAAAACCCCTCAACTCTTATATGGTAGCAGATCTGTATAGTTACAGTATGTACATCATTCTGTTACTGCAATCACTACCCCGAATCACATATTCTAGCATACTTCCTGAATCTCATGAGAAAACATAATATTGTTAAAGCTCTTGTGGCATTTCCTTTCAGATTAACTTTTGGAAAACTTTGAAGTTTTCTGGTTGTTTCCATTCTTTATGATCTAGTGACTGTCTTGGAGAAATCTATTTTACCTCTCTGCATTGTAATTAGAAATGGCAATATGGTCTTTCCTCCCCAGAAATTAAAATATACACAATTCAAATGTTTCTAAGGAAGATTTTTTTTTTTTTGCATCAGGTGTTTCACTTCAGGATGTTGTGGAATCTGACTTCAGCAGCATTACCCAAAGATAAACTTCAGGGGAGAGATTATATTTTCATTCAAGGAGAAATAGTATTTCTGTTGCCTTTTGTAATTAAAAAATCACAAACAACCAATGAACACTTCCCTTTAACCATAAGAAACGAAGTAAATTGATTGAAGCCAGTCATCTGCAGCCATGGAGACACACACAATAGTTGCTTTTGCAGTGATGAGACACATCTCTGGAGGACAGTGTATATCACGTTTAAGACAGAAATTCCTGTCTCTGATGCTCCACATAATAACTTACATCTCTGGCTTTGCTTGGATTTGTAACAGTTAGATGTAGGCAATCCCATAGCAAGTGTCAGAATATCCCTTTGGCTTGAAAAGGCCTTTGCAAGTCATTCCATCTGAAACACAAAATAACTTACTCAAGCTGCTGTTCACACAGTTTGTTTTCAGAGCTCCTTGTTAATTACAAGGGTGTATATTTGTTAGAAGAAGGATTTTATTTTGCCTGCATTGTTTTTATTTAGGGATAGGAGATTTATCCTATAGTGAGATAGATTTTCCATACTCATGATCTTGAAGGGTGCTTGAGGAACCAATTTGGCCTCTGGCAAGCCATGTCATTTTTGTACCTTTTGTGTTTTGCATTTGTGATTAAATGAACACTTGTCCGTGTGCTGCTCTGCTGTCCCTATTTTGCCTTCCCGTTCTGGAGTGCCACTGTAGTGGCTGCCTCAGCAGAGGGGCAGGGACAGTGGCTGTCAGTTACCAGGCTGTGTTTAGCCCTGCACTGGCCTTTTTCCCCTCTTTGTTTATTTCTCAAGCTGTCTTGCTCAAGAGATAGTGATGCAATGGAGAAGAACAGGGACCTCATCCTGGGAGGAATGCTGTTTGCACTGCTGCATTTGAAATGTAACAGAAATGGCAGATTTTCAGCTTGTTTAAGGCATCTTATTCTTTATTTCTGCGAGCTGGTAGAAGGTAGTAAACAGATCTCAGAACAGCAGCGTTTATAACCTAATTGCTCTTATGAAATCTAAATAAGTCGTCCAACAGAAAAACTAAATAAATATGTAGCCTATGGCATAGCCACTGGTGTCCTGTCCATTAGCAACCCCTGTGCTTCACACAAGCCAAAGAGCTTCAGTTTACAGTATTTTTAATTTGAGTGAGGGGTTTGTGTATGACTGTAAAGAGGATTATAATACTATTCAAGTGACACCTCAAGATAAGTTGTGGTGAACACAGGACTTTGCTTGCTTACCTCTTGTTGCAGCCCTTGCTAGCTTTCAGCAACATCTCAGGTCTCTCTAGTTCAAACCACCTTGCTGAAGTGCTATACTTTGATTTTC
>WBNH01012498.1:2918-15360 GCA_013401255.1 Urocolius indicus
ATGGGATGGGGTGGGATGGGGTGGGATGGGATGGGATGGGATGGGATGGGGGATTTCATGTCCCATAGCTCCTGAGCTGCCCCAGCTCCTGCTCTGGTTCCCTGGGCTGAACCAGAGGCTTAGAGTGAGCAAAGGCTCTGAGGGGTCTGAAGGTCCCTGTGTGTGGGCAGAACCAGAGTGAGGAGACAGACAGACCTGATCCCCACCATCACTGCTCCAGCCCACCCTCAGCCTTTAACCCCTCCTGAGCCTTCAGCCCCTTCCTGAGCCTGAGTGCAGCCCTCTGAGAGGGAGGGAGGCCAAGGAGTGTCCTTTGTCTGCCCTCCACAGCTTTCCTGCTCACCCTCCTCTCCTTCACCAGCATCAAACCTGCCTCCCTCTTTGTCCTCTACGTCATCACAGTGAGCAACAACCCCTGTGCTGGGCTCCCCTCAGCCTGGGCAGTGCTGGGGTGGGGGGGGTCTCGCTGGGATGGGGGTGCTGGGGGAGGGCTGTGTCCCTGTCCCCTGCCTGTGTCCTCACAGGGCATGAAGCTGGGCTGGGCAGGGGAGTGCTGGGGAANTGCTGGCACTGCTGGTGCTGCCACACAGGGGGAGCCAGCCCGGGGCAGCCCTGACCACTGCTGTCTTTGTGTCTCTGTGTCTCCCCAGGCCCTGAGCACGTCTCTCCAGGGTTTGCTGCACAGTTTGGTTTACGGGTGGCTGAGGCAGAACTTTCGCCGGGAGGCCGTGGCCAGGAGCCTGTGGCTGCCGCAGCCCCGTGGCCTCCGGCCCTTCTATGACGACTCCCTGCGGGCTCTGGCGTAAACTTCCCCGGCAGCCCCTGGCCCTGCGACACCTGCATGTCCCCAGCAGCTTTCCCTGAGCCCAGCACAGCCTCTCTGCTTCTGGACATGTGCCCACAGGCTCTGACACTGGGGGGGAAGCTCCCCTGCAGCCTCCCCGCTGCTGGAGGCAGCCCCCCTGCCCCACAGCCCCTGCCCCACACACACAGCACAGCCCTCAGCAGCCCCTGGCTGGCAGCTCCAGGGATGGCATCTCCTGTCCTGCAACACAGCGGGGCCCACGAGCAGTCCAGGGGAGGGCTGGGGGGGGTCACACACAGACCCCTACCGCTGCCCTAGGCCAGGGGAGGGCTGGGGGCGGTCACACACAGACCCCTACCGCTGCCCTAGGCCAGGGGAGGGCTGGGGGCGGTCACACACAGACCCCTACCGCTGCCCTAGGCCAGGGGAGGGCTGGGGGCGGTCACACACAGACCCCTACCGCTGCCCTAGGCCAGGGGAGGGCTGGGGGCGGTCACACACAGACCCCTACCGCTGCCCTAGGCCAGGGGAGGGCTGGGGGCGGTCACACACAGACCCCTACCGCTGCCCTAGGCCAGGGGAGGGCTGGGGGCGGTCACACACAGACCCCTACCGCTGCCCTAGGCCAGGGGAGGGCTGGGGGCGGTCACACACAGACCCCTACCGCTGCCCTAGGCCAGGGGAGGGCTGGGGGCGGTCACACACAGACCCCTACCGCTGCCCTAGGCCAGGGGAGGGCTGGGGGCGGTCACACACAGACCCCTACCGCTGCCCTAGGCCAGGGGAGGGCTGGGGGCGGTCACACACAGACCCCTACCGCTGCCCTAGGCCAGGGGAGGGCTGGGGGCGGTCACACACAGACCCCTACCGCTGCCCTAGGCCAGGGGAGGGCTGGGGGCGGTCACACACAGACCCCTACCGCTGCCCTAGGCCAGGGGAGGGCTGGGGGCGGTCACACACAGACCCCTACCGCTGCCCTAGGCCAGGGGAGGGCTGGGGGCGGTCACACACAGACCCCTACCGCTGCCCTAGGCCAGGGGAGGGCTGGGGGCGGTCACACACAGACCCCTACCGCTGCCCTAGGCCAGGGGAGGGCTGGGGGCGGTCACACACAGACCCCTACCGCTGCCCTAGGCCAGGGGAGGGCTGGGGGCGGTCACACACAGACCCCTACAGCTGCCTCAGGCCACGGGAGGGCTGAGGGGGTCACAGGCAGACCCCTGCCCATGCCCAGCCCTGCCAGCGGCCTCAGGGAAGGTCATGGTTCTCTCCCTTTGCTCTGCTCTGGTGTCAGCATTGTGCTTTGTACCAGAGAGCAAAGCCAATGCCAGTCCCTCTGTGGGGCTGGGGAGAAGGTGCTTACAAATAAAGGTGTGAGGGCTGAGGTGCTGCTGTTCAATCCCTGACCAAAGCTGCTGCCTCCTTCCTGCCTTGGGGGTAAAGGTTCTTGGCCAAGGCCACGTCAAAGGAGGTTGAAGGAGCCTCCACACCCTCCCTGGGCAGCCCAAGCCAGGGCTCCCTGCCCTCCCCACCAAAGGACTTGCTCCTGCTGGGCCACGGGCACTGGTGTGGGGAGGGAGAGGCAGCAGAAGGCTGACAGCAGCCTCTGCGCTGCCCCAGAGTCCCCCCCAGCAGCCTCACAGAGGGGTAACCCCCCTGAGCTGACTCAGCTCAACAGCAGCTCTGCAGAGAAACCCAAACCCACTGAGCAAGACTCCGAACCAGGACGTGGGTTGGCTTCAGTTTTTTGCTTTTAAACTAGTATTTTCTGCCATCCATTGGTGCTTTGGGCCCACCTTGGTCATGGCAGAGCTATTGCACAGGCACACACAGGAGCTCTATGTACACAGGGTGCTCTGGGCTGCCCTGGAGACATCCAGCAGGGAGGGAAAGAGGAAGGGGGGATGCAGGAGGGGCTGAGGCAGCTCTGGGACTCCCCATCCTCGGGGCAGGGAGCTGGGGGAATGGCTCAGCCCAGCCCCAGGAGCACCCAGAGCTCTCCTGCCAAGGGCTCCTGACAGAGGAGCTGCCAGATCCCTCCTAAAACTCATCCCTTTGGCTCTGGCCGGGCTGGCAAGTGGTGAGCTGCAGTTAGAGGAACAGCAATCAGCCCTGGGGTGGCAGCAAATCCCTTTCCAAGGCCAGGACCATGCTGCTGGGCAGAGGGGAACTGCCCATGGATTGACAGCAGAGCCAGGAGCTTTCCTTCCCCCACAGCCCTGAGGCTGATAGAAGCAGGAGGATGGAGCTGGGAGCTGAGCTCTCCCCTGGCAAAGCTGAGCTGGGCTCTGGAGATGCCACTCCTGGGTTGCCCACAGGAGGCAGCTCATTGCCCAGGGCACAGCTTCAGTGCTTTTCAACATTATTAGCCAGACAAACTTGCTTTTTCATGGAGAACAGATTCCATTTGGAGGCCAGTTCCTCTCTGAGCAGCTCCAGCAGCTGCTGCTGTTGCCCAGCACCCTGCCACGGGCTCTGGAGAGTTCTTTTCCCTGCAGATGCACCAGCCCCTTCTCACCTTTTCTCTCCCAGCCACGGCCAGCAACTCCCCCTCCCGCTCCCTTGGCAGCTGAAGCTCTTGCAACACGAAGTCAGGCTGCTGAGGGGACACTGACAATTGCTTTTTGGATGACCATATGTGCCCTTATCACCAGGAATAAGCTCCCCAGGGCTGAGCCTGCACTCTGCAGGCAGGATGAGGGGCGCTGAGCTTCGGGAGACAAAGCTGGATGTGGATAGATGGGCATCACACGCTGTGCACTGCCTACCACGTGCTGCTGGCAGCCTGGCTGTGGCTTTCTGACCTCCCAACAGCCACCTAGGGAGCAGTTTCTCCTCTACAGCCCCCCCTAACCCAGCTCCTGGGAGCAGGCTGAGGCAGAGGCCAGTGCACAGGGGTCCCGTTTGCGCTGCAGCCCAGGCCCACACGTGCTCAGGGTGACGCGCAGCGCTGTGCAGCCAAGTCAGGTCACGCTGCCTGCCTCAGGGAACAACCTGTCAAAGGGAACTGCAGCTGCCCACAGCTGGGAGCAGGGTGGGAGGGCTTCTTCTGCCTTTCCTGCTGCCAGACACAGTCCCTCCAGCTCGCTCAGGGGTGGTGCAGCACGGCCTGGAGATCCTCTGGCAGCGACCCGATGATGGTCTGGATGTAAAGGGCCACCCGCTGCAGAGTCTCCTCCTTCACTGGCAGGTGCTGGCACCTGGCTCTGACCTGCAGACAGAGAGCAGAGGGGGCTGCTCAAAGAGTGTCCTGGGAGAGCAGAGAGGAGAGGAGAGGAGAGGAGAGGAGAGGAGAGGAGAGGAGAGGAGAGGAGAGGAGAGGAGAGGAGAGGAGAGGAGAGGAGAGGAGAGGAGAGGAGAGGAGAGGAGAGGAGAGGAGAGGAGAGGAGAGGAGAGGAGAGGAGAGGAGAGGAGAGGAGAGGAGAGGAGAGGAGAGGAGAGGAGAGGAGAGGAGAGGAGAGGAGAGGAGAGGAGAGGAGAGGAGAGGAGAGGAGAGGAGAGGAGAGGAGAGGAGAGGAGAGGAGAGGAGAGGAGAGGAGAGGAGAGGAGAGGAGAGGAGAGGAGAGGAGAGGAGAGGAGAGGAGAGGAGAGGAGAGGAGAGGAGAGGAGAGGAGAGGAGAGGAGAGGAGACTGCTCAAAGAGTGTCCTGGGGGAGGAGAGAGGAGAGCTGCTCAAACAGCTTCCTGAGAGAGGAGAGGTGAGACTACTCAAAGAGTGTCCTGGGAGAGGAGAAGGAGGCTGCTCAAACAGCTTCAGGGCTCCTCTTCCCATGTTGCCTCTGGCTGAGGAAGTTTCACATCATCTCTTCAGTTCAGTGCATGAGACAACAGATGGGAAACTTGTCACCTGAGCTTCAGAGAGGAGCCCCAGCTCTGAATCCTTCCCTACAGCTCCAGCACTGTCCCATTGGCCACTTCTCCAAATCAGAGAGTGGGAACAAAGTTTTCTAAGCAGGGAGTGTGGTCTCAGCCTGCCCCAGATACAGACAAAGGAAGGGAGGAGAACTCACCAGCTTCTCACGGAGCTTTAGCACCAGGTCCACAATCTCCACCTCAGACTTGTCCTTCATCCAGGCCACAATGTTCTAAAGGGAGAGAACAGCTTTCCTCAGGGACTGGTCTTCTTTCCAGAAGCTTTTCTCAAAGAGATACCCCCCACAAAGCAAAGCCTGAAACAAGGAGGAGGTTCCTCATCCTCTTCCACAGCTCTGCTCCCAGCACTGAAGCCTGAGCAAGATACAGCTCCCTCTCCTCATCTTCTTGTGAGAGCATCAAGCTCTTGCCTGCCAGAAACACACAAGGGAAGATGCCACAATGCCCAGGCAGTGCAGGGCTCTCCTGCTTGTGCCCTGCTCACAATGCAGATCCACTTGCCACTCAGGGTCTGTTCAACGGGAGACAGCCAGCTGTGGCAATCCCCACCCCATGCTAAAGGACCTGCACTGCTGAGCAGGGGAGCTGCAGCAGGACCTGCCCCTGGCTGGGATGTCACAGCCTCTGGAAGCTCCCCAGCAGCTGCTCTCAGGTTTTAAAGGCATTTCCCCAGCAGCCCCTGCTAAAACTCCAGCCTCTTCCCACTGGGCATTAGGGGAGCACTAGATGATGGATTTGAGCCTGCTGCCTGGGAAAGGGTCTGAGAATGAAAAGCAGTGGATGGAAGCAGCCAGAACAGCAGCTGCACTGTCTGACAGCAGAGGAGATGGGCTGCTTGTGTTCCTCTGCCCACACCAGCACCATGTGCTCCTGGGGACTCACAGACACGAGGGGCAAATGCAGCTCCCAGAGGCACAAAGCACCATCCCCCATGGAACCCCTGAGAGGTGGGGGCTGGCAGAGCCCTGCAGAGCTGCTGCANGCTCCATCCAGCCCCTTCCCCAGCTCTGTGCCCGGCTCTGGCCACGCTGCAGCCCCTCAGTGTCCCTGTGGCAGTGAGTGAGGGGCCCAGCACTGACACAGCCCTGGAGCTGCAGCCTCCCCAGGGCCCAGCACAGGGGGACAATCCCTGCCCTGCTCCTGCTGCCACCCCAGTGCTGAGCCCAGCCAAGATGCCCTTTGCTTCTTGCCCTCAGCGTGCAGTGAAGGTGCCTGGGGAAGTGTGTGAGGCAGCAGTGGCCTCATGCCACAGGGTTCAGAGCCCAGCAGGGCTGTGTGGGGTGGGCTGGGAGCCTCATACCGCCTCACAGATGGCCTCCAGATGCAGGGCCTCCAGCTTCTGAGTCATCTCCTTGTGCCTCTGCCGGTACCAGCCATCGAAGTTGGGAGACCTGAAGAAGCGTCTGTGGGGAGAGAGAGGTGACAATGAGCAGAGGACAGAAGGGGATGTGGAGGGGCACTCTGGCTGCATCCTACACAGATCCCCCTTTCCCTCTGCAGCAGACACAGGTGTAGCAGCAAAAGCCACTCTGAATGCCAAGGGCACTGGGGATGGCACCTGCCCAGGGGCAAACACGCTCC
This sequence comes from Urocolius indicus, assembly GCA_013401255.1. Classification (NCBI taxonomy): domain Eukaryota; kingdom Metazoa; phylum Chordata; class Aves; order Coliiformes; family Coliidae; genus Urocolius; species Urocolius indicus. Next base: position 9,177 of record WBNH01012498.1, read on the forward strand.
TGGCACAGCTGCTCCCGAGGCTTCTCTTCCATCAGCCATGAAGGAGATGCAGCTGAGCTGCTTCAGCCGATTGTCACTCACATCAGGGACAAACCTGCAGGCTCAGGCTTTCCCCTGCTTTGGCTCCAGCCTCAGTCCATGCCCTGACTTTGGGCCAAGCCCAGGCAGCTCAAGGCTGGGGCAGAGGGGCTGCAAATATGCTGCAGGGAAAGGGCAGCAGTATGTCCAGGGGACAAGAAGGGCAATGGCAGCCTGGCTGGGCTCAGCAATGGGGTGGCAGCAGCCCCAGGGTAGGGATTGTGCCCCTCTGCTGGGCACTGAGGAGGCTGCAGCTCCAGGGCTGTGTCAGTGCTGGGTCCCTCACTCACTGCCACAGGGACACTGAGGGGCTGCAGCGTGGCCAGAGCCGGGCACAGAGCTGGGGAAGGGGCTGGAGCACAAGGGAGGACTGAAATGAGACAAGAAGTTCCATTTAGACACCAGGAGCAAGTCCTTTGGCGCTGAGGGGAGTGAGCCCTGGCCCAGGCTGCCCAGGGAGGGTGTGGAGGCTCCTTCTCTTTGGGAGGTTTCCAACCCCCCCGGACATGTTCCTGTGCCCCCTGAGCCAGGGGCAGCTGCTGGAGCAGGGGCTGGGGCTGCAGCAGCTCTGCAGGGCCCTACCAGCCCCCAGCATGCTGGGATCCTGTGATACTTCCCCCAGCTCCCTGAAGAGAGCACTTCACCAGGACTCAGATAATGGTTTTAGTTTCTTTTTACAACTTTAAGGACTCTTAGAATCACACTTCAGTTGGAAAAGACCTTTAAAAGTCCCAGCCCTGCCCTCCCCCTGCCCCAGCCAGCACTGACCCACAGCCCTCAGCACCTCAGCCCCACGGCTCTGGGATCCCTCCAGGGCTGGGCACTGCCCCAGCTCCCTGGGCAGCCTGGCACAGGGGCTGACACCCCTCTCAGGGAAACAGTTCTGCCTCAGCTCCAGNNNNTGGGGCAGAGCACAGGGGCAGCACAACCTCCCTCCCTCCCTCTCCCTGCTGCCCACACTCTGCTGGATGCCCCCAGCATGATGCCATTGGCTTCTTGCCCCCCAGCCCACGCTGCTGCTCATGGGGAGCTGCTGCCCCCCAGCACTGCCAGCTCCCTCTGCCAGAGCTGCTCTCCAGCAGCTCAGCCCCAGCCTGTGCTGCTCATGGGCTTGTTCCTGCCCAGCTGCAGGACTCTGCCCTTGCCCTGGGGGATCCTCAGCAGCTTCCACTGTGCCCAACTCTCAGCCTGTCCAGCTCTGGCTCAATGGCAGCACAGGCTCTGCTGGATCAGCCCCATGGTTCCCCAGGAGCTCCTCACAGGCAGGAGTTATCAGCTCACCAGTCTCTGTCCTGCAACTCTCTTTTTGCTCCCAACTCTCCTTCAGGATTTGATGTTCATTATGAGTTGCAGCAGCTGTAAAAGGGATGAGGGAAAGCTGTTACCAGCTCCTTACCTGTAAAGTCCTAACCAGTCCCCCTTCAGCACACAGGTGAGCTGGGGCCCAGCGTGCTCAAGGCTCTTCATGAAATCCTCCTGTCGGAAGGGACGGATCTGTGGAGGGTTCTGTACAACAGAGACACCACATGGCACAGCATCCACAAGGAACCAGGGTGTGTGAGAGCTGTGTTTGCATCAGGAGGGGCTGCACAGGCACAGGGGGGTAAATGATGAGAACAAAAAGGGGCATCAGCATCTCAGCCAGGGGGGAGCACGAGCAACACTGAAGTCAGAGCCACGTGGGCTGATCTCTCTGCACACCAGGATGCATCTGCCCCCAACGTGGGTCTGAACCTTTTTGGTTTCTGGAAGGAGAAATAAGCCTGTGCTTCCAGTGAGATAAGTTCACCCAGAGTATGGGCACATCCCCACCCCCAGCCCCACAGCCCAAGGCAAGCAGGGGTGACTGGCAGATTGAACATACCTTCCATGGAGTGATGGCCCTCTGCAGAGGCATCAGACTTGCAATGTAATGCTCCTGAAAAGGAATAAACCCCCCCCCAAACACACCCAAATGTAGCAGTTACAACAACCAAAAAGCCTCTTGTGCAGTCCCTGAGCTGGACAGTCTCCAATGCATCACAGGCCCAAGCAACAGCCTTCTGCTCTCTTTGGGTTTGGGTTTTTTTTCACTCCTAGCTGCATTTGACACAAGCCCAAGTGTTCCCAACCTGGGCTGGGTCACAGAACTGTGCTGCAGCAATCTCAGCCCTGCCATGTGACAAAGTCAGAGCAGGGAGAAGGTGGCAGGAGAGACCAGACTCTGAGAAGATCTCTGTCCTCCCACATCCAGCCTGCTAAAATGATGTAGGAAAGGAAGTGGAGGAGCCAAACTTAAGTCAACTGGTGGGTCACCAAAAAGAGGCAGCAGCAGCTTTGCAGGGAGATGAGACAGGGAAGGACTGGAGAGGCAGCTCTGGCCAAGGCCTGAGCCTGGCCAGCTCTACAGCAAAAGCTTCCCAAAGGCAGAAGGGAGGGTCTCACACTCAGGAGGGGGTTCAGTTCCAGCATGAGAGGGGAGGGGAATGGTTTGGGCTCCCATCTCTTCCTTACATCTCTGCTTTGACTACCTGTTGCAAAAAGCTGCCATCAGAACCAGGTACCAGGGAACACCTATTGCTGAGCTGCAGGAAGCAATGTTCTGTCACTGCACAGGCTGTGCTGAACACCCAGCCTGCAAGCTTTGATGCTAATGGCTGAAATTTGCCTTCAGGAGGCATTTGGTTCCTTTCCATGGAGCAAAAACATCTCCTGAGAGAGTCACATCCTGGGTCCATGGGCAGCGCTTGGGTACGCCGCAAGGGGCAACTGGTCCCTGCAGCATCTCTGGCTCAGCTCCTCTCCCCTTCACCTCACTGAAGGGCCAAAGTTCCACTCACCAGGGGAATGATGAAGCTCTGGGTGAGCTCCAGGAGGTGCCTCCTCAGCAGGGCACTTTGTACCTCGGACGGACGCTTGCGCTGGATCCCCTGTGGGCACAGGCAGCACAGTCACAGCTCAGCTGCTGCACAGGCAGCACCTGCAACCTGCAACCCAGCAGCTCTGAGCAGCCACCCAGAGCCACCCACTGACCTGCACCACCCAGCACAGAGCCACAGAATGGTTGGGGATGGAAAATCCCCTGAAGCTGCTGCAGTCCCAGCCCTGCTCTCACCTTGCCTCAGCCAGCACTGCCCCACAGCCCTCAGCACCTCAGCCCCACGGCTCTGGGATCCCTCCAGGGCTGGGCACTGCCCCAGCTCCCTGGGCAGCCTGGCACAGGGGCTGACACCCCTCTCAGGGAAACAGTTCTGCCTCAGCTCCAGCCTCAGCCTCCCCTGGGCCAACTCCAGCCCCTTTCCTCTTGGGCTGTTGCTCATGGCTGGGGAGCACAGCCCGACCCCAGCTCCCTGCAGCCTCCTGTCAGGGAGTGGCAGAGAGTGCTCCTGGCTCCCCTCAGCCTCCTCTGCTCCAGCCTCAACACCCCCATTCATTCCCTCAGCCCCTTCCCCAGCTCTGTGCCCAGCTCTGTCTCCGCTGCAGCCGCTCAGTGTCCCTGTGGCAGCGAGTGAGGGGCCCAGCACTGAAAACAGCATTCAACACATCCTCCTCTCTCTAGTTAAAGCACAGCACTCCCACCTCACTCCAGAGAACCTGCGTGCTCAGGCTCTTTGCTAAGGATTGCTGTCTGATTAGCACCAGCCCCTCATTCAACAGCATCAAGTGAAAGGATGTTTAAATTGTCCCAATAAACGTTTCCAAACAGCCCTGACTAAAGCATCACACACTACAAAAGGGCTGCTCTTTTGGGAGAGTTTTGCCTGTTTAAACTAAGATGACGGCACAGCCATGCACAGAATGGGGTAGCACAAACACAGCTCACCTTTAGCAACTTCTTTATCAGGCTCTTGTCTTTGTGAAGGAATGTTTTATAGGAGGTGTAGAGGCCTGCAGCAAAACAACACGTTAGAAACAATATCTAGAGGAGGTGCTGTTCTATAGAACCACAGAATCCCAGCATGGAGGGGTGTGCATGGCCCTGCAGAGCTGGTGCAGCCCCAGCCCCTGCTCCAGCAGCTGCTCCTGGCTCAGGGGGCACAGGAACGTGTCTGGGGGGGTTGGAAACCTCCCAAAGAGAAGGAGCCTCCACACCCTCCCTGGGCAGCCTGGGCCAGGGCTCCCTCCCCTCAGCACCAAAGGACTTGCTCCTGCTGTTTAAGTGGAACTTTTTGTCTTCAAGCTTGTGTCCATCACCCTTTGTCCTGGCACTGCAGACAACAGGAACAGTGCAGCCCATCCTCCTGACGAGCACCTTTGTGTGTGTTGCTGAGGTGCCCCTGAGCTCAGGCTTCTGTTCCCCAGGCTCAACAGCCCCAGGGCTGCAGCCTTTCCTCCTCACACACATGGTGCAGCCCCTCAGCATCTCAGCAGCCCTGCCCTGGCCTCTCTGCAGCACTTCCCTGTCTCTCTGCAGCTGGGCAGCCCAGCACTGGCCACAGCCCTGCACATGAGGCCTCAGCACATGGGGCAGAGCACAGGGGCAGCACAACCTCCCTCCCTCCCTCTCCCTGCTGCCCACACTCTGCTGGATGTCCCCAGCATGATGCCATTGGCTTCTTGCCCCTCAGCCCATGCTGCTGCTCATGGGGAGCTGCTGCCCCGCAGCACTGCCAGGTCCCAGCTCTAGCACAGGGGTAACACAAACCCTGGCAGCTGTGGGTGGACGACAAACAATATCCAACAAATAAGTGAAGAACTCATTAAATGACACTGAACTGTCTCAGGGACTTCCTCATGCTCAGCTGAAGGTGAGATAACTCACTGGAGCCAGCTTGTGGCCAGCCCTGAGGTGAACACTGGGTTCAGTGACAGGGAGCCTTACCCAGAGAATCAAGTTCCTTTGACTTCCATCACAGCTATGACACAGCAAATAAACTCAAGGCAAAGAGAAGCTGCTCTGCCAGCACTCAAACAATTGTTGCACTCAATCTGTCTTGCTCTGAGATTGAAAAAGTCAAAACCACACCTTTTTTCTTCCTGTATTAGACTGGGGATGCCACTATTGTGCAGCACATCAAGTGTGAGGAGATGGTAACACCCAACATGTCCATTTGTTGAGGAGCAAAGAACAACATGTGCAATGTCTGCAGTGCCAGCAGCCTCCCCACAGGGAAGGGTGAGTGAAATTCAGTGCAGTCTGAGCAAAGGACTCACCTGGTTTTGTGTCAAGTGTTTTTAGCTTAGTGAGCTTCTTCACCTTCACTTGCTTGGGCAGGTCTCCTGTGGGAAGACATCAAATGACTAGTTGAGGCTCTGGATCTACCCCTGCCAGCCACAGCACACACAGGAGAGGTTTCTCACTGGAGAACATCCAGCCTTACACCTGCACATCTTAAATGGTGTCCTGCCTGCACTTCACCCTCCTGCGAACCTCCTCATCTGCTGACTTGCCTAAGACTGGGGGCACAGGGACTGCAAGCGGAGGGAGGAGGCACAGCAAAAACATCCAGCCCCTCAACCTCGAGGTTTTCTCTGCTGCACAGGCAACAGCCAGTCTCTATCTCCACCTCTCTATGAAATTATCCCTCTCCTGCCCAGGCAGCACTTCTCCTTTTCTTAATACCAGAATCCCTGAGTGCTGGGTGCTGGCAGAGCCCTGCAGAGCTGCTGCAGCCCCAGCCCCTGCTCCAGCAGCTGCCCCTGGCTCAGGGGGGCACAGGAATGTGTCCAGGAGGGGTTGGGAACCTCCCAAAGAGAAGGAGCCTCCACACCCTCCCTGGGCAGCCTGGCACAGGGCTCCCTCCCCTCAGCACCAAAGGACTTGCTCCTCCTGGGCCAGGGGCACTGCCTGTGTGCCAGCCTGTGCCCGCTGCCCCTTGGGCTGCCCCTGCCCAGCACACACCAAACACTGGCCCCAGCCTCCTGACACCCACCCTGCAGGGACTGAGCAGCACTCAGGAGATCCCCCTGAGCTCAGGCTTCTGTTCCCCAGGCTCAACAGCCCCAGGGCTGCAGCCTTTCCTCCTCACACACATGGTGCAGCCCCTCAGCATCTCAGCAGCCCTGCCCTGGCCTCTCTGCAGCACTTCCCTGTCTCTCTGCAGCTGGGCAGCCCAGCACTGGCCACAGCCCTGCACATGAGGCCTCAGCACATGGGGCAGAGCACAGGGGCAGCACAACCTCCCTC
>WBNH01012499.1:0-10636 GCA_013401255.1 Urocolius indicus
TCTTGGAAAAGTCCATTAAAGAATTGAACTCTTGGTTTTAATGACTCCAAACATTTGTTTCAGCAGTGGCACATGATTGTCCTAGTGAACAGGCGGGATAAACAAGATATTTTTTTTAAAACACAGTTAGAGAAACCGATATCTCCTTCAATCACAAAGAGCTAAATAGTTTTCATTTACAATATATATGTTCATGTAAAATGAAAAATAACCAAAACAAAAGAAAAACCCAACCCTTAAATGCGACGAGTTAAACTCTAAATATTATGTACACACCAATGTACAACTCTGAATAAATTAATACCAATTTGCATATTCTGGGATCCTTATAGCTTATTTACACAAATTACCATTTAATTCATAAATATCTGCGCGGGTACCCGCGGGGCTGCCCCTGCCGTACCAGCTCTGCGCGGCCGCGGCTGCCGAGGCGGTTCCTTTCCCGTGTTTCGTTTCTTATTTCTTTCTCATCTTCTCTTCTGTTGTTGTTGGTGGTGGTTTTTTTTGTTAATGATTTTCTTCCTCCCCCCCTCCCCTTGCACAGATGACATCTCGGCCCCGCTCCCCTCCCCGGCACTGGGGCTGGGGCCACTCTGTCCATCGAGTACCTCGTTGCCCACCCACTGCCCGAGCTTGCCCGGGCCAGGGGAGCGGTGGGGCCAGGGTGGGCTCCGTGGCCGTGCTGGAGTGGGAGAAGCCGCTCCCAGCCCCACCGTGGGAGGCGGAGGGGAGAGGGGGGGTTCGGCCAAGCCCTGCACTCCCACCTCTCGCTCCTGGCTCTAGGGTGCTGGGTCCTCTTGGCCGGCGGGGCTCCATCCCTCTGCTCCAGCCCCCAGCCCTCGCTCCGCAATAAATATTTATACTGTGCTGTACAATGACCAGTGCTTCTGCGCCCCCCGGGAGGGCTCGCTGCCCGCCCAGTCCGTCACTTGGGGGACTCCCTGCCGGGTGACAGCTCCCGCTGGCTCTCCAGCCCGCTCACCAGTCTCTGAATGTTTTGCAGTTCGTTGAGAGACTCTTTCAGGGAGCCTTTGGGGGAGGCGGCTGGGCGCTGGCTGCCCCCCTTGTGCACCTCGGGGAGGGGGCTGGACTCCCGGCTGCTGCCGGCCTTGGAGCCCTCGGAGCCGGGGTTGAGGCTGGTGGGCAGGCCGGTGGTCAGCAGGTTGGTGCTGGGTGGGATGGTGACCGGGAGCTGGTAAGGGCTGAAGCGCAGGCGAGGCCGGCTGCTGCCCAGGAAGGGGTTGCGGGAGAGCGGCCCAGCAGCCGCAGCACTGGTAGCCGGCACGGCCGAGGCAGCGGCCGCAGCTGCTGCCATGTAGGTGTAGGGGTAGGGGAAGAGTCCGCCAAAGGTAGGCATCGGGATTCCCTGCAGAGAGAGAGAGAGAGAGAGAGGGGTGAGAGCTGTGCTGATGCTCTATTGCAATCCCACCTCCTGCCTGGCCCCCTCCTCCCCACGCCGAAGCTGCGTCTCCCCCCAAGAAAGCCAAGGCAAAGCTGGGGATGCCCCAATGTTGTCCTAAAAACAGTGTGGGGATATCCTAGTGGGATGGACTGAGGGAGGGGGTATGGCTGCGGAGGTCTATCTGCCCCATACCACCTCAGACCAGTGCCACCGGGCACAAACTGCTGGTTTACAGCGCTGTGGGGCTGTCTCTGCCCCCATGTGCTGCATGTCCCTGTCTGTGCAGCATCACAGACCTTTAACCACATTAAAACATATTGTTAAGTAGGATCGATAAATTAGGGGAGTTCAAAGATGTCTTTATGCACTTCATCATAGGGGCTGGGAAAGGGAACACAAGTGCAGGCATTGCAGAAGACATTTTTTGGGGCCTGGCAGGGAGGGGGTGGGCTGCTGAATGGGGACAGCAGGTCAGGCAGGGCCACTGCTCCTCACTCTGCCCCTGTCTATAGGGGAACCATATCAGCTGCAAAAAAATAAAATCAAGATTCCTCCTCAAATCAGCCCTGAGGCCAACCTTCAAAACGTCCCCCACGTCCTCTGTCTGCACCTTACGAGGCAGAATATCAGCAGGCTGAGAGAGCATCACACCGTTGTCTCCATGAACTGCAGGGAGAGGTTGAGGGCACCAACAGCTTTTGACCCCATGAAGCCACTTTGTGTGTCCTGACACTGGGGGTGATGCCAGCCAAGCCTGCCCTGAGCCCACAAAGCACACTCCTCATTCAGGGAGCTCTGGGGGAGGACACGGAGAGGAGGGCCTGGGACCTGGCTGGGCAGAAGGGATGAGGACACGGGGTGAGCGCAGGAGCTTACCTGAGAGGCCAGCATGTGCTGGGAGAGGTGGAAAGGAAAGGGGGTGGCTGCTCCAGCTGCACCCGGGGCAGACGAGATGGCTCCATTCTCCAGGCTGCCCCCACCAGTCACCGAGGCCAGCAAGTGTCCCATGCCCATGGCAGAGAAGGCGCCGGGGGCCATGGCAAACTGTCCCGGGTGGATGAAGAGGGGCTGCCCAGCACCCAGGGGGCTGAAGAACTGTTGCCCATGGAGGCCGGAGAGTGCCAGGCTCTGCAGGTGCCCAGCGCTCAGGTGCGGAGGACTGTCCGTGTGCACCATCAGTGGGGCAAAGGCCTCCTTCCCCAACCCGCCGCCCTCCGTGTCCTTCTTGCCCGGGTCCGGCTCTTTCCTCCGTCCTTCCACTTTGTCTTTCTCCAGGCTCCGTGTGCCAAACAGGCCCTCACCAGGACCCTCTCTGGGGGATGCACCATCCTTGACCTTCTCTGGGCTGCGCCTCTCCTTACTCCGCTCCTCCAGGCACCGAGGGCTGGTGCGGGGGGTCAGATCCTCCCCGCCGGGGCTGACGGCTGCTGCCGGCCGCTCCTCAGGCGCCTTCTCCACCTCCGCGTCGCTGTCAGCCCCCGGCTTCTCCTCTGCAAAGGGATGGAGGGGCAGAAGGTCAGCCCAGAAGTACCCAGGGGAGGTGAGGAGGGGGTCACTCACAAGAGCCCTGGCGTCGGGGAGAGGCTCTGATGGCACAGTCCCGATCGTTATTAATGGGAGAGACTCATTCAGAGGGCAGAAATGGGCCCTCGTGCCGCGGTCGGTGGCTCTAGGGAAAGGGGATTACAGACAGCAGCCCTGTTGCTCAGCCAAATAGGAAAAACATGTTTGATGGGGGACCAAAATCTATTACAGCATCACTCTGGTTAGCTGCAAACTCAGAGAGGAGCAGGGGATGAAGAGCGAGCGGGTGGACAGAGCTGGAGGAAACAGTCCTGTATATATTTAATTACATGGAGCTGATCAACAGCACACCGTGCCTTTATTCCAAACGTGCAGGTTGAGGCAGTTTTAAGGCAAGGGGGGGGGGTGTGATACTGACTTTCTGAAAAGGAGCTTAAATTGAAAATTAAAAACCCAAACCCCACACATCAGACTCTCAGAGAAGGAAAGAAAAAGGGGATGGTGAGAGCAAGCAGAGCCCCTGCCCCACCGGGCTCCTGCTAAACGAAAACAACATTTTGGTGAGGGTTAGGTGAAGCTCTGCAGGCTGGGGCAAATATTCAGCGAAGCCTTTGAAAGAAGAGAGGAGTGTAATAAACCCTCCCACCAGCTCGGGGTGGGAGGGGGGAGGTTGCAGTTTTGATGAAGGTTTGCAGGGAATTGGGCTGGTGGAAAGTTTAAAGAGCAGATTGATAGTGCGGCAAGACAAAACCCAGCATCTAAAAACTGCAACGTGGGAACTGCTGCTTTATTTTCCTTTACTAGCTTGAAGCCCTGGAGTTACAGCATTTTTTTAAACCCCCCCCCCCAGATGTATTAATTCTTTCCTTTTCCCTTTTTTTTCTCCCTTTTCCCAGGGGACTGTAAGCTGCCCATGAAAGGCAGGGCACGCACCAACGAGGAGCCAGGCAAATGCATTTAGCACAAGGGTTGCCTTGCCGTTTCTTCTTGCTTACGCTGATGTATAAACAGGAAAACGTTGCAAACCGTCCGCGTTTGCTCTACCCTTGTCCTTTCAAACCCTTGGGCTCCTCAGTGCCCATCCCCATCTCTTTTTCGTTTGTTTTGTTTCCCTGATTTGCCTCTTTGCCCGCAAGAAAGCGGCAGGAACCTGACGTTTTGGGCGATTTGGGAACCGCGCTTTTCCCTTTACCTCTGGCGCTGCCCTTGAGGCGCAGGGGGCTGGGGAGGGCTCCCACGGGGGAGTGGAGGGCGTCGCGCACCGCCGAGGGCTCGCAGGAGGAGGCGTCCGACTCGCCGCCGTCGCGGTCGGGCTTGCAGGGCTCCTCGTACATCCGTAGGGACGGCAGCGAGAGCTGCTTCCTACGGGGCGAGAGGCAGCGTCGGGCAGCACCCGGCTCTCCGCGGGCGCGGAGCGGTGGAGCGAGGGGGGGACAGGACACAACGAGAGACACCCCCTTACCTCTTCTCCCGCCGGCCATTGCCCGTGTCCCGAAAGCCCTTGGCGAAGGGGTTGTTATCGATTTTCAGCTGGGTGATCTGCCAGGGGGGAGATGAGAAAAGAGGTGGTGTGAAGCCCCTCCCGGCCCTTTCCCTCCCCTCCCCTGCCGCCGTCGGGGAGCCCGGGGTGCGCTGCGAAACGCTCCGCGGCCCCGCTTTAACACACCGCATGCTTTATTAAAAATGATGCTGAGGTTTGGGCTTGAATTATTAATAGAGTCTTAATGATAGGAAGTTATTTTTCACGGCCCCCCGGAGGGAAGATGGAGACTGAGCCGCGCGGCGCTGGTTAAAAGCTATTCTTATCCCTCCCCGCCACGGGCTTCAGGGGCCGGCGACATTAGGGCTCTCAATAATGCATGGCTCTGAAATATGGCTCTGAGAGGGGTAACGGCAAAAGGCACGTCTGCCCGGCCCCCCGCGCCCCTGGCCCGCAGCATCCCCCTGCCCGCTGCCGCCCGACGGGGCCCACGGCCGGCGGCTGCCCCGCACAGCTCCCGGCGGCCGAGCAGACAAAGTGCTCTTTAATCGATTGTGACTCTTCGCCATAAACTTTACGAGGGAAACAAGCCCACCAGGACCCTCAGACAGAGCTGTCAATTAGCGTCAGCAGCCAGGAGCGGAGGTGGGGGGTCAGCTTTTGGCTTAAAACACACACACACACACACAACCTTCGGAGGAAGCCGGCAGAGTCTCTCCATTCCCCACCAAGCTCTCCTGGCTCTGCTGCTCACATGGTGACACTTGGTAAATCACGAAAGCAACTAAAATTAGCTCATCTGGCTCTCTTTTTTTTTTTTTTTTTGCTCCTCCTGAGCCCATGTCACCTTCTCAGTGAGGCTGCCCAGGCCATGGTGCTGCTCTCTGCAGCCTGGGCCTGCAGCAAGGTCTCCCACAGCCCAGAAAAGGTGCAGCAACGAAATTATTAATAGTAATGACAGAAATAGTAATAATTCCAATAGTATTAGCAATGATAATAGTATGAAGGGTGCCTCCTGCTCTGAGAACTTGGGGTTTAACCTTTCTCCTTTTGCAACTTTTTGGCCATTCTCCCCCCCTCAAAAAAAAATGCCCTCACACACACATACACACAAACACAAATATACCCTAAATAAGGGGTATGGCATGGGGCAGGGGTGAGAGCAGAGGTAGGGGTAGGGGATAAGGATTGGGCAAGGCCAGGGTGAGGGCAGGGGCTGCCCATACCTTGTCGTTTTGGTAGGCAGTGACGGCAATGAAGTCGGTCTCGGGGAACACATAGGTGCGGAAGGTGCTGTAGGGCAGCTTGAGGATGTCGTTGGCCCGGACTATGTGGAACCTGGGCTGGTACTTGTGCATGGAGTTCAGGATGGTCTGGGTGGGCGAGAGAGCACACAGCCCGCAGCTGCCGTCAGCCCCACGGGCTGCCTTACACGCGCGTTTCGCTACCTGCCTAAAACCCCTCCTTTTCTCCCGAAAGCAACCGAAAAAAACACCTCAAAATCAAGTTCACCGTGAGGATGGAACGTCGGCTGATGCCAAAGATTTCTTTTTGTTTGTTTGCTTATGTCGTTACACGATCTGCCCCAAAACAAGGAGATGGCAGGAAGACAGGCACGGGAGCATCTTTGTGGGCGTTAAGCACAGCAATAAGGCAGCAAAAGGAATCTCCCCGTTTTGTTTACAACAAACGCGAGGGAAGTTTTCAAGGCTTTTTTTTTTTTCATCGCTTTTCATATTTCTATCCTTTGAAAAAAAAAAAAAAAAACCAAACCAAACCAAACACTAAAAAGACCAAAACAAAACAAAAACCTCCTCAAACCTCTACCTCACCTCCACACACACACACACACACACACACACAAAGTTAAAAAGCCTCTGGATTGGTGTCGGTGGCTGCAGAACACCGTGCCAGCGACGTGAAAGGAGCGTTTCACCATGAGCCATGTTAAATTTATGTCTCGGAGAGCAAGGCTGCAGAAGGAACAGACATTTTTTTTTCTTTCCAACCAGGTGTCTGAAAGCCTCGCCAACATTCAGATCCATTCTCTACCCTTTCGCGCTTTTTCTCATTTTTTTTTTCCCTTAAAAAAAAAAAAAAAAAAAAAAAAGAAAGAAAGAAAAGGAAAAGGAATCTCCCGCGATTTGGCCTCGGATTTTCACAAGCGGCCGAAGCCCTCGAGCCGCGCCCGGGGGGCCGCTTCGACCCTCTGCCTCTCTCGCTGCCCCCACCGGCAACGTTTTCCTGCCTAGTCGCGACTAAATAATCCCCCAACCTGCTGTGGTCGGGCTGAGATGCAATATTCACTGCCTAGAATTGGTAGGGGACCGGGCGAAAGCTTGAGTAATTATAGTCAAATAACGTCGGCCAAATGGCTAAATAATTATCACTTCATTTGGGTTTCGAGGGCAATAAAAATAAAAGAGCTTTTTCTTTTTAAAAAAAAAAAAAACCAAACAAAAAAAACCCTCAGCAATAATCACCTGCTGATGAACTGTCGGATCGCTATTATATTGATATGATCTAGACGGGATTTATCATGAAAATGGTGCAAAAAGTCTCATTCGGGCGTGCAGATCTGCATTCCTTTAAAAAAAAAAAAGGAAAAATAATCATCCCTCTCTGACCAGATGGGCACTGGCTAAACCCTCATCTCCTAGATTTAACACAGTCCGGATTTTGGACACCGACAGACACCAGAAATCTTTAATTGAAGGAGGCGAACCGTTAAAAACGCTGAATCGAACTAGTTTCCCCTTCAGTTAAAAAAAAAAAAAAACACAAAACAAAAAGCGCTATTTTTTTAGACTCCCTCTCTATCGATTTACCTTGCTGTCTATAAATAACCTCGCGATGTATTATTTAAACAAAGACTCTGTTTCCTGCCTTAAAAGAAAAGGAGAAAAAAAAACAAACAAACCAAAAACCAAAGAAAAAGCGAGAGGAAAGTTGCCGGTGTTGCTGCTGAGCCGCTGCTCTCCCACCTGAGCGCCGCAGCCCGCCTGCCCCACCGCCCGGCCCCGCACCACCGGCTCCGGCTTCCTGCTAATTACCCTGTCACCAAGGCTGGGGCGATGAATTTTCCCTTTATCGCCCTAAATGTATGTCCAGAGGCTGGAGATAGCTGCCTTGTGCGTTGTGACACCCCCCCCCCGCCCCCTCCCTCCCGTGCATTCACGCAGGATCATGCTCCCTCCGTGTTTTGACCCTGCTTTCTACAGATCTCTTCAAATTGCCAACACATTCTGGCTTCTTTCTCTTTTTTTCCCTGTGTTTTTTTTTTTCCCTTTCTTTGTTTGAGTTGTTAGAGGATTATTTTTTTCTCCATTTTTGTTTTGTTTTGCTTTACCTCCTTGAGGTGATGCAGATAGGATCGGTAGGGAAATAGAGTCTTTCAGAAGCAGCCAGTGAGGAGCTGAGGCTGCCCACGGCTCCAACCCCGCTCCTGATGGCCGAAACCCAGCACAGGTGTCACTGCTTCCAGCACCATTCCCCCACCCCGGCCCGGCTTGGTCCCAGCGTCAGCGACATCCCGGGCTACACCTGCCCAGCCCGCCCCGTCGGGGCTGCCCTCACTGCATCCACCGAGCACAGCCTCGGCCCTCCACATGACCCCATCAAATCCTGCTCCCCGGCAGAGCCCCAAGGGCCCGGGAAAGACGACAAGACAGGCCACGGTGGCCGGGAGGGTCGGAGATGCGGGAGCCAAGGGGACCCTGAGGCTGTACACAGCCCAACTCTTCCTCTTTGCCCAGAGCAGCTGCCCCCAGGACAGTGAGGAAGATGCCCCTCGGTGCCAGGCAGGATGGGGGACTAGGGATGGGGGCTGCAGGACATCCAGACCACCACAGGGCCCGGGAAGGCCTCGCCATCCATCCTGGCCCCAGGAGTGCAGCTGGAGAAGGCATTTAAAGTCTCCTCTGGGGCAGAGTAGGGCTGGGCAGCCCCGACACCTGGCGAACCCCACCGCCTGCCTGGGGGGTCCCTGCTCAGACGAGCGGGTCTCTGCTCAGGAGACTCCATTCTGCCCCACAGCCGCACTTACAAAGCCGTGCTTGTCCGAGATGTTGTTGGTGAGCTTGAGCTTGTGAAAGGCAACAGGTTTGGCCATCCACTGCTCCCCAGTGGCCGGGCTGTCGGGGTGGATGTACATGCGCTTGGGCATCTCCGGGTCGGCCTTGCCGGCGACCATCCAACGGGAGTTGTGGAACTTGTACCGGCAATCGTCGGCCGCCACTATATCCATCAGCAAAATGTATTTGGCCTTCTTGTCCAGGCCGCTGACCCGCACCTTGAACGGGGGGAACATCCTCCTGCGGAGAGACCCAGAGCGGTACAGAGCTGTGCCCGCCCGCCTGCCGCCAAACCCCGACGGCCTCGGCCCCGTCGAGCAGCCCCGCACCACCCGGCCCCGGCCTCTGCTTCGAAACCACCATCTTTTACTTTACTTCCACCGAGGGTTTCCAGCCTCTCTTACCTCCCGCTGCTTCTCACCCCGCTCTGCGGTACCCGCCGGGGGGAAGAAAGCAACGGAAAAGCTCAAAAAAATCCCATTCCGGGAAATACAAAGGGGGAAATCGCATCCCGGGTTTCACCCCACTTCCCTGCCCTCCGACGAGCCGCTCGCCCCGCCGCTGCCCTCCTCCGGGGCCGGGGACACGGGCAGCGCCGGGGACGACCCCGGCCGCGGGGAAAGTTTGGCAGGAGGGAAGGAAGCGGCGAGTAGCGGCGTAAACAAATGCAGCGGGGGGGAAGGGGAAGGGGAAGGGGAAGGGGGGGATTACGGGCGCTCAATTAGCGCGCACAAATTGAATTTGGGATCACTTTCGGAAAAGTAATGATTGTGTGGTATGGGGGAAATTCGGAATGTGGGGGAGGGGGAGGGAGGTGGTGTAAATAGCTCCGAAAAACTCCAGGGATCGAAACTCCCCGCGTTAATTCATCGGGGAGTATTTGGCGAGCAGTGGGGGCAGCGGGATGAAGAAGCGGAGGGGCGAGGGCGCTGCGCGGCCGCGCAGGTGCGGGACTGGCTCCGCAGGGCTGCGCGGGGCCGGCTCTTACCTCCCGGATTTGGTGATCACCATCTCGGTGCCCAGCTTGTGAAACTGGTCCCAAAGCTCTTTGGCTTCCAGCGTTACTTTGGGGTCGTCTTCGACCTCCTCCTCGGGCTCCAGGCTCTTGAGAGAACGCAGATGGGCGGCTTGGTGGTGATGTCCCAGGGCCGAGACGTGCAGCCCGGCCTCGGCCGCCCCAGCAAGCCCGGGGTCCGGCATGGGCTTTGCCAGCGCCGCCGGAGGCAGAGCCAGAGCGGGGAAAAAGGAAGGTTGTGCGGCTGCGAGGAAAGCGGACATGGGGAAGTCGGCCGGCCGGGGTGCGTGGAAGGGGTGGTAAGCCATGGCAGTCCCTGGGAAGGCTGGATCTCTCATCGGTGCATCCACAAATCCAGGAGAAAAAGAGGGATTCCCTTTACAAAAAAAAAAAAAGTCTGTGTGTGGTCGGTTTTGTTTTGTTGTTGTTGGTTTTATTTTTTTTTTCTTTCTCTCCTGCCCAGCGAACTCGCTCGAGTCTCTGGAAGAGGAAGGAAAATCAACACCACACACACACACGCGAAAAAAAAAAAAGCACACAGACAAAAAAAAAAAAAAAAAAGCCGAAAAACAGCGGAACTATATCTAGGAAAAAAATTAAAAAGATAAAAAAGAAGAAGAATTAGAAAAAAAAAAAGAAGAGAGGCAGTTCCCGGCTCCTGGGACTCCCGGTCTGCGGAGGGGAGACAGTAGGTCCTTATTTTTTGTTGTTGTTGCTGCAGCGAGGGAGAGCGAGCGAGGGAGAGATCCCTCCCGGTAAAGTCCTTCCCAACACTAAAATAGAAACAAAAGCCGGCGCGGGGCTGCGCGGAGCTGCGCGGGGCGCGGCGGGGCAGGGGCGGCCGCGGTGTCCCTCACACCCCCGCGGGCCCTGGCTGCGCCCCGGCGGGGCCGGCCCGGCTGCGCGCTCCGCGGACGGCGCTGGGGCGAGGGCTGCTCATGGCTAAAGGAGCCGGAGTGGAAACGGTGAGATCTTGTCCTGATCTCTGTAAAACTGTGACTATCTCACATGTCCTTCCTGCTCTGATCCGCCCGCTAATGAGCCAAGCCCCCTTGATTGCTGATTTTACGCGTTTCAGACCAATTGTGGATCTGCATAGGCGTGGTTTTGACAGCTCCGGCCAAGCTCCGGGGCGCGGAGGG